>QUWT01000781.1:14677714-15228327 GCA_004329165.1 Spatholobus suberectus | reverse complement strand
TGACTATGTGAAAGACAAAGTTCCAAGTTTGAAGCATTTCAATGAGTTTAACTTTCCACCGTTGGCTGCACTTTCTTGTGCCATGCAATTGCTTGCGAGGTACGTTAACTCACCGGTCAATCCTCAGCTTTCAGCAAATATGATTGTATATTTCTAGTAGATTGTGGATTTCCTTCGATTGGAACTTTGATTCCTTGCTTTGTTTACTATTTGAAATATAGTTATGAATTCAAGATAAACCACGGTGGATGGGTTCGCGAAGTCAATCCTGTTTTAGGTCCTGGAGTTTCAGAAAATGTATTAGAAGCCCTAAAGACAACAGGAGAGAATATTGATACTTGTCATGCTATATTTAAGGAGATGCGTTATGCTCTTAATGATCTTCTTGAGGTATTTTGTCTCTGTTTTCACACACATGGGGACTTGCATATAAGCCATATATATATATATATATTGAAGTGTGTTAGCAAACTACACCATTAATATATTTTAAGATAATTTTTAGTTACAACTTGATAAGATACTAACTAAAAACAAGCTCGTGTATGTTAGCAAACCCCACAAGCATTTGTTAACGTACACCCACTTGTTTTTTAGTTGGAGTATATTAGCAAACTACACCATTAGTGTATTTTAAGATAATTCTTAGTTATAACTTGTTAACATTCTAATTACAAATCAAGTGGGTATACATTAGCAAATCTATATATATATATATATATATATATATATATATAATATATATATATATATATATATATATTATATATATATATATATATATATATATGAACAAATCATCTTAGTTATCTATTATTCATATCATATACATGTCTTTAGGTTTGTGTTTAGAGGTTTTCAGGTCTAAGGCAAAAAAAATTTAAAAATTTAAAGTATCATAAATTATGGGACTGTTTATTGGATTGGATTAACTTGATGAACACAATTATCCAAATCAAACGAATTAAATTGGTTCAAGTTGGTTTGGTTAATCTGCTCATTCCACTTCAAATGTGAATTAAACTAATTATAATTAGTTTGGTTCTTAAATTTATATTTTTTTAATCCAAACCAATCTGATGACCCAACAAATATTTTTTTACCTTTTAGATTAATACATTTTAGATTTTAGCGCTTAAATTTTCCTTCTATTTTTGTTTTTCTTCTTCATTCATTTTGATTTTCTTATAATCTTATCTAGTGTTATCAAGTGTCTTAATTTGGTCATATTTATTATGTAATTTCTTTTATCATAATTTCAGTAAAGAAATTAATGAGATCTATCAAGTGATAACTACAAAAATATATATATATATATATATATTAAATAAAGAACAAGAAATATTTTTACCTTGCATTAGTATTAAATTAAAAATTTATATAAAATAAAAAATAATTAGGGACAAAAAGTTGAAAAAATATAATTTTTTAATCATAACTTGATGATTTGAACCAAACCAACTTAATCTTAATCAAATTAGCTTAGTTTGGATTGACCATTTTTTTTTTCAAATCTCGAACCAAATCAATCCAATTAAATATGATTGGTTTGGAGTTAATTTTATCATAAACTTGAACCAATCCAACCCACACACTCTTGATAAATTATCAATTGATTCTTATATTAACCTCCTACCTTTTTAGAGATGCAAAATTATTTATGAAAGTTTTATAATAAAATAATTTTAACATTTTATTTTTTTATAGATGAAATAAATAATCCATTCAATCTATGTTGTAATATTGTTGATGTTATATAAGATTTGAATAATTTAATTTTAATTTTGGAAAAACTTCTTTTGACGATAACAATTAATCATTATAGATATTATTAATAATATTTTATAAGCAACAATGCATACATTTAAAAAAGGAATAAATATTTTTATATAGTTTAATATTTCTATTGAAATATTAATTTCTGCTCTTATCATTTCTTTAATACTTTCAATTTTGAAAATAAATCAAGATCATCAATATTAGAATGTTCAACAAATCTTAACATTTTTTCAAGATTAATACAGTTTTTTTCTATTTATCCTCATCCAAAATTTTAAATTTTTTACATTCAAATAGAAAACTAAAAATAATTTATATCTAATATTTTTAAAATCAAATCTTAATAAAGAAAATAAAATATCTATTATTTATAGGAAATATTCAACATATTTATATTTGAAAAGAATCTTAGAAAACACTCTATCTTTTAATCTCCAAACTACTGTTGCATACTTACACTTCCAATTAATAACAATGAAAATAATAATCAGTGAAAATAAATTGAGTCCTAAGGCAATTACCTTAATGACCTTGCTTTTACACAGCTATGTATGTCTTATATGCATAAATCATTCCTCTTGATACATATTCTCTTTGGAGTCTTCATAAAAGGAAAGCTCCTTTCATCTCTTGACAATGAAGAAATACTATTCAAATACACTTATTATATGTCATAAATCAAACTCATGTTTTAAGAGCATCTCCAATGAAACATTTCTCTTTTATACATTTTATACATCTTAAGTGAGTCCTACTATCATACTTCACTCATTTTTACTTTTTACTACTTAAATAAATCTTCTTTTCAACCGAACAACTTCAAAAGTAATACTAAATGAGTCTCATAGATAACCAAACATCCTAAGATTTCATCGACTAATTGTTACTAATTTTTATTATTTCATAAAAAGTACATTATTGAACCCACAATAAAAATTTAGCACAGGTGCTTATACAAGCACTTAGTGATTCACATGTTTTTGTTAAACTACCACTCTAATGGACAATTCTTATTTAGCACCAGTGTTTATTAAGTGCACTCCACACAAGCACCTCCATTAAAGGTGCTCTAAGTAATCATTTGAAAACCTTCTTCCTTATACATTTATTTCGACATGCCAATTCATATGTCTGAAATAACAATTACCCCTACTTTTATTATCTGCATCAACTATATATTTCTCATTGAAACAATTTTATTCCATATATGACAAGCATAGACTCTCAAAAAATAGATATTATTATTATTATTTATTGTTATTATTATTATTATATTATTATTATTATTATTATTTATTGTTTTTTCCCCTGGCATCATGCTAGCTCTAGCGCTGAATGAAATTTATATTAACTATATATTGTAACTTCTTTTCATATAGAAGCCAAACTAGCTAGTAAATGTGCCTTTTGTGATTATTTAACAGAAAATTGTCACTTAATTACTATTATGTTTTAATTTTGAACATTTGGGTGGCCATCTTATTTTGAATTCTAATGTGCATTTTAAGCAAATTTGAAGCAACAATTTTCTTCTTCATATATATGCTTCCATTTCTTCAAGTCAATGTAACTGTTTGTGAGTGACAATTTCAGGATTTGGTGTCATCATGATTCCTACAGTTCCAGGGCCTCCACCAACACTACAAACAAATCTATCCGAATTAAAATATTTTAATGGACAGGCTAATAGCCTATTTCCATTGCTGGGGTATCTGGAGGTTGTCAGGTTGTATTTTTGCGTGTTATGTATATTTTTTTAAATACATAGATTCTTATATTTTCTTAATCAATTAAGCTTCAAAATGTTTTAATGACGTGGTTTCTTGATATTTATCAGGTAAGCATACCACTAGGAATGTATAATAACCTTCCAATATCAATTTCTTTGGTGGCCAAACATGGTGCGGATGAATTGTTGCTTTCCCTTGCTGAGATCATTTATAACGCTGTTAAAGAAGAGGAATCAACAAAACCAGAAGCATAAGATGATTTGTGTTAAAAAAAGAGTGTGGAAAATAATAGCTTGATGCTTACTCCTGAATAACAAAAATAAGTGGTGGATAATGTGCTTTGCATAAGTGTTTGTGTATTATTTCTTTTTAAATAATGGGATTTAAAAGGAGACTTTATTCATGTAATTTAAGGGTGAAGCCCTTTTGTGCCGAAGGGTTGGTATTGTTATTGGTTGTATGTTGTACCTTGTCATTTTGGATTGTATGTTGTGATATTCTATAATGTCTCTATTATATTGTTGGTTGAACCTGTAGTATTGATTTATGTATGGTTCTATTGGTTCGTGTGAGGCCTTGTTTTGATCGGTTTAGGGTTTGTATTATGGTAATTATACATGTGTTAAATTATTTATGAATGTCCATATTTTAGGGGAGGTTTTGCCGAAAGTTTCATAGAAATTTCTTTGAAATAGAATTTTTTAAAATTAATATTTTGTTTGACATTTTAGGTAGAGTTAAGTCTAGCTAGATTAGGATACTAGTTTGTGCACTAATCAGGGTGATGATAGACTTCTTTATAAACAATATTTGAAGTAGTATCTAAAATGTTTCCATCATTCTCACATATTAGTATCTTGAAGCCACAATGTTCAGTGACTCTTGATACTACAAACATATAATGACCATGAGCCAAAATCAATTTTTAAAGATAATTGTTCATAATTATCCCTAATTTTTGTTTATTGTCATTGCAAAGAATAGTATGTAATAAGAAAACTACCTGCATTGAAATCTAAATGGTATCTTGATATCATATTGTGTCAATGAAAATCTTGAAATAAAAACCTTTAAACAATATTAGTCCTAAAAATCACTTTTGCTTCTAAGACACAGGTATCCATTTGAGTGATTATTAAGGGAGTATCATTGCACATTCTTGAAGTTTGTACTCTATTAATATAATAGGAATGCTAATTTTTAGTTTTAACTCATGATTTGGAAGTCCTAAAGAATAAATTGAGTTTAGAAATTAGAGTATGAACTTCATATATAAGGGCTATCAACATCTCCATTCATTGTACATAGAGTAACAAAACTGAGATAGGTTTTGGCTTTTTAATTTATTTTGATGAAACTTTTACACTTAACACCAATGTTTTTAAATTGGACTAGTTATTTGACCACTCAAGACATTGGTTCAAAGTTCAATAGTTCAATTGTAGTTGAATCAATATTAATAAAATAGTAATA
This sequence comes from Spatholobus suberectus, assembly GCA_004329165.1. Classification (NCBI taxonomy): domain Eukaryota; kingdom Viridiplantae; phylum Streptophyta; class Magnoliopsida; order Fabales; family Fabaceae; genus Spatholobus; species Spatholobus suberectus. Next base: position 15,223,345 of record QUWT01000781.1, on the reverse strand, counting down.
ATTAAATAATACGTAAAATAATATTAAAAAAATAATATCATAACTTTAAAATACTAAAAACTAAAAATAAAACATAATTTATAGGTTTTAAATATCTATAGTACCTACAAAAGTTTAAATAAAATATATTATAATACTCAAGTTTAAATTTTAAAAATACACATCAACATTTATTAATAAAAAAAAAGTTTATATTTAAAATAAAAAGAAAATGACAAATACTTTAGGTTGATTTCTATTTTTTAAGAAAAAACAAAAAATAATGTTATATTAAGCATTTTATTAACTCGCTGTGAACTAGTTTTTTGCCAATTTTTTGACTGATTTTACCGGTTTTTGATCTGTTTTCTGGTTCTTTAACCAAATTTTCTTTATGCCAGATCTGTGGTTTATTTGAATTGATTAGGTGACCAGTTCACTAGTTTTCCAATCCAACCAGCTACTTTAGTCTAGTTTTTCAAAATACAACTTATGAAATAAGAAAAAGCGCACAAGAAGGGGGGGGTTGAATTGTGCGTTTAAAAAGCTTTTCGAAAAAGGTAGATCGGTCTAAACAAAACGTTTTTAAGCATAGAGATAGAGAGAAGAAAACACAGAAAGCTTTATACTGGTTCACTCAAACTGAGCTACGTCCAGTCCCTTCACCCAAAAGGTTTTTACTAACTAATATTTGGTTACAAGTATTATTCGTGGCCTCTTCAGGCTTTACAACACAATCTACCCAGATTGCTTAACCCAAGTATTCTTTTTACACTAAGCCTCTCCAGGCTTTCACAACACTCAAAGATAATTTTTTTTTTTAGGAAAGATCGACTCACGTAGTGAGGATTTTAAAACTTTAGACTCGGGATTACTTTGAAAAAAGAATTACAAACAAAAAGACTATCGTCCACTGGACGCTCTGACAGAATATCACAGGAGAAAGTATATGTTGTTGTTTTAAACAAAAATCCACCTATCTCAGTTCTCTTCATTTTGCTTTATGTTGATGCACGTATATATACGATCTTCAGGAAAGAGATCCGTTACAGATATCTTGTCTCTTCACATGATGAGGCGCATGCAAACTGTCTTTTCAGAAAAGTCAGGCGTGGCAGTTGAAAACTTGCACTACAATAGAAGTTTTAGGGCTGTGCTGACAGTCTATTCTTCTGAACTTTCTTCATCTGTCTTGTCGGCTTGATAAGTTGACTTGCTTTACCCATCTGCTGTGCTTTTGTACTGACTTGATGTTGATGTTTCAAACCGTTTTGAACATTAGCTTATCAGAGTGGTACTGTGTAGGTTTCAAGGCGGATAGACATGATTGATGTTCATAATGAAACACTCAGTCGTTTGAATAAAGAATACTGGAGATTTAGATGATCGCCTTCGGTCTGTTCATCTGGATGGTCTTTGATCACGTCTACTGGACGGTCTTCAAAGTGTCAACTGGACAGTCATTATTGCATTAGCTGGACAGTCCTTCTTAGCGAGTCTTCGTCTTTCGCTGTGATAGGGTTAGTTTATACACACAAATACAAACATTAATAAGCTTTGTTATCTTCAAAACATTAAGGGTTTAGACGCTTCTACGTCTTTGGTTCCAACAGCTTAACATTAAACTTACACTACATATTTAATTTTCACCATTGCTTACAGTTACAGATACATTGAGTTGGTGCATGGAAGTTTCGCGGTGCAGTACAGCGAAATGTTCATTCAGATTGATTGAATTGGTAAAGTTTACTACTGGTTTAGAATTACTGAAATTTGTGTGAACATTCAAATTTGCTCGCCAATTTTAGTATTCTAAGCACGAATCACCCAAAATGGATATAGTGATGCAGATGGTGTTTATGAATGTTAGTAATGCAAATTGAAGCATCCTTTGCTGACTATTGCATTGAACTAGAAAATTTGTTTTGTGGTGCTTACCACGATGTGTTGCTATTATCTAAATAGACGAAACTTAGGTGTAATACTATATGTATTTTTGGCATTGATCTTGAGTTAAAAATATTAAAATGAGTAAATCATTAATTTAGTCCCTGAAATTATAATGGTTAGTCAAATTGGTCCCTAAATTAATAAAATGACAAAATGGTCCATAAAATTGTAAATTATTAGTCAATTTAGTCCCTAAAATTGTAATGGACAGTTTAATTGGTCCTTGAAAATAAATAAAATAACAAATGATCATTGAAATTATAATAACCAGTCAAAATGGTCCTTAAAATTAAAATGCTTAATTGCACTTTTGTCCTTAATTTTTAAAATTTCAAGAATTATACCCCTAATGTTTTTTCTTGTGAATTTTGACCCTAACTTATATCATTTCACAAAGCCACTAAGTCATTTAGCTTATTTAGTTTATATGCAAACATATATGATATATATCATCACTCCATTTGTTAATTGGACTTTTGATCCCCTAAGCATATGTTTATATTTGTATAAAGAAATATTAAAAGTTAAGATGATAATTTATTTATTAAATATTTTTATTTTAATTCTGATTATACAAATTTATTTAGTTAGTTATATAATATTATTTAATTATTTTATACATCTTCCACCTTTCATTTGTAGGATAGTTATTCAAAAACAAAAACATTTATTAAATAAGTTTATAAGATGTTGTATAATTAACTAATAAATATTTTATATAATTTAATAATAAATTTGTATACTTTATAAATTTATATAATTAAAATAAACTATTTAATAAATAAGTTTATCATCTTAACTTTTAATATTTTTTCATACTTTAAATTTAAATGTACACTTGAGGAACTAAAAATATAATTAACAAATGTGAAAATGCATGGTATATATAATATATCTTTTATGTATAAATTCAACAAGCTTAATGGCTTTGTGATTATGGTGATTGTAAATAACAAAGGGGTCAAGGATTTAAATCCTATATCTAAAACTTTTACTATTTCTTAAAAGCTTAATTGTGCTTAAGGGGCAAATATGCACAAATTATTGAACATTGGGACAAAATTTGTGAAATTACATAAGTTTATGGTTAAAATGTGCATAAAAAACTTTAAGGGAAAAATTCACGAAATTTAAAAATTTAGGAGACAAAAAGTGTAATTAAGCCTTTTTAATTTTAAGGACCACTTTGACCGACCATTATAATTTCAGGGATTAAATTGATTGATAATTTACAATTTCAATAACTATTTTGCCATTTTATTTATTTGAAGGACCAATTTGACCATCAATTATAATTTTTGGGACTAAATTGATTGATAATGTATAATTTCAGAGACTATTTTAACATTTTATTAATTTTATGGACCAATTTGACCATCATTACAATTTAAAGAACTAAATTTTATTAATTTTTGGGACCAATTTGACCAATTTTATTACCATTTATTTAATACATTCTTCAAAGAAAAATAAAAGCACAAAAGACAAAAACTAAAAAATGATCAAATTCAAACCACTTTAGATTGGATTGAATTATGTCAAATTTAAGTTTCAAATGAAACTGATTGAATTATGGATTAAGAAATCAGATTGATTCCAATCAAATGAATTTTCTCTTCAAAATCGATCCAATATTATCCGCAAAAACCCCTACTAGCATTTTAAATGTGATGATTAAAAAGAAAAGAAAATGATTAATATTTATTTGTATAAGTAAATTAGAGTTTGTTAGTGTATAATGACGACATTGAAGTTAGAATATTTCACGCAAACTACCCAAATCCATTCATCACTTAGTCGACTCTAATGAATACTAAGTAAATTAGAGTTAAGCAAGGGTAATAATGTATGCATTTAATGTTATTAATGTAGTATATATAAATATTCAAAAATTATTTATTGTATTTATTAATGTAATGTAAATTAACTTAATAATATTATTAGATATAATATTTACCAAACTTAATTTAATTATTGAATTTAATAAATATAGTATATGCTTATAAATATAAGATTTTTATATGAATTTATATATATTAAAAATTTATTACTAAATAAAATGTAAAAATTACAAGATTTAATACATAAATACATACATATTAAAATATACATTAAAATTTGTATTATTTTTAATATTGTTTGAAAAATTAATTTATAAAACATTTCAAAATAGAAAAATTCAAATGTATATTAGTATAATATATAGAAATTGACATGTACTGATAGTGTAACATAATTTTATACTGTTATCCAATCACAAACCACTATGTATGGTAAGTTTGTTATTTTTACAATAATTATTTTAAAAGTCATATCCATAGTTATTTCTGTTTAGTTGACAATATAAAACTTTTTATACTGATAATGCATAACCATTAACCTCTTTATAATATATATACATATTACCCGTTTGAATTTATTATATTAAAAAATTATCGTTAAATAAAAATATTTATTATAAAATTTAATAATTAAAATATATTGTTATATTGAATTTGTTCTATAAGTTGAAATTTAAGATTTCTATCATAGGGTGTATTCGTAAATAAAATTTGATAAAATTTGAATTAACGTAAATAAAATTCGCAAATAAATCAATCAACATTAACTATAACTTAATCCATAATCTCTCAATATTGACAACCTATATTTTTAACAATTTAATTAATTAATTGAAGTTTTTGGTTTTCAGCTTATCATATAAATTAATGATTTAAACGTTAAACTTACAATTTTATTATACGATATCGATTTTTTTCCATCTTAATAATGTAGTTACAATTACGATTATATTTTTAAATTAACTACAACTTCCGAATTATTTACTACCTTAAATATTTAGATTTACTAATTAATATATTTGATCAAAGTATAAACTTATATATCGATCAAGTTTAGATCTTTAAGAATCAAATTATATATACCTAAAAAAAATCAATACATATAAACATAAATTAGTAACAGATGTTAAACATTTACAAATTTCATATAGACGTGGGCAAAATATACATTAATGTTCCCACATAAATTCAGCCTTCAAACTATAATTTGTGGTACTAATATAAGGCTTCTTGTTATTTCATTAAAATTTAAATCAATTTTTATATTGTTAATATAGCATACTATTAATATTATACTAAAAAATTTCAACCAAAAATTCTCACCTCAAGTAAAAATTTACAGTCTTTCTTCTTCCAACCTTTTTATAATACACTTCTCCTCACTTTCTTTCTGAATTCCTTTTTCTTCTTATAAATTATTATTATTTATTTTTTCATGTTGAGCTGCTCAACAATTTGTTAGTTAGTCTCGTGTTTCTAATGCTTCGTTTTTTTTTCTTTTGATACAATAGCAATGTTTCTCCGACGACTTTGCGGCTCGAAACTGCCCCGCACTGGGATGGTGACGAGGCGGCGACGGCGAGAGGAAGGCACTCGAGACTCACGCATTGGAGACGCACCGGACGCGTCGCATCGTGACGGCGGCGGTGGAGATTTGCAGATCCGTTGGTAAGCGACGACGTCGCGGTGTTTGGCGGAGGTACGGTGGGGTTTGCGGTGGAGCCGACACCACTTCCGTGTCACAAGGGAGGCCTCTCGAGTTCAGAGGATAAGGTTTTGGGGCGCACGACAGTGTTGCGATGGTGGTGATTGATTGATCTGTGGTGACGCGTCGAAGTCACGACGGTCGACGGTGGAGACCTAGGCGGAGAAAACGAAGTGGACTCCTACTGGAGACGGCGGCACCGGGCGGAAGCTTGCGTAAGGACCTGCGGTGGCGAGACGAGAACGCGGGGGCGACGCTTTTTCAGCTTTTCCTTTTATGGTTTTTATTTTTATTATTTTTGTTATTTTTGATTCATTGCTGATATGATGAATGCGTGAGGTGATTATGGATTTGAGTGTGTGCGTGAATGTGGACATTTATAGAGTCTATGTGTGATGATGATTCATGCACGTTTTATTTAGTGAAAGAGAATAATGAAATCCATGTGTGTGTGTGCTGAGGCAGTGTGGTGCCAATTTCTGAAAAAGATTTGAGGTGTATATACGACGGTAAAAGTAATTAATTGTAAGATGAAAGAAATAAATATGAGATACAGAATAAAAGCAAAACCGCAAAATAGTGAAACAAATAGCGAATGGTAAGCAAAAGAGCCAATCAATTCAGGACAGAAATTATAATAAACAGGATACCAAGCATAAAACAACTTCCTTCTACAAAAATAAGGAGGCTACATGATATTAACAGAAGGGAAAGAGGTTATACTTCTGTAATTTCTAAAGAGGAGAAGAGAGAAACCAGCACCACGCACAGTGAATGAGAGTAAAAATGTCGTAAGTTCAAAAGGCTCCTTCTAAAGGCTATATATAGCCACCGTATTTCCTTTAACAGATTTTGAAGCTTCTGCTAGAAGCTTTCTTCCTGTAACTTTCTTCTCACGTTTCTGCTTTTTTCTTTTTTCTTTTTTTCTTTTTAAGCTTGTTGTTTTCTTTTATTAACAATGGGCCTGGCCCAATATTTCTTTCTTCTGATTTACTTTCTTTTTCTATCCTTTTGGCTAAATGGGCCTTTTAATCCTACAAGGCTAATATAATGGCCCAAACCGAAATTACTTACTATTTTTATTACTCATTTTATTATTACCATTATTATATTTTTATACCTTTCCTTCTATATTTATTTTTAATTACCCGAATAAAATTGAGTGTTCACATATGGTGATCTTGAAATTATAGTTTTGCAAGTTTCTTAGCTATTTTATTAGGGACTTATTTTCTTGTTGCAATCTTCACATCTAGGATGGTTCGCTAGGGATCCGATGATTTTGGGCAAAGTTGGACAAGTACTTCTACAATTGCCAAATATCTTACCTGCTAGACCCGCTAAAGTTATCATTGCAGATGATTGTTTTCAACTTTCAAGCATTCCATGCGATGTACTAACCGGAAATGTTATCAAAGCAGTACAGAATTCATTTGGAGGTAAACAATAGATCTATATTATAAATTCAGTGCAACTATTAATTTTAAATTTAAATTCTAAATTTTTAGGGATTAATATAATATGAAATTTTATATGCTTTCATCCATATAATGAGGCCTAATATGGATTTGAAAATTTTAATTTTATTGGGTGAGAATTTTTTGTTGTATACACCATTGTAGGTGATGTTTTACTACATCAAAACATCGGTGACTATGTGAAGGTAAAAGTTCCAAGTTTGAAGCATTTCAATGTGTTTAACTTTCCACCGTTGGCTGCACTTTCTTGTGCCATGCAATTACGTTAACTCACCGCTCAATCCTTTGCTTTCAGCAAATATGATTGTATATTTCTAGTAGATTGTGGATTTCTTTCGATTGGAACTTTGATTCCTTGCTTTGGTTACTATTTGAAATATAGTTATAAATTCAAGATAAACCACAGTGCATGGGTTCGTGAAGTCAATCCTGTTTTAGGTCCGGGAATTTTATAAAATGTATTAGAAGCCCCAAGGACAACAGGAGAGAATATTGATACTTGTCATGCTATATTTAAGGCGACGCGTGATGCTTTTAATGATCTTCTTGAGGTATTTTGTCTCTGTTTTCACACACATGGTAATTGCTATATCAGAATTTACTAACATGCAACACACTTGTTTTTTAGTTAGAATACGTTAACAAGCTACATCATTGGTATATTTAAGATAATTCTTAGTTATAACTTGCTCACATACTTTAACTAAAAAACAAGTTGGTGTATGTTAGCAAACCCCACAAGCATTTGTTAACGTACACTTACTTATTTTTTAGTTGGAGTATGTTAGCAAACTACATCGTTAATATATTTTAAAATAATTCTTAATTATAATTTGTTAACGTACTCCAACTATAAATCAAGTGGTGTACATTAGCAAATCTCAAATATATATATATATATGTGTGTGTGTGTGTGTGTGTGTGTGTGTGTGTGTGAACAAATCATGTTAGTTATTATATATTATTCAGATCATATATATGTCTTTAAAGTTGTGTTTAGAAGTTTTTGGGCCTAGGGCAAAATTTTAGAAAAGTTTAATGTAACATAAATTATAGGGGTGTTTATTGGATCAGATTGACTTGATGAACACAATTATCCAAATCAAACCAATTAAATTGGTTCAAGTTGGTTGGTTAATTTGCTCATTCCACTTCAAACGTGAATTAAACTAATTATAATCAGTTCGATTCTTGAATTTAAATTTTTTGAATCCGAACCAATTCAATAATCCAACAAATATTTTTTTACCTTTTAGATTAATACATTTTATATTTTGGCACTTAAATTTTCCTTCTATTTTTGTCTTTTTTCTTCTTCATTCATTTTGATTTTCTTATAATCTTATCTAGTGTTATCAAGTGTCTTAATTTGGTCATATTTATTATGTAATTTATTTTATCATATTTTGAGTAAAGAAATTAATGAGATATATAAAGTGATAACTTTAGAAAAAAAATTAAATATTAAATAAAGAACAAGAAATATTTTTACCTTGCATTACTATAAAATTAAAAATTTATATAAAATAGACAATAATTAGAGATAAAAAGTTGAAAAAATATAATTTTTTTAATCATAACTTGATGATTTGAACCAAACTAACTTAATCTTAATCAATTGATTTAGTTTAGATTGACCAAGATTTGTTTTCAAATCTCGAACCAAATGAATCTAGTTAAATATGAATGGTTTGGAGTTAATTTTATCTTAAACTCGAACCAATCCAAACCCATACACTCTTGATAAATTATCAATTGATTCTTATATTAACCTCCTAGCATTTAGAGATGCAAAATTATTTATGAAATTTTTATAATCAAATAATTTTAATATTATAGACAGTATTAATAATATTTTATAAACAATGCATACATTTAAAAAAGGATTAAATATTTTTATATAGTTTAATATTTCTATTGAAATATTAATTTCTGCTCTTATAATTTCTTTAGTACTTTCAATTTTGAAAATAAATCAAGATCATCAATATTAGAATGTCCAACAAATCTTAAATCTTTTTCAAGATTTATAGAATTTTTTTTCTATTTATCCTCATCTAAAGTTTTAAATTTTTTGCATTCAAATAGAAAACTAAAAAAAAATTATATTTAAAATTTTTTAAATTAAATCTTAATAAAGAAAAGAATAGATATACTATTTATAGAAAATATTCAATATGTTTATATTTGAAAAGAATCTTTTAATCTCCAAACTAGTGTTACATACTTATACTTCCAGTTAATTACAATGAAATAATAACCAGTGAAAATAAATTGAGTCCTAAGGCAATTATTTTAATGGCCTTTCCTTTTACACAGCTATGTATGTCTTATATGGATAAATCACTCCTCTTGATACATATTCTCTTTGTAGTCTTCATAAAAGCAAAGCTCCTTTCATCTCTTGAAAACGAAGAAATACTATTCAGATACACTTATTATATGTCATAAATTAAACTCATGTTTTAAGAGAATCTCCAATCAAACATTTCTTTTTTATACATTTTATACATCTTAAGTGAGTCCTACTATCATACATCACTCATTTTTACTTTTTACAACTTAAATAACTCTTCTTTTCAACCCAACAACTTCAAAACTAATACTAAATGGGTCTCATTGATAATCAAACATCCTATGATTTCATCAACAATAATTGTTACTAACTTTTATTATTATTATTATTATTTCATAAAATGTACATTGTTGAACCCACAATAAAAATTCCGCACATGTGCTTATACAAGCACTTAGTGATTCACATGTTTTTGTTAAACTACCACTCTAATGGACAATTCTTATTTAGCACCAATGCTTATTAAGTGCACTCCACACAAACACCTCCATTAAAGTTGCTCTAAGTAACCATTTGAAAACCTTCTTCTTTATACATTTGTTTCGACATGTCAATTCATATATTTGAAATAACAATTACCCCTACTTTTATTATTTGTATCAACTATATACGTCTATCTTTGAAACAATTTTATTCTCTATATGACAAGCATAGATTCTCTTAAATAAAATAGCCATTATTATTATTATTATTATTATTATTATTATTATTATTTATTGTTTTTTCCCCTGGCATCATGCTAGCTCTAGCGCTAAATGAAATTTATATTAACTATATATTGTAACTTCTTTTCATATAGAAGCCAAACTAGCTAATAAATGTGCCTTTTGTAATTATTTAAGAGAATATTGTCACTTAATTACTATTATGTTTTAATTTCGAACATTTTGGTAGCCATCTTATTTTGAATTCTAATGTGCATTTTAAGCAAATTTAAAGCAACAATTTTCTTCTTCATATATAAGCTTTCATTTTCTTCAAGTCAATGTGACTGTTAATGAGTGACAATTTCAGGGTTTTGGTATTATCATGATTCCTACAGTTCCGGGGCCTCCACCAACACTACAAACAAATCTATCTGAATTAAAAAAATTTAACGGAAGGGCTAGTAGCCTATTTTCCATTGCGGGAGTATCTGGAGGTTGTCAGGTTGTATTTTTGTGTGTTATGCATTTTTTTTAAATACATAGATTCTTATATTTTTCTTAATCAATTAAGCTTCAAAATGTTTTAATGATGTGGTTTCTTGATATTTTACAGGTAAGCATACCACTAGGAATGTATAATAACCTTCCAATATCAATTTCTTTGGTGGCCAAACATGGTGCAGATGAATTCTTGCTTTCCCTTGCTGAGAGCATTTACAAAGCAACCCATTAAGAAATGAAAATAGAAGCTTAACCCCACTCCCCCCTTACCTAAAATAGTGACAATATTGGTGGATCTTGAGGATTAAAGAAAAGACCAAGGTATAAAGTTAAAGTTTAACGGTAGATTTATGGTGGAAGAAATTTGCAAGAGTTTTGGCTATTGGAGGGGGAGCAAGGTCTTGGATCTAAACTAAGACAAAGAGGGAGAATTGTTGTGAAGGAAAGTGGTGAAGAGAATGGGGAGGGTGATGGGGGTATTTATAGTGTAAAAATAATTTAATTTAGAATTAAATTTTTACACTTATTTACACAAAATTCAACTTTGGTGGGCTTTTACCATGGCCAAGTCAATTTTTGCATGCTTCCACCATGGTTGAGCGTGGAATGCCAAGGGGTCAGAAAAACTAATTTTTTATTTAATACAATTATTATACATTAAAAATAATTAAATATTAGTTTATTGTGGGACATTTGGAGTGGGCTTTTGGTGTGGATTTAGGCCAAACCAGCTATACCACGTAAAAGGGTATATGTTTGGGAGTCTCACAAATTTTTTCAGAATTTCTTCTTTTATATATTAATTATAGTAATTATTTTGCTAGAAAACTAATTAATTAACTAATAAATCAAGTTTTTTTGCTAAATAATAATAATTTTAGGATTTTTAATTATTTTACCTAAATTAATATTTCTATAATTAAAATATACTTAGTATAAATTTTTTAAAATATTTTGAGGTCAAAAAGTCTCCAGTTAACCTTCGTAATTAACCAGGGCATTTTGGTCTTTTTACAAAACTGTCTCAAAAAATTTCAGAAAATTCTCAAAATCATCATTAGCTATTCTAAGCATATTTATGACTTAAAAATAATTTTTAAAAATTTTAGCTATTTTATTAAGTTATCTCAATATTTGACTTTTTCTGGACAAAATGGTCATTTTACCATTTTTGGGCTAGGTTTAGAAAAATTTTTAAAAATCTAAATTGAATATTATTTATCAATACAAACACAACCACAGAGTCGGATTTTTGAAATTCTAGTCCAGTTCTCCAAGATTAATTACAGAATAAATAGAAAATAATTCAATGAATAAAAACAGGGGTGTTACAACATCTGCATAAATATTGTATTAAAAGATATTATATATATATATATATATATATATATATTTATTGTAATCAAGTGCTTAGATCACATCTACATAAATATTATGAATAATTAAATCTACATCTAGCTTTGTTTATGATATATTTCATAGTATAAAACTATACATATACATCTCTTTACACAAATGTCAATTTTAGAAAACTTATTGATTACCACCAGTGTGGATAGGTGCAATGTGTTGTAACATAGCATCATTGATCGACTTACCACTATCCAAATGAAGCCCTTCCAAGATCCTACTCACATGCAAAATTTTTGAATCGAATAGATTCTTATTGGATTTAAGTAATATGGAAATTTTGCAAACTAAATCAATTAAAACAATATGTATTATGCAAGTTATATGTAGAGTTATTTAGAATTACATTTCAATAACTTCATAGCTAGCTAGCTAGCTAGCAAGCATAATCTTAAAGAAAGATGAAGGTAAAAGCTCTTGTAATATAATGAGTTAATTGAATAAAAATCTAACAAAAAATAATTATTTAGGTAAGCTTTCCAATAATAATATGCATAATATTAAGAAAAAAGAGTTATATTTACTTTTAGATTTATGCTAACATATATTAATAAAATAATAATAATTAATTGATTAGTTGTAGATAAAATTATAAAACAACATTTTAATTGTATATATAGTCTATAAAAATATAACAAAATATTTAATATATCATAATAATAAAATATTATTTTGACTATTATTTTAATAAAATGTTTTTACAATATATTATAACAAAAACATTTATTATTATACTGTAAGAAGATATTTACAAAATTATTTTGATATAATTTTTAGTATTATATTGATATAATAATTTTATAATAATTACACTATACACATACATTGACTATTAATTTAGTTAAAGAATTTGTTTTAGCCCCTATATTTTCGGTCAAATGTGGTCAAGGTTCCTAAATTTCATATTGATGAATTTTGTTTTCAAATTTTGAAAAACACATGGATTTAGTCTCTCCTAACTTTGAAAAACATGATGAAATCTTAGAGAAGAGGAAGTGAATCCACATGTTTTTTAAAGTTTGAAGACCAAATTTATCAATATGAAAATACAGGGACTTTGGTCATGTTTGACCAATAGTGTAGGGACTAAAAATATATATTTTTTCAAAAAATTGTGATGTTGTATTATCTTCATTTTCTTTGTTTTATGGTTTAGTTTACTAAAAAATAAGTGCATTTTTTAAATTCAATTCATTTAAAATTAAGTGGGTGTAATTTTTTAAAAAATTATGCAACAAAAAATAAAATTGAAATATTTTAATATTTTTATGATTCACTACGTAAGTATTTAACAATACGAAGTAAAAGAATAAAAAGAAATAAAAAAGTGCATGTCATGTTTAGTAAAAGAGTAAAAGAATGTAGACTACTTCACAGTACTGTTTTTATCATAGTTTTGAAAATCGAGATGGACCAGCAAGTTTCCCAGTCTTATTGAGAATCAATCTGGTGACCAATTCGTTAACTTTAAAAAACTGAACCATTTCAGAACTGGCCAAGAATCGGTCAAACCGGTCTAAAACTGATGAAAACCAATAAAAACTAGTCAAAAAAATCGATGCATAAAATTGGTTTGAACGAGTGTTTTTCAATTTTTTCAATTTTTAAATTTAATTTAAAATATTTTTAAGATACATAAAAAACATATTTAATAAAAATTATAAATAAGTATAAAATAATGTTTTATTTTAATTTTTAGTGTTATAAAGTTATGATATTATATTTGTTTAACATTATTTTATATATTATTTAACTATTATTATTATTTTATCAATATCAGTTCGACCATAATTGAACTATTAAACCTTGAACGAGTGTCTTGACTGATTCAATTTTAAAAACATTTGTTTTTAGAGCTATCAAGAGTGAAAAAATGAGCGGGTGAGTTGAGGTATGTTTACAAAAAACTGACACATCTCACTCAAGAACATTCTTTTATATTATATAACTAGTATTTTAACCTATGCATTACATAGAATAAATATTTATTGTATATAACTTAAATTTATAATAAATAAATACTTCTGAATATATAAATTATATTATAATTAAAATTCATAATAAATAAATAGTTTTGAACATATAAATTATATTTGAAATTTATAATAAATAACTATTGTAATACAATGTTAATTTTTAATTATTGATAATTTTTTTTAAAAATTATTGAAATTCAATTTAAAGCTAAAGATATTGAAAATAATAGATTGAAAGAGATAAGATATTTAAAAAATTCCTAAAAATGCTCTCTTTGAAATGACAGCTAAAAACACTCTTATTGAATAATAGCAACTAAAAATACTCTCGTTTAAAATAGCTATTTTAATTTATATAGAGAGAAGGATTAGTAAGAGGGACTTAGTTCCAAGTAGTTAGTTAGTTCTTTGATATGGCCTAGAAAGTAGTTAGTTCAAGTAGTTAAATGGTTGGGTGGTTAAAGTTGTTAAAAGTAGGGACTTACCTTAAATAGTAACTAGTAAGAGGGATAGAAGAGGGGCATTTGGATTTATTAGTTTAGGAAACAGAGCTGTGTCTAAGTTGTGAAAGGGGAAACCCTTGGAAGATTTGTTCTCTTTCTCTCATGTTAGATTTCTCAGTTCTTTCTCTTATGGGTTTTGTAACAATTTGGTCCAATCTACTGGATCTCGTTTTCTAGGCATGACATGGAAACAAGAATACAAGCTTTGGAGAATTCAGTGGAGTTCTTGAAGATGACCAGCATGCATGAGATGCGATTATGTTCTCTGGATATTATGGTTACATATAGTTTTGTACTAGTTTAAGTTAACTAAAGTTAGTTACTGGTAGTTGGTAGTTACAGCTAAATTAGTTACTTGGTAGTAATGTTAGATTGTGAAGTATGGTGCAGATGTATAGATAGGCCTATATATGTATCATTCAGCTGAATATTAAATGCAAGTCATTTTCTTCTCAGCATTCATGCCCTCTCCAGTCTGAGTACTGCATACTTATTTGGTATAGATTTGAAAGAATAGTATGGAGGGCATTTGGCGATTATTGAAAGAATATTAAATGGCGCATTAGCCTTGATTGTGAAGACAATGCACAATCCTCCACTATTGCCTAGTTCATGGATGACAAAAGAGAAAGCTGAGACACAACATGATGGTTTGAGTCCATATTTGATGAGTCCCCAATGATTGTGATAGTCATCCATTAGTTAAAAAGGTGTATGTTAGTAAAAATAGAAGGAGAAATAAGAGTTCACAAGATTAAGATGCTTCTGTTATAGGAATAATAATTGTAACAGTTGTCCATAACTAAACAACTGATAGTTAGTGGGAATAACTCTGTTAGTTAGTCTAGGAGGAAGGGAATAAATAGGTGGGAGGAAAGAATTAGGGGCATCTTTTGGGAGAGAGTTTAGTAGAGTGGGGAGAGGGCCTCTTGAAGAGCCCAATCTATTACCTTGTAATTTTGATTACTTGAATACAAAGCTATTACTTCCTTACTATGTGAATTTACTTTTAATTTCTTCATTCTTATGGATACCAGTTTAACACTAGTATCAGCGCTCTAATGACTCGGGGAGAGATTCATGGGTAATACACGCATGGAGGGACGAATGGAAGCTATAAAGCAAGGTTTTGAAATGATGCGACATATGTGGGAAGAAGATCAAAAAATCAAGGAAGAAGAACGTCAAGAACAGCACGCAAGGTTGTAGAAATTGGAGGAATTAATGGACATATTGATACGAGGGAACTTTGGAAACCAAGATTCAAGGGGCGAGGATCCAAAAAACATGATGACATTTAGCAATTCTAACAGAGAAGAGGAAAAGGTAACCACCATGACTTTCACTGAGAAATGTTGGAGTAAATTGGAACTCCCTTTGTTTTCGGGTGACGACACGTACGGCTCGGTTACGCAGCTAGAGTGTTACTTTTGTTTAAAGGAGGTAATAGAGGAAGAAAGATTATAGGCAGTGACGATGGCAATGGAGGGCAAGGCCTTGAGTTGGTTCCAGTGGTGGGAGGTGAGTTCAAGGAACACGTCATGGGAAGATTTTTGAATGGCGGTAATCAGGCGCTTTCAACCTTCGATGATGCAGAACCCATATGAAATCTTGATACATCTAAAGCAAATGGGTACAATAGAAGAATTTAAAGAACAATTTGAGCTGTATGCGAGACCCTTATGAGGTACGCAACTAGAGTATCTCCAAGGAATTTTTCTTAGTGGGCTGAGAGAGGAAATTAGGGCAGAGTTAAAGATACATAAAATAGTCGAGTTAGCCGAGATGATGGACATGGCTCAAATGATTGATGAGAGGAATATGACTTTACTGAAAGGAAATTTGGGGGTAGCAAGAAGAAGTGGAATGCCATCTCAGGACATACCCTTCCAATAGAACAATCAGCTATGAAGGAAATAATCGAATTCAGAATCAAAGGGAGAATGTAGCAAGTGTTACAGATAGAAACAGTTCCAACAATATCTAGATAAGAGGGAGTAGAGGAAGGGTTGAAGGTCTAAGGAGATTAATACAAGCACAGACACAAGAAAGAAGGGAGAAGGAATTGTGCTTTAGATGTGATGAGAAATTCAGCAAAGATCATTTTTGTAAAAACAAATAGTTGAGAGTATTGTTACTTGAAGAAGATGTGGAGGAGGAGGGAGGCGATACCCCTGATCCAAGGGTAGCACAAGAATTGGAGCTCAAGTCATTACAATTTTCACTATACAACATTGTAGGGTGGACATCTAAAGGTTCCTTACAATTATGGGGAAGTATCAAAGGCAGGAAAGTCAGGGTGCTAGTGGATAGTGGAGCATCTCACAATTTCATAGACAGTAAACTTGTTCAGGAATTGAACTTATCTGTACATGACACCCCTAAGTATTATATGGAAGTAAGGGGTGGTCATAAAATTAATTGTCAAGGAGTATGTAAAGGAGTTGAGATGTAATTGCAGGATTTGATGGTCCTACAGGACTTGTTCTTATTTGAATTAAGAGGGACAGAAGTAGTGCTGGGTGTAGAATGGCTAGCTGGATTGGGGGAGATTAAAGCCAATTTTAAGGAATTGACTTTAGCTATAGACGTAGGGCGGAAGATAACTATATTAAAAAAGGAACCAACCATGGCAAGATCCACTGCATCACTTAAATCTATTATGAAAGCTATTGGTGACAAAGGGGATGGATTTATAATTGAGTACAGGTTGGTGCAGCAGCATAAAGGGGATGAGGAAACGATTCCAGTAGAGGTTGCAACAATATTAGAGGAGTTTAAACTGGTATTCTAGGAACCACAGGGTCTACCACCATCACGAAGCAATGATCATGCAATAATATTGAAGGAGGGAGTTGACATCCCAAATCTGCGGCCGTACAGGTACCCTTATTATCAAAAAAATGAAATTGAAAAATTAGTAGCTGATATGTTGAAAGTTGGTATTATATGCAATAGTACTAATCCTTAATCCAGTCCTATAATTTTAGTAAAAAAGAAGAATGGGGGATGGAGGTTTTGTGATGATTATCAAGCATTAAATAAAATAACTGTATCAAACAAATTCCCTATACCTGTTATAGATGAACTGTTGGATGAATTGGGGGAAGCTACAATTTTTTCTAAATTGGATTTAAAAGCTGGATACCACCAAATTCGGATGAAAGGGGAAGATATTAATAAAACAGCCTTTAGAACACATGAGGGGCATGATGAGTTTATTGTGATGCCTTTTGGGCTCACAAATGCTCCTTCCATGTTTCAATCTTTGATGAATGAAGTCTTGAAGCCTTTTTGAGAAAATTCGTCTTGGTATTCTTTGATGATATATTGATCTATAGTAAAACGATGGAGTAGCATGTACAACACTTAAGGGAAGTACTTATGGTGCTGCAAATTACTTCCTTAGTGGTTAATAAAAAGAAGTGCAATTTTGGGCAAAAGAAGCTGGAGTATTTAGGCCACATTATCTCAGGTGCAGGGTAGAAGCAGACCCACAAAAGATTGAAGCGATGTTATCTTGGCCAACACCTAAAGATGTAAAAGGGTTGAAGGGATTCTTGGGGCCAATCAGATATTATAGGAGGTTTGTTAAAAGGTACGGCCAATTAGCTAAACCTTTAACATATCTTCTAAAGAAAAATTGTTTTAGTTGGTCACAAGAGGCAGAATTGGCTTTTATTTCGTTACATCAAGCTATGGCCAACTTACCTATTCTTGCAGTACCAGATTTTTCAAAATGTTTTACCTTAGAACTGACGCATCCAACAAAGGAGTGGGAGCAGTTTTATTACAAGAGGGGAAATTGATTGCTTTTTTCAGTCAAGGACTATTTGTAAGAGCCCAACATAAATTTGTATATGTAAGGGAATTAATGGCGGTGGTCCTAACAATACAGAAGTGGTGTCATTACTTATTGGGAAGGCATTTTGTAATCATGACGGATCAAAAGAGCTTACAATTTTTAAATGATCAGAGGTTAATATGTGAAGAACAGTTCAAATAGGTATCGAAATTGATTGGATTCGATTTTGAGATTAAATATAGGCCTAGAAAATCCAATGCAGCAGTAGATGCACTATCGCGAAAAATGATTTTCTCAGCTATATCAGTAGTTCAGTTTGACAAGGCAGAGCAATGGAAGGAAGAAATCAATCAAGATCCTAAACTTGCCCTTATTAGACAGTAGTTGTTGGTGGATAAAGAAGCTCATCCTGGATATCACGTGCTAGGGGATTGCCTATTCTACAAAAATAAATTAGTGCTACCCAAAGGTTCTAATAGGATTCCAGTCCTTTTGAAAGAATTTCATTGTTCTCTTATAGGGGGACACTCTGGTTTCTTCCATACCTTGAAGAGGTTGGTAGCTATTGTGTACTAGGAAGGAATGCATTAGGATGTTAAGAGATTTGTTCAAGTTTGTGAAGTTTGTCAGCGCAATAAATATTAAACCTTAGCCCCAGCGAGTTTATTGTAACCTCTAGCCTTACCTCAGCACGTCTGGTCTGAAATTATTATGGATTTTATGGAGGGCCTTCCAAAATCATATGGCAAGGATACAATTTTCGTGGTGGTTGAATCTTTCTAAATATGCTCACTTTATGGCTTTGGGCCATCCTTTTTTTTTTGCCAAAGATGTAGCTACAGTGTTCTTAGAGGAGGTGGTGCGTTTGCATGGGTTCCCGAAATCCATAATATTCGACAAAGACCAATTGTTTCTTAGTCGCTTCTGGTCAGAGCTGTTTAAATTGGTTGGAACCCATTTAAAACTCAGTTGGGCTTATCATCTGTAGATGGATGGCCAAACTGAAGTGGTGAACTGGTGTTTGGAGACTTACTTGCGGTGCATGACAAGATCCCAACCGAAACAGTGGTCTCGATTGTTGAGTTAGGCTGAGTTTTGGTATAATACCAATTACCACCGCTCAACTAAAATCACTCCATTCAAAGCGTTATATGGGTGTGATCCCTTAGTATTATTGAAGCACTCTGCCATCCCTTCAGTTGTGGAGGATATCAACTAGATGTTTGTGGAATGAGATAAGTTATTAGCAAAATTAAAGAGTAACTTGACTAAAGCTAGAGATTGTATGAAGATACAAGCTGATAAGAAGAAAAGGGAAGTCAAATTCAGTGTGGGAGATTTGGTCTACTTAAAACTGCAACCTTATAGGTGCAAATCTCTAGCCAAAAAAGTGAACAAGAAATTAAGTCCAAGGTTCTATGGACCCTTCCCAATATTACAAAGGGTGGGGCAGGTTGCCTACAAGCTCTAGCTACCGAATCATAGTCGGATTCACCCCGTGTTCCATGTTTCCTTATTGAAAGCTGCTCTTTCACCAACTGCACAACCACAACAGCTTCCTCCTATACTAACAAAAGATCTAACTTTAGATGTACAACCAGAAGATGTTGAACAACTTCGTGCAGACTCAGTTGGCAATCAACTGGTGCTTGTTAAATAGAAGGACTTACCATCCTTTGAGAATTCATGGGAGACAATGGAATCCATTCAATAATCTTTTCCATCTTTCCCCCTTGAGGACAAGGTGGCTCATTTGGGGGGTAGTATTGATAGTCGTCCATTAGTTAAAAAGGTGTATGTTAGGAAAAATAGAAGGAGAAATAAGAGTTCACAGGATTAAGATGCTTTTGTTATAGGAATAATAATTGTAATAGTTGTCCATAACTGAATAACTGATAGTTAGTAGGAATATCTGTGTTAGTTACTCTAGGAGGAAGGAAATAAATAGGTGGGAGGTAAGAATTAGGGGCAACTTTTGGGAGAGAGTTCAGTAAAGTGGACAGAGGGGCCTCTCGAAGAGCCCAACCTGTTACTTTGTAATTCTGATTACTTGAATACAAAGCTATTTACTATATGAATTTACTTTTAATTTCTTCATTCTTATGGATGCCAGTTTAACAGAGTGCAAGAAACTAAAGGTACCCATTTTTGATGGCATTAACCTCTGATGGGAGGATTGCTTGGATGGAGAAGCTTTTCAAAATGTTTTTGGTGCAAGTGTCAGAGATTCCAGAGCAACTACTGGGGTATTTCTTGGGTGGATTAAGTAGCAAAGTGAATTGCAGAGTTTGGACACATGATGCTAACAATATGACGAAAGCCATAAATCTGGCCTGAGATAGCAAGGAGGAGTTGCTTGCCACCCTCTTGGGACCTTAATCCTGGCCTCTGGGGCACACTTCAGGTATCATCTGGATAGAGGAATTGGGACAAGAATGGGATCAGTAGGGAAAGCAACAGTGGATTTACCCAGTTTGCTGCAGGGAACACTGTTACTGGGCTTATTTAAGAATAACACTTATTCAAACAATGATTTAGAAATAATAGTGTGCAAGAGGGAAGTAGAGCTACAATGTACTCCACCACTAATCCCTGTGGCAATAGGGGATACGCACAACAAAGTGGCGAGTTAGGCAGCTGTCATATCAGGAATTTGTCATGTCAGGGGAAGGGAAAAGGGTAGATGTTTACAGTGTGGCCAACCATTTGGTCTCATGCCTAGGTGCCTAAAAGAAAGTACGAGGGTCACGATATTGACAGAAGATGAATGTGTGTGAAAAAGGGAAGGATATGGCTACTATCAGATTTTGGTTCCCCAATTTCACTGTTGTGAACAAGTCGACAAGATGGAGAGGATGGTGTTGATAGGGCCCCATGTGTAGTTAGGTTAGTATAGTTAAGTGGTTTGGCAATTAAAGTTAAGAGTAGGGACTTGGCTTATATATAATAGAAGACATGCATTCAGATTTGTAAGTTTTGGCTGGAAACAGAACAGAGACTCAGTTGTGAAAGGGGAAACACATTGTTGTAGGGGAAACTCCTGAAACTCGGAAACAGAATTCTCTCCTTTTTTTCTGTCGAGATTCAACAAACCTTCACAGTTTTGTTCTTACTCTTTCTTTAGATTTCTCAGTTCTTTCTATTGTGGGTTTGTCGTAGTCTTAGCAATTAGCAGCTCTTCAGCTTGATTAATTGGCAGGTTGGGATGAGAGAAGGGACCATGTTAATATTTAATGAAATGAATGCTGGATTATCAATCAAATCTTTTCTTTTTCTTCCTTTGGGTGGAGTGACCTGATATTATGGGATGTCTAAGTCCTACATAGAATAGTATGGGATGCTTGATAGAATATTTAAGTGCTTGGTTCTCTTCCCTTATCAGTTAGCTTTTAAGGGTGAGTTTCCCTTGTACTTAGATACTTATCAATTGGTAAAGTGTTATCGAATGAAGTGTCATAGAATGTCAGCAGCTCTCAGGGGCGGTGTTATAATAGGGGCTTAGGTATTATAAGTATGGATTTGACATTTATCCATTTTAAATTGAAACTGCATTTTTTTAGAATACGGTATTCTATGCATGTGTTTGACACTTGAAGTAAGTTAGTGACATACCGGCTTTACAGGAAAACTGCTTGCAACAATTTAAGCTACCTGAACCTGTTCTGTGCATTGGAGGTGTACTGCTAGTTGAGCTATTGGGTAGAGTTCAAAAACATGAAATGGATGAACTATTTACTATTCTACATATGGTTTGTTTCTCAAACCTTCTCTTTTTCTCTTATGTTCGCACACTGAATTGAAACAGAGAACTTGATCTCTTTCTCTTCTATCTGTCCACTCTTGAATTTGACATCCGTTCTTTCATGACATCTATGCCACTCAAGGGTCATGACAAGGGTTTTGATGGACATTCAGCATATTATTTCTTGCATTTATCATCCGAAGATTCAAACTAATGTAACAAAAGATACTATTTTATTAAAATGCCATACTTCTATCTACAGCAGATGCTGATAATTCATCATGTTGTTCTCCTAATGGGATGAAGAACTGTTAACTTCTTTATTTTTAAGTTCTTTTTGTTAGTTCATTGCCTACATCTTAACTAGTGTTGTCAGTCGTTTCCAACTTGATCAATTTTTCCGAGTCTATGAGTTACTTGTCTCGATTCCCTAATATGAAATAATTTTTCATTTTAAGAAAGAACTGCATCTGTTTTCCGACTTTGATAAATTGGATTACTATGGTGCAGCATCTCCCATATTCAAGTCCTGGGACGACCGCTTTCGCTGGCGTTTGATGTTAAAATTCATCATCCATCGGGGAAGTGCACCTTGAAATACCGCCCTCTAACAGATTGTAACGTGTCTTCTTCAAGATCATCACATAGAAGAGACTCGAGCAATCCGTCGTGCCTGCGGACCATAACCTCAAGCATAATGCAGAGGGGCTTGAGACGTGGGGAACAAGTTATCATGGGTGCACTGCTTGGTTCTGGTTCTGTTGTAGTTGATGATTAATGAAATAATGTAAGGAATCAAGTACCTCAATTCTCAAATTAAAGACATTGGGCCAATAATCTGTATAGCATAGCGTATGTTGAGCACAATAATTAGTAGGGGGCACGGGCAAAGCTTCATCTTTATCTATTTCTATCCGTTACATAAGTCTTGCCTTCTAGGCTAGTTATTAAGGATAGGTTGTAGACTATTTATCTGGTGGCTTGAACTGATAACGAGATTTGTATTGAGGGTGAGAATGATGGAACACTTCTACCACGTATACTAAATAACCTCGTGTTCCAACCTGGACAATCACTTGTTTAAACCTTTAATATATGCCATTCAGATTGGGCCCCTATGCAGTGTGGGAGTATATTTTAGAGAATAAAATGTAACTAGCAATTTGAAAATAATCGGTTGAGATCAAGGTTTTAAATTGCGGACCGCAACACGTGTTGCGGCTGCAATATTGCGGTTGCGGAACTACCCGCAACCGCATCAAACCGCAATTGCGGTGTGATCTCAAATCACATGTTTTGCCGTAACGCAACACCACAACAGAGCCGTTACGTCCGCAGCGCAACGAGCCAACGATATAATTCCTCTGTTCCATTCCATTTTTGATAAAAAAAAAAAATGCAAAAAATCAAATCAAACCAGAGTTTCAGTTCGTTCAAATCCTTGCTGTCTTCTTTGTTTGCTCTGCATTTTATCACTATTTTTTGCTCTGTTTCTTTATGATCTCAGACTCACACAGATGAATGGGATGATTGATCTGAATTTTTTGATGAAAGAGGAAAGGTGAGTGAACTAAAAAGAAAGGAGGAACAGGCTTTGATGGGTGGGGTGGGTTTTTTTATTTGCCTTTAATTCTTGAATGCTGGGCATTGGAAGTGGGCGACCGCAATCGCGACCGCAACCGCAATTTAGAACCATAGTTGAGATTGTAATAAAATGTGTGTATATGTAAAATAAATTGTGAAGTTAAAAATTCAATTGTTGATTTTACTTTATTTTTTTTCTTTGAAGTGTACTCATTTTAAAAGAGTTAAATTATGCCATTCTTTACTGGAATTGGAGGGGACTTGGTCGTGACAATGTTACCAAAATATCATTCCGTTTTAGCATCCGCCTTTGCAATTTTTGGTCTGCTGCCGATTTGTATGGTTTGACAGCTTTATAGTGGTTAAGCCAACGTTCTCCTTCAATTGAGCTCATATATTATTTATAACATTAGATAAGATATGAACTCATTTGAAATAAGTAAGTCCCTCGTTGGAAATTTATGTTATCACATCAGATTTAAGCTGTGTTAAGCCTTTTTACTAAGGGTCTATTTGGGATTGCCATGAATTTTAAGATTTAAAATTTTAAAAATTAATCAATTTTCAATTTATAATTTGTGGTCAATTATAATTATAGTTTTTTTTTCAATATTTTTTGCTTTTCAGTTTTTAAATTTTAATAGCATTTTAAATTCAAACTATATAAATTACTCATTATTTCATCGCTCAAGCTTGTTTGATGGTAATAATGATTGATTAGTGGCAATGGATGTAATGGCAATGACAATAGTGAGAGCCAAGGGGCAATAATGGGGGGTGACAATGGAGGTTGTGGTGAATTGGTGTTAGTAACAGTGGTGATGTAATGGTATGGGTGATGGGTGATGATGAGGGCAACTACTGATGGGTTAGTGAACTGGTCATGATGATAGCAGTAGTGATGGTGATGATGATATTGGCAGTAGTGGTCAATGATGACAATGATTGTGGAGTTGGCAGTTGTGGTATTAGCGATAATAGTGGTAACATTGGTGACGACAATAATGAGTTGTTGACTTGTGGTAATAGTAGTGATAGTAATACTAAGAAGTGACCAATGGTACTAATGACCATGGTAGTGATAACAAAGATTGCAGTGACCTTGATGGCGACGATTCTAGTGGCAATAATGACAACATCATTGATGGTAGTGATGGGTCGTGGCGATCGTAGTATGGTAGTCATTTAGGAATGATGCAGAAAATTGAATTTGTTTATACACCTAAAATTAAAATGTCAAAACAATTTTTTGGGTTTAAAATAAATTAAACATGTTTCAAAACTAAGTTAAATACTAATTCAACTTCATTTTAGTTGAATACATTTTTTGTTAAAATTCACATTTAAAAATCAAAAATTGAAAACTTGATACCACCTTAAACATACCCTAAATAAATCAGATCAAGGCTTGATTAAAAGCTTAGTATATTAAAAGGGTTAGGGTTTAAATCATTCAAAAAGACAAGCCAACTAATTTAAATAAATACAATTATGTTATTATTATTATTATTATTATTATTATTATTATTATTGTTATTGTTATTGTTGTATTAAATTTTTATTATAATATTTTGAAATTATATATTGTTAGTTAATTTAAAGGCTTAAATTTGTTGGCTAAATATAAATGCATAATCCTGTTTAGAAGTAAGTTGGTTATCCTATTTAAAAGGTTTTAATACAAAGTGAACTTTTAAATAGGCATTTAGCTCAAATATGACTTTCAAAAAGTCATGGGTAGGCCTAACAAAAGGTTATATTAGGTAAATAGTTTTTTTTTTGTTACGATGCCACACGTTTTAAAATAATCACTTGTTAAAAGCTAACAGCATACATGATTTTTTCTCCAAAATAAACTAAAGCAAACACGCGTTTAAGCCTTAGATTTGAGAAGTGGCCAAGCTCAAGTCTTATAAAGCCTAGTCCAATCCAACCCATTTTCAACCTTATAGTAGTGAGTCCTTCATTATATAATTTGGTTCATTTAGAGTTAGTAAGGATAAAATAAATAATCTCAGTCGTTGATGGAAAATCAACAATTGATATTCCAGCGCATCTAAGATTGTTATGCATGTGCATGTAATATTGACTGATATATATATATATATATATATATATATATATATATATATATATATATATATATATATATATATATATATATATATTTTAACAACAAGTGAGATTACTTTACTTTCTAACGTCAGTTACTTTAGAAGAGTCGGATCCTCATTATATAGTTTGCAATTTTTATACGTTTTGGTAACATTTATGTTTTTTTTAATCTTTTATATAATTTAATGATTATACACACATATGTGCTTAAATATGTTTGTATTTCTTATAAATATAATATTTTTTTTATTTTAGTACTTATTTAATCTTTTTTTAGTGTTTGGTCCCTCATTATGAACATTTTGAAATTTAGTCCATACTATTAAATAATTATTGTTAAATGGTGACGTAATTATAATAATTATCTGTTGTAAATATAATCAATTATTGAAATGAACTATTTCTCAAAATTAATTAAACACAAAAACAATTTATTTATTTTTCTTTAAAAAATGACAAATAATTCTCAACTTTTCTAACGTTAAATTCAAATTCTGTGAAATGAATTATGCATATCTTTTATAGCTTTATCTCTTTCAATTTATGTTTTTTTTTTTTAAATTTTACCTGAATTGATTTTAGACAAATTTCTTTTAATTTTAAATATTTTTCAAAATATTTTTTTGCTTTATATTTTGTATTTTATTTTAATTAAACATACAGGGTCAATGCGCACGATATGTACATGTTTATCTTAATTTAAACAAATGTTGATTGTAATAACGAAACGACTGACATATATCTGTACCCTATAATATCGTGTTTAAGACGAAATACCTAGTTATAATCCTAAACAAATTTTGATTAACAAAACGATAGATCTGCAGCCAATATCGTGTATAAGAAGTTTTGTACTGCTTACCTGTACTCCATGTGACAGGGATTAATACTAGACCAGTTTTAGTACCCGTGTAATGCACGGCAATATAAATAATTTATTGATTAAATAAATTAGTTAAATTAGGAGATAATAAGCAAGAGAAAAGTAAATTCATATTAAAATTGTTACAACAATAAATTAAAAAGTACTAAAGTTATAATAGAACATAATTTCTTTCAAGTAATTCAAATGTTAATGTAATTTAAGGTAAATTATTCATCTTATGAGTTAAGTATTTCTTTTTGTGTTTCAATGTTCATCTCTGTTTGTTATATTTTATTCATACTTTATATGTATGTTAGAAAAAAAAAAAAACATTCAATAAATGAATTAAGTCATAAGAGAGTAAGCAAGAAAAAAAAAATATTTATATTAAAATTATTATAACAGTAAATTAAAAAAAGTACAATTTCACCCCAATAATTTAGATGTTAATGTAGTTTCAAGTAAATTATTTATCCTAGTGAGTTAAGTGTAAAGTCCCCTACTTGCTTTCATAAAAAAAGTATCTAAAAATAAGTTGTATTTAGAAATGAAATAAATAAATTCAAAGCACAAAGTATAATAAAATAAATATTTTATAATAATTTATACGCTAATGTATTTTGATGCAAAATGTTCATCCTCTTGAAGAATGAATAGTGATTCATCTACACATTTTCAAGATTTAAAATTTTAAATACCATGTATGAAAAAATTAAAACAAATTTTTGAATTTAATTTTGTTTTCTGTCATTTAATTAAATGTAAATTGTTTACTTAAGAGAAAATTAAAATTTGAATAAATAAAATATAACATTCGATAAATTAGTTAAGTTAGAAGATAGTAAAAAAGAGAAAATTAAATTTATGTTTAAATTATTTTAACAATAATTAAAAAGTTCGAAAACTATAATGTTATAATAGAGCATAATTTTTTTTTCTGGAGGGAGAGTTTGTTGCCCATAATGATCCTACATAGTTCGAGCAAAATTGTCTCCTATAAAAGATACCTGTGGCCTTTACCAAAATAAATAAATTGCTGAGGTGAAAGAAAATCTTGAATACCTATGGTCTACATAGTTCTCTTCATACACACTTGTTATATTTTATTCGTATTTTTTATGTTAGATAAAATTAAACATTCGATAAATTAGTTAAGTCAAAAAAGAGAAAGCAAGAAGAAAAAATCTATTTATATTAAAATTATTATAACAATAAATTAGAAAAGTATAATTTCACTCTAATAATTTATATGTTAATGTGATTTCAAGTAAATTGTTTATCCCCGTGAATTAAGTGTAAATTTCTTTATTTTCTTTCATATAAAAAAGTTCATCCCTATGCGTTATGTTCTATATATAATTTTTATTTTAATAAATTTACATATACATATTAATGTATAAAAGAAAAATAAAAATTTTCCGAAGTAAAAGAAAATCATGAATAATTTGTTTAAGTGAGAAGATAATAAATAAAAAATAAATAATGATTTGCCTAAAAATTGATTTTAGATATTAATTTTGCATAAAGAAGATAATAACAATTACGTAGATTTAATTTGATTTTTGTTATGTAATTAAATAAATATATATATTAATTAAGTAAAAAAAATTGATCGGACAAAAATATTTAGTAAAAGGTTGGGTGAGAAAAAAATAAGAAAATATATTTACACCAAAATTGTTAAAACATTGAATTATAAAAAGATATTGAACTTATAATAAAATATAAATATAAATCTTATAAAAATTCATAGGTTAATCAACTTTCGTGCAAAATGTTCTTTTTCTTGTAATTTTAAATATTTTCAATTTTTTTTTTATAGTTTAAATTTTATTTTAATTAAACATACTGGGTCAATGCGCACGATATGTACATGTTTATCTTAAACAAATGTTGATTGTAAATAACGAGACGACTGACATATATCTGTACCCTATAATATCGTGTTTAAGACGAAATACCAAGTTATAATCCTAAACAAATTTTGATTAACAAAACGATAGATCTGCAGCCAATATCGTGTGTAAGAAATTCTGTACAGCTTACCTGTACTCCATGTGACAGGGATTGATAAATATCTGACAGATAATTAAATGCAAACGTGAAAGAATTGCTGAATTATCTTCTAACTTGTGCACTTAACATTTTTTTTTTTGACGAAACTTTTGCTCTTTACATTAATGTTTTTAAAATCGAATTGTTAATTTGACCGGTTAAAACATTGACTGAAGATTCAATAGTTTAATTGTGATTGTACTAATATTAATAAAATAATAATAATTAAATAATACATAAAATAATATTAAAAAAATATAATATCATAATTTTATAATATTAAACACTAAAAATAAAATATAATTTATAAGTTTCTAATATCTACAGTATGTACAAAAGTTTAAATCAATTATATTAAAGAGTAAATCATCAATTTAGTCTCTAAAATTGTAATGGTTAGTCAAATTGGTTCCTAAAATTAATAAAATGGCAAAATAATCCCTAAAATTGTAAATATCAATCAATTTAGTTCCTAAAATTGTAATGGACAATCTAATTGATCCTTGAAAATAAATAAAATGACAAAATAATCATCGAAATTATGATAACTAGTCAAAATGGTCCTTAAAATTAAAAATGCTTAATTACAATTTTGTCCTTAATTTTCAAAATTTCACAAATTATACCCCTAAAGTTTTTTCTCGTGCATTTTGACCCTAAACTTATATAATTTCACATAGCCACTAAGTCATTTAGTTTTTTTGGTTTATATGTAAACATATATTATATATATCATTATTGCATTTGTTAATTGCACTTTTGATCTCCTAAGTATATATTTATATTTGTATAAAGAAATATTAAAAGTTAAGATGATAATTTATTTATTAAATATTTTTATTTTAATTCTAATTATACAAATTTATTTAGTTAGTTATATAATATTATTTATTATTTATACATCTTCCACCCTTTCATTTGTAGGATAGTTATTCAAAAATAAAAACAATTAATAAATAAGTTTATAAGGTGTTGTATAATTTAACTAACAAATATTTTATATAATTTAATAAATAAATTTGTATACTTTATAAATTTGTATAATTAAAATAAAAATATTTAATAAATAAGTTTATCATCTTAATTTTTAATATTTTTTTCATACTTTAAATTTAAATGTACACTTGAAGAACTAAAAAATTAATTAACAAATGGGAAAATGGTATATATAAAATATCTTTTATGTATAAATTAAACAAGTTAAATGACTTTGTGATTATAGTGATTGCAAAGAACAAAGGGATCAAGGATTCAAATCCTATATCTAAAACTTTTTCTATTTTTTAAAAGCTTAATTGTGCTTAAGGGGCAAAATGCACAAATTATTGAACACTGGGACAAAATTTGTGAAATTATATAAGTTTAGGGTTAAAATGTGCATAAAAAACTTTAAGGGCAAATTTCACAAATTTTAAAAATTTAGGGGACAAAAAGTGTAATTAAGTTTTTTTAATTTTAGGAACCACTTTGATTGACCATTATAATTTCAAAGACTAAATTGATTAATAATTTACAATTTCAATAACTATTTTGCCATTTTATTTATTTCAGGGATCAATTTTATCATCAATTACAATTTTAGTGACTAAATTGATTGATAATGTATAATTTTAAGGACTATTTTAGCATTTTATTAATTTTAAGGACCAATTTGACCAATCATTACAATTTCAAGAACTAAATTGATGATTCACTCTACTATAATAGTGTTTTTTTTTTTTTTAATTTTGGTAACCCTTGTAATAAATTTTGGACAAAATTTAGATACATTTCTTTAAATACCTTAAGAGTAATTGTTCTCTAATTTGTGGTCAATTAGCATTAACAATTATCACAGGTTTCTAAGAAAAAAAAATACTAATTTTAATTAGAGAATATTATCAAAATCATCTACATAATTGCACCTAAGTTTTGTTTCTCTCTAGTTCCTCTACACACAATTTAACACTTTCACAAAACTTTGATACATAATGCAAGGTGAAGAATGCTAGCTAACACACTCCTTTTAACATGATAGATATAAAGAAACAAATAGAATACTATTTCATTTGTACCAAAAAATAGAATACTATTTCACATGGGTGCATTAATGGAGAAAGAGTCAAAATTATTGAGCGAAATGCACATGAAACTTTAATTAAAAATAGAAAAGTATTGAATAACATGTTACTAATTTTCTCAATGGAAGGCAGTTGGTTAGAAATGGTTTACTTCTCTTTTTGTCATTAATACTCTACTTTCTTTTAAGTTTTAAGGATTAATTTTCTCTAAATTAAAGTAAGGGGTCTACTTTAAAGAATAAAAGTGTGAAGTTAAAACCGTTTACTAGAAAACGAACAATTATAAAATATATTAAAATCTTAATTGTTAGTTTTTCCAAATCAATAATTATAACTCTGTATTTTCCTGTTTAATTGTGTGCCTCTTAAGAAAAGAAAAATTGTTTTTCTATGTTGAGGATTTGTTCAGTTTGAAAAAATATATATTTCTTGTTTCTATTTGTTATTTTCATCAATAATTATATAAGTGTTATATTATTTTATTTTATCTCTTGTTTTCATGATTTGTGTAAGAAATGGTAAAAATAAAACTGCATGAGTTTTTATTTGAAACATAGATACTGACATTTTGCTTACATTAATTTTTTTCATGTTAGAAAAATAGAGCATTGAAAAGATTTTCTTGTTTTAAATGTGTAAAAATGGTGTAATAAAATAAAGTACAAATAACGTATTATTCCTTGATAATTTAAAGGTAACAGGTTCAAACTTTCTAGTGTCATTGTAATTTTTTAAGGTTATTGAGGTTTAGTCCTTTGTAGGTTTTTCCTCCTTGAGTACAGATCCTTATATAGTTTTTTTTCCTTAAGGTTTCGGTCCACTAGAGGCTATTACCTTGATATGTTAAATTATAAGGACTAATCTTTGATGGTAAATTATCGACCATTACTTTTGAAGAAACAATATAAAAAAATAAAACTAAAATTTTAGATCTTATTCCAGTGTTACTTCATCAGAATATTGAGTCACAAATTTTACGTAACAAGGAAAAAATGATCAAATTCCTAACATCCTTGCCAGGCCATTAAGTTTTTCATTGAAATGATGACATGTGGATGGGTGTTTCTTTTGGTGTACAACGGTCGCATTGAGGTTAGAATCTATAACTTTATACATACTACCCAAACCTCCCACCGCTAGGTTGACTCTAGTGGATTGATCGGATGGATGTTCATTCTAATAATATATGAATAATGTCCACTAATATGCATTGTAGAAATACTCACACGTTATCGTTTAATTAGATAGAGGATAATAAGGATGTAATTTTATTTAAGTTTTGTCTGACCAATAAATGATTGATCAAATTATTACACACATTAGAAGGGATCAATTTACATGTGTTTGAGTTCTCTTATATTATTTAACAATTTTTTACTAAATAATTTTAACCTAAAATTCATCATTTGATTGAAATGTTCTATTATATACATTATATCTGTAAAATTATATATATATATATGTTTGTTTATATGTATGCACGTATGTATGTATATAGGAATAAGATCAATTAATATCAAGTGTCAAACTTGGTAAAATGATACTTTTAATAATATTTTTCAAATGTTAAATGTTATCAATACAACCATTGTATTGAAAATTCTCATGAGACACATCAATTCTACAAAAATTCATACAAATTTAAAAAATAATTGATACTTCAACATTGCACCACTTTATTTTAAGTATTTAATTAGAATGTATTGATGGTGAAAATGTTTTTACACCATCATCTAATAATATATTGCTGTGCATGGTTACATATTTGATTTTTATAAAAATGTTTTTAAAAATTATATTTAAGGTAATTTCTAATTAGTTGAAAGTATAAAAATCATTACATTAACAGTGTATCATCAAAATCAAATTCTTATTTGAATTATATGCTATTTAAAATACATAATTACTAACATAAGGCTAACTAGAAGGTGTTCAGATCTCTTAAGCATGCCTATGTTGAATCTTTAAATTCATGTATATGAAAAAATAAAATATGAAAGGATTCTCTAAAAAACCAAAAATAAAATATATAATATGATTTGCTTTCTCAGCTTTGATAAATTGATTTATATACATGTTAACGATTTTGATGAATGTAACCAGTTTAATATTTAACACAAATAGGTGAATATATCTGTCTCATTAATGGTACGCCCTAACCGGAAGTTCCTTTCTGCGGCATCACATGGGCTGAAGATATGGACGATGAATAAGGAGAGAATCACGTAGCGTCACATGTATTAGGCTAGAATGAGAAGAAAGGATGAGATAAGATAAGGATGGGGTACGTGTGACTTGATGAGTCTTGGTAAGTAGGGCACAAAGTGATGGATAGAACATTATAAATAGGACGTTGTGTTATTGGTATTGTGCACTGTGAAATTTCTTCTGTGAGAGTGTGGAGAGTCTTTATCTTTCTCTTTTAGTATCATCATCTGTGGTTGAAACAACAAGACATGGAGCTTCTCAATTCTACAGCAATCACGCAAACACTGTCCGGAGGAGCATTTGTGGAGCAATTCGTTCTGCCGCCAAATTCAACTGGTCCTTTGAACTCGCTTACGTTTGCTGTTAAAGACATGTATGTTTTGTCACTTTCTTTGTCGTAACGGAACATTTAAAGTATCTAAATTAATATCCTTTGCTTACCCTCAAAATGAAGGCATATCAATAATAACATTGTGGGTTTGAATCCATGCATGCATGCATCTTGAACGTGAAAAAATGTTTTGCATGCTTGTGTCAAACAGGTTTGATGTGAAAGGGCACGTGGCTACATTTGGGAATCCTACTTGGGCAGAGACTCACTTGAAGGCTACATCTACTGCACCAACAATTTTGGATCTCCTGAAATCTGGTGCCACTTGTGTTGGTACAACTATAACGGACGAGCTGGCTTATAGGTTCGAAAATATATATTTTTTGGGTTTCGATTTTTGCACTCATTCTAAACATTTTATGGTCCCTAAGCAACAACAAGCACTACTATTTTTAGTTCGTAGGGACCATCTTTTCTCCCTTATTCACATGAAATGTAAAAGAAACGACAATCTATGAGCATTGTTTTTCTTTTGTAAATTGTGATTTGGTAGTCTAGATTTGTCAGTTAGGCATTAAATAACTTTCTTAAATTTTACTCTATCAGTAGATTATATGGAAAACATGCATGATCATCATATGAGTAGTTGTATTGTTTTTGTCATGATTATGTGCATATTTTGAACACTTAATCATATAACTAATAAGCACTTTACTTTGATAGTATAATGGGAAAGAATATACATTATGGCACACCTAGAAATCCTGCTGCACCAAATCGAGTTCCTGGAGGATCTTCTAGTGGTTCTGCTTCTGCAGTTGGTGGAGCACTTGTGGATTTTTCATTAGGTAAAGCTATTCTTCAATTCCTTGAGTTATGTTGGGTTCCGCTTTGTTAGGTATTCTAAGTTTTTTTTCTTCTTCTAATGATAGGAACTGACTGCATTGGAAGTGCAAGATTGCCTGCGTCATACTGTGGGATTTTTGGTTTTCGTCCTTCCAAGGATGCTATACCAAGTTCAGGAGTTATTCCCATGGCACAAAGTTTAGATACTATAGGTAGTAATCTACTAACTTGGGGTCTTTGTGTTTAATTATATTTGGCTGATAATGCATTATTGCATAGGGTAACAAAGAATAACATAATCACAAACACATTAACATTGAAGGCTACCGTAATATATATTTTTTTATATTTTTTATTTTAAAAACATTACAAGAAAAAGGCACCGGTGACAATAAATTACGTACTGACATAGTTGAGGTAATTGGTAATTAACTAATCTGTAAAACCTAGTGATGTCTAACAAAAGTTGTCGACGACTTGCCATTGATAATTGAAAGGAGTTGCTAATATATTACTTCAGGGTTTTTTATATCACTTTTGAAAAATATTATTTCTATTTATCGATCATTTTTTTAATAATTTTAAGATGATATTAATTATTATATCAATTATATTCTTATCAAAAAGAGGGAGAATTATTAGTGTATAAAATGTTAAATTAATAAATAAGAGAGAGAAGGGCATATTAAGAAATTGCAAGTAATTTCAATAGAAACTGAGAGAATAATTACTTTGTTTAATCAACATGTATAGTTGTTAGAATCGGACCAAATCAGCCTGTTCAACCGAAAATCGATCATTAGATCTGTTTGGTCAACCCTCAAAATTAGTTTGAAAAAGAGTTAGTGTAAAATCCTTTAAACCGTTCAAAATTGGGCAAATTGGTCAGAATCAATCATAAATTGTTTGATTCAGTTCATTGGAAGAAAAGTTTTTTAAATTTTAAAAAAATCTAATATTATGATGATTGATACAATTTTAACACAATATTATGATGATTGGTAGTTATATCAATTATATTTATTTAGATTTTAATTGTAGCTGTTAATGGATATTATTTTGTATTGTTGAACTTAAATGTTATGACATATTTAATTTGATTTCATGTTTAATTTTGAATATTATATATTATGAGTTATAAGTGATGATATTTATAAGTGAAGTTTAACTTTTAATCTAACAAAATTATGAATATTATGTTATTTTTTTGTTTAATATTGTTTAATATATTACATTAAAAATTAAACTAATATTATTTAATTATTACCAATTAAATCTTAAACCAGTATCTTTATTGATCCAATGACTGATCTGATTTTGAAATCGTTGTCTATATGTTATATAACTTTAAGTGACAAATTAAAAAAAAAAAACCAGAAGAATTTATTTAAAGACCCATGAACCAAAAAAAAAAAAAAAAAAACCCAAAGTTTGGTTTGTAAATATTGCTGGCAACGAAAACAATAACAACTAAGGCCCTGTTCGGGGTGATGCTCAGTTTTCAGTTTTTAGTTTTTAAATATTATTTTTAAAACAAAATGTATTTGGATAAAATAGTTTCGAAACCATTTTTAATGCATTTTCAAAATAATTTTAAGCCTTATGTTAAAACCATGAAAATTGGTTTCTTGATTCTTATTTTTAGTTATTAAACTATGTCGCTTGAAATGTCCAGACCACGTTTATTATTATTATGAAAATTATTATCATTATTATTAAAATTACTATTATTATTATTAAAATGATTATTATTATTATTATTATTATTGTTATTATTATTATTATTTTTCTTTTTCTTATTATTCAAATTACTATTGTTATGATTAAAATTATTATTATCATTATGAAAATAAATATTATTATTATTGTTGTTAATATTATTGGTTTTTAATTAATTTTATTTTTTTTATCACTCTTGCTTGTATAATTTTTGCTTAATAAAAGCTTTAAAAATATACATGATTTGTGAAAAAATTGTCATTGTCAAGAACTTTTTAAAAAAATTATAAGATTGATAGTGACTTTTTAAATTGAAACTAAAAACTGAAAGCTGATTTTTATTTTTTAGAATTTTAAAACTTAAAAACTAAAAATCACCCAAAGGGCCTAATTGTTGGCAAATCTCAAGTCAGTTGATTGATCCAACTAGACAATCCCTTACCACTTGGTAAGTCCCATGGTTTACACTTGCATAGAGTATATTTAGGAGTGGAATTTTGGAAGTAAAGAGACTAGAGGATAATTATTTTATTTCTAATAATTATTCATTAATTTGATAAATTTTAAAATAAAAGAAAGTAACAGATTAATATAAATTTAATGTTCTAATCTTTTCAAGCTACATGGTTGATATAATATTTATGATTTTCTTTGACTTTTTTTCTCCAAATTTTAGATATCAATTTTCCATTAATTTGAAGATTTTATCTTTTAACGGCATGGTGCTCGTATATGGTGATCTTCAAACTATAGTTTTGCAAGTGTTTGTGCTATTTTATTAGGGACTTATTTTCTTGTTGCAATCTTCACATCTAGGATGGTTCGCTAGGGATCCGACGATTTTGGGCAAAGTTGGACAAGTACTTCTACAGTTGCCAAGTATCTTACCTGCTAGACCCACTAAAATTATCATTGCAGATGATGGTTTTCAACTTTCAAGCATTCCATGCGATGTACTAACCGGAAATGTTATCAAAGCAATGCAGAATTTATTTGGAGGTAAACAATAGATCTATATTAGAAATACAGTGCAATTATTAATTTTAAAATTTAAATTCTAAATTTTTAGGGATTAATATAATATGAAATTTTATATGCTTTCATCCATATAATGAGGCTTAATATGGATTTGAAAATTTTAATTTTATTGGGTGAGAATTTTTTGTTGTATACACCATTGTAGGTGATGTTTTACGACATCAAAACATCGGTGACTATGTGAAGGACAAAGTTCCAAGTTTGAAGCATTTCAATGAGTTTAACTTTCCACCGTTGGCTGCACTTTCTTGTGCCATGCAATTGCTTGCGAGGTACGTTAACTCACCGGTCAATCCTCAGCTTTCAGCAAATATGATTGTATATTTCTAGTAGATTGTGGATTTCCTTCGATTGGAACTTTGATTCCTTGCTTTGTTTACTATTTGAAATATAGTTATGAATTCAAGATAAATCACGGTGGATGGGTTCGTGAAGTCAATCCTGTTTTAGGTCCTGGAGTTTTAGAAAATGTATTAGAAGCCCTAAGGACAACAGGAGAGAATATTGATACTTGTCATGCTATATTTAAGGAGACGCGTGATGCTTTTAATGATCTTCTTGAGGTATTTTGTCTCTGTTTTCACACACATGGGGACTTGCATACAAGCCATAATATATATATATATATATATATATATATATATATATATATATATATATATATATATATATATATATATATATATATAGGGATTTGCTAACATGTACACATTTATTTTTCAGTTAGAGTACGTAAACAAACTACGCCATTGGTGTATTTAAGATAATTCTTAGTTATAACTTGTTAACATACTTCAACTAAAAAACAAGTTGGTGTATGATAGCAAACCCCACAAGCATTTGTTAACGTACACCTACTTGTTTTTTAGTTAGAGTACGTTAGCAAATTACACCGTTGATGTATTTTAAGATAATTCTTAATTATAACTTGCTAACGTACTCCAACTACAAATCAAGTGGGTGTACGTTAGCAAATCTCATATATATATATATATATGAACAAATCATGTTAGTTATGTATAATTCAGATTGTATATATGTCTTTAGGGTTGTGTTTAGAAGTTTTTGGGTCTAAGGCAAAATTTTTTGAAAAATTTAATGTAACATAAATTATAGGGGTGTTTAGTGGATCGGATTGACTTGATGAACACAATTATCCAAGTCAAACGAATTAAATTGGTTCAAGTTGGTATGGTTAATATGCTCGTTCCACTTCAAAATGTGAATTAAATTAATTATAATTAGTTCAGTTCTTGAATTTATATTTTTCCAATCCGAACTAATCTGATGACCTAGCAAATATTTCTTTTACGTTTTAGATTAATACATTTTAGATTTTAGCACTTAAAATTTCCTTCTATTTTTGTCTTTTTTCTTCTTCATTCATTTTGATTTTCTAATAATTTTATCTAGTGTTATCAAGTATCTTAATATTTATTATTTAATTTCTTTTATCATATTTTGAGTAAAGAAATTAATGAGATATATAAAGTGATAACTACAAAAAAAAAATATTAAATAAAGAACAAGAAATATTTTTACCTTGCATCAATATTAAATTAAAAATTTATATAAAATAAACAATAATTAGGGATAAAAAGTTGAAAAAAATATATTTTTTGAATCATAACTTGATGATTTGAACCAAACCACCTTAATCTTAATCAAGTTGGTTTAGTTTGGATTGACCAATTTTTTTCAAATCTCGAACCAAATTAATCCAATTAAATATGATTGGTTTGGAGTTAGTTTTATCTTAAACTCAAACTAATCCAACCCATACACTCTTGATAAATTATCAATTGATTCTTATATTAACCTCCTTGCATTTTAGAGATGCAAAATTATTTATGAAAGTTTAATAATCAAATAATTTTAACATTTTATTTTTTATGGATAAAATAAATAATCCATTCAATCTATGTCGTAATATCGTTGATGTTATATAAGATTTAAATAATTTAATTTTAATTTTGGAAAATCTTCTTTTGACGATAACAATTAATCATTATAGATATTATTAATAATATTTTATAAGCAATGCATATATTTAAAAAAGGATTAAATATTTTTATATAGTTTAATGTTTCTATTGAAATATTAATTTCTGCTCTTATCATTTCTTTAATGCTTTCAATTTTGAAAATAAATCAAGATCATCAATATTAGAATGTTCAACAAATCTTAAAATTTTTTCAAGATTAATACAGTTTTTTTCTATTTATCCTCATCTAAAGTTTTAAATTTTTTACATTCAAATAGAAAACTAAAAATAGTTTATATTTAAATTTTTTAAAATCAAATCTTAATAAAGAAAATAATTGATCTATTATTTATAGGAAATATTCAACATATTTATATTTGAAAAGAATCTTAGAAAAATACTCTATCTTCTAATCTCCAAACTAGTGTTACATACTTATACTTCCAATTAATAACGATGAAAATAATAATCAGTGAAAATAAATTGAGTCCTAAGGCAATTACCTTAATGGCCTTGCTTTTTACACAGCTATGTATGTCTTTTGTGCATAAATCATTCCTCTTGATACATATTCTCTTTGTAGTCTTCATAAAAGGAAAGCTCCTTTCATCTCTTGATAATGAAGAAATACTATTCAAATACACTTATTATATGTCATAAATCAAACTCATGTTTTAAGAGCATCTCCAATCAAACATTTCTCTTTTATACATTTTATACATCTTAAGTGAGTCCTACTATCATACATCACTCATTTTTACTTTTTACAACTTAAATAACTCTTCTTTTCAACCCAACAACTTCAAAACTAATACTAAATGAGTCTCATAGATAACCAAACATCCTAAGATTTCATCGACAAAAATTGTTACTAACTTTTATTATTATTATTTCATAAAAAGTACATTGTTGAACCCACAATAAAAATTTAGCACAGGTGCTTATACAAGCACTTAGTGATTCACATGTTTTTGTTAAACTACCGCTCTAATGGACAATTCTTATTTAGCACCAATGCTTATTAAGTGCACTCCACACAAGCACCGCCATTAAAGGTGCTCAAAGTAATCATTTGAAAACCTTCTTCTTTATACATTTATTTCGACATGCCAATTCATATGTTTGAAATAACAATTACCCCTACTTTTATTATCTGTATCAACTATATATATGTTAATCTTTGAAACAATTTTATTCCATATATGACAAGCATAGATTCTCTTAAATAAAATAGCCATTATTATTATTATTATTATTATTTATTGTTTTTTCCCCTGGCATCATGTTAGCTCTAGCGCTAAATGAAATTTATATTAACTATATATTGTAACTTCTTTTCATATAGAAGCCAAACTAGCTTGTAAATGTGCCTTTTGTAATTATTTAAGAGGAAATTGTCACTTAATTACTATTATGTTTTAATTTTGAACATTTTGGTGGCCATCTTATTTTGAATTCTAATGTGCATTTTAAGCAAATTTGAAGCAACAATTTTCTTCTTCATATATATGCTTCCATTTTCTTCAAGTCAATGTGACTGTTTGTGAGTGACAATTTCAGGATTTTGGTGTTATCATGATTCCTACAGTTCCAGGGCCTCCACCAACACTACAAACAAGTCTATCTGAATTAAAAAATTTTAATGGAAGGGCTAATAGCCTATTTTCCATTGCTGGAGTATCTGGAGGTTGTCAGGTTGTATTTTGTGTATTATGTATATTTTTTTAAATACATAGATTCTTATATTTTTCTTAATCAATTAAGCTTCAAAATGTTTTAATGATGTGGTTTCTTGATATTTTTCAGGTAAGCATACCACTGGGAATGTATAATAACCTTCCAATATCAATTTCTTTGGTAGCCAAACATGGTGCGGATGAATTCTTGCTTTCTCTTGCTGAGAGCATTTATAATGCTGTTAAAGAAGAGGAATCAGCAAAACCAGAAGCATAAGATGATTTGTGTTAAAAAAAAAAAGTGTGTGGAAAATAATAGCTTGATGCTTTACTCCTCAATAACAGAAATAAGTGGTGGATAATGTGCTTTGCATAAGTGTTTGTGTATTATTTTCTTTTTTAAATAATGGGATTTTAAAAGGAGACTTTATTCATGTAATATGGGTGAGGCCCTTTTTGTGCCGAAGGTTTGGTATTGTTATTGGTTGTATGTTGTACCTTGTCATTTTGGATTGTATGTTGTGATGTTCTATAATGTCTCTATTACATTGTTGGTTGAACTTGCAGTATTGATTTATGTATGGTTCTATTTGGTTTGT
Source organism: Spatholobus suberectus (assembly GCA_004329165.1). Lineage (NCBI taxonomy): Eukaryota > Viridiplantae > Streptophyta > Magnoliopsida > Fabales > Fabaceae > Spatholobus > Spatholobus suberectus. Next base: position 15,182,372 of record QUWT01000781.1, on the reverse strand, counting down.
GTGAGGCCTTGTTTTGATTGGTTCAGGGTTTGTATTGTGGTGATTATACATGTGTTTATATTATTTATGAATGTCCATATTTTAGGGGAGGTTTTGCCGAAAGTTTCATAGAAATTTCTTTGAAATAGATTTTTTAAAATTAAAATTTTGTTTGTCATTTTAGGTAGAGTTAAGTCTTGCTAGATTAGGATAATAGTTTGTGCACTAATCATGGTAGAAGTTGGGTCATGATAGACTTCTTTATAAACAACATTTGAAGTAATATCTGAAATGTTTCCATCATTACCACATATTAGTATCTTGAAGCCACAATGTTCAGTGACTCTTGATACTGCAACATATAATTGATCATGAGTGAAAATCAATTTTTAAAGATAATTGTTCGTAATTTTCCCTAATTTTTGTTTATTGTCATTGCAAAAGAAATAGTACGTAATAAGAAAATACCTACGTTTAAATCTAAATGGTATCTTGATATCATATTGTGTCAATGACAATCTCGAAATAAAAACCTTTAAACAATATTAGTCCTGGAAATCACTTTTGCTTCTAAGACACAAGTATCCATTTGAGTGATTATTAAGGTATTACCATCGCACATTCTTCAAGTTTGTACTATATTAATATAATAGGAATGCTAATTTTTAGTTTTAACTCTTGATTTGGAAGTCCTAAAGAATAAATTGAGTTTAGAAATTAGAGTATGAACTTCATATATAAGGGCTATCAACATCTCCATTCATTGCACATAGACTAACAAAACTGAGAGGTTTTTTTTTTTTTTTTTTTTTTTTGGAGGAAATTTTTGCACTTAACATTAATGTTTTTAAAATTGGATTGGTTATTTGACCGATTAAGACATTGGTTCAAAGTTCAATAGTTCAATTATGGTTGAATCAATATTAATAAAATAATAATAATTAAATAATACATAAAATTATATTAAAAAAATAATATCATAACTTTATAATACTAAAAACTAAAAATAAAACATAATTTATAGGTTTTTAATATCTATAGTATGGTACCTGGAAAAGTTTAAATCAAATATATTATGATACTTAAGTCTAAATTTTAAAAATACACATCAACATTTATTAATAAAAACAAGTTTATATTTAGAATAAAAAAGAAAGTGACAAATACTTTAGGTTGATTTCTATTTTTTTAAGAAAAAAATAGAAAATAATGTTGTATTAAGCATTTTTTATTAACCCGCTGAGAATTAGTTTTTTGCCAGTTTTTGATCGATTTTACCGGTTTTTGATTGGTTTTCCGGTTCTTTAACCAAATTTTCTTTAGGCCAGTTCTGCGGTTTATTTGAACTGATTAGGTGACTAGTTCACTAGTTTTCCAATCTAACCAATTAGTTTAGTCCAGTTTTCAAAACACAGCTTAACATTAAACTTACACTACATATTTAATTTTCATCGTTGCTTACAGTTACAGATACATTGAGTTGGTGCATGGAAGTTTTGCGGTGGAGTAGAGCGAAATGTTTATTCAGATTGATTGAACTGGTAAAGTTTACCACTGGTTTAGAATTACTGAAATATGTGTGAACATTCAAATTTGCTCGCCAATTTTAGTATTCTAAGCACGAAATCACCCAAAATGGATAGTGATGCAGATGGTGTTTATGAATGTTAGTAATGCAAATTGAAGCATCCTTTGCTGACCACTGCATCGAACTAGAAAATTTGTTTTGTGGTGCTTACCACGATGTGCTGCTATTATCTAAATAGACGAAACTTAGGTGTAATACTATATGTATTTTTGGCGTTGATCTAGAGTTAAAAATACTAAAATGAGTCAATTATCAATTTAGTCTCTGAAATTATAATAGTTAGTTAAATTGGTTCCTAAAATTAATAAAATGGAAAAATGGTCCCTTAAATGGTAAATTATTATCAATTAATTTAGTCTCTAAAATTGTAATGGACGGTCTAATTGGTCCTTGAAAATAAATAAAATGACAAAATGATCCTTGAAATTATAATAACTAGTCAAAATGGTCCTTGAAATTAATTAAAAATGCTTAATTTCACTTTTGTCCTTAATTTTTAAAATTTCACGAATTATATCCTAAAGTTTTTTCTTGTGCATTTTAACTCTAAACTTATATAATTTTACAAAGCCACTAAGTCATTTAGCTTATTTAGTTTATATGTAAACATATATGATATATATCATTATTGTATTTGTTAATTTCACTTTTGATCCCTAAAGTATATATTATACTTGTATAAAGAAATATTAAAAGCTAAGATGATAATTTATTTATTAAATATTTTTATTTTAATTCTAATTATACAAATTTATTTAGTTATATAATATTATTTATTATTTATACATCTTCCACCCCTTCGTTTGTAGGATAGTTATTCAAAAATAAAAACATTTAATAAATAAGTTTATGAGATGTTGTATAATTTAACTAATAAATATTTTATATAATTTAATAAATAAATTTGTATACTTTATAAATTTATATAATTAAAATAAAAATATTTAATAAATAAGTTTATCATCTTAACTGTTAATATTTGTTTCATACCTTAAATTTAAATGTACACTTGAGGAACTAAAAATGTAATTAACAAATGTGAAAATGGTATATATAATATATCTTTTATGTATAAATTAAACAAGCTAAATGAATTTGTGATTGTGGTGATTGCAAAGAACAAAGGGGTTAGGGATTCAAATCCTATATCTAAAACTTTTACTATTTCTTAAAGCTAAATTGTGCTTAAAGGGCAAAATCCACAAAATATTGAAATTTGGGACAAAATTTGCGAAATTTTATAAGTTTATAGTTAAAATGCACATAAAAAACTTTAAGGGCAAAATTCATGAAATTTAAAAATTTAGGAGACAAAAAATGTAATTAAGCCTTTTTAATATATTTTAGGACCACTTTGACTGACCATTATAATTTCGAGGACTAAATTCATTGATAATTTACAATTTCAATAAACATTTTTGCCATTTTATTTATTTTAGGGACCAATATGACCATCAATTATAATTTTTGGAACTAAATTGATTGATAACATATAATTTCAAGGACTATTTTAGCATTTTATTAATTTTAGGGACCAATTTGACCAATCATTATAATTTCAGGGACTAAATTGATGATACACTTGTTCTTCGCACATCTTGCGTGAGGCTTGATTCCCTTTAATAAATTTCTTTGGCTTTTCAAAAAAAAAAAACCATATATTTTTTTACAAAAATGATAATAATTTATTATTTCATATTACAATTTGTAGAACAATCCATTTTTTATTTGTAATAAAAAAATGTAATTTAATTATTGTATTGAGAGTAATCAATCAATAAATTGAAAAAGATTTTATTATATATTATAAATTATAAATGCTTAAATTAGAAAAAGGTAGTGTTAATTCGGTCGGCGCTACTAACCTTTTTTGTGAGATTTGTGGTGTGCAAGGACATATGACAACTAATTGCCAAGTTGGAGTGCCTGAGGGGCTGGAAGAACAAGTGGAAAATGTTTCTGCCACGCATAATTTCTATGACTACCTGAAGAAGGACAAATTTGACTTGAGCTCGAATACCTACAATCCAGGGTGGAGAGTTCATCCAAACTTCTCCTACTGGAATAATCAGGATCAAGGAGGTAGTTGGCAGCCAAATTTCCAGCAGCCCTCAGATTTCAATAAAGGCACTAGTGGTCAAAGTTTCCAACAACTGCAAGATCCGACCCAAAATCACTATCAAGGCTTGAGAACTTAATGGCTGATTTTGTAACAACCAAAAGCATACCAATGAGACAGTGAGTAGCTCTATCAAGGAGCTAACTACTTGGATGGATGGCATGGCATTGCATAATAAGATGTTGGAAGGTTAAATTTCCCAAATGGGCCAATTTCTTCCAACATCCAGTTGTGCTCCAGGTAAGTTCCCTAATAAGACTAAGATTAATCTTGTTGAATATGTTAATGCTCTTACATTGAAGAATGGTAAAAAGTTAGACGATCTTGTGTCTAACCAAGAAAAAGAAAGTGAAGGAGAAATGAAAGTAGAAATAGAGGTAGAGACTCCACCTTTGGTTGAAAAAGAAAAAAAGGGGTATTGTAGAGAAAGAGAAAGTGTCTAAAAAGGTGCCCCCAATGCCTTATCGACCACCTATTCCCTTCTCTCAAAGGTTAGCTAGGTCCAAGTTAGACAAATAGTTTGAAAAGTTTTTAGATATGGTAAAACAACTGTATGTCAACATTCCCTTTGTAGACACTTTGCAACAAATGATTATTTATGCAAATTTTCTCAAGGATATCCTAGCTAATAAAAGAAAGGTTGATAAACATGAAACTGTGACCCTTGTTCAGATTAAGTTACCCCCTAAGCTTAGGGATCCAAGTAGTTTCACTACTACAAAAATCACTTTTTAAATCAGTTAAAAAAGGCTTTTTAAATCAGTTTTACAACTAATTTAGATACAGTCGATATAGAAAGTGTTATCATTCTAAATCGGCTATTGAACCAATTTAAAAAATGCTTTTTAAATCGGTTTGTTGGGCAACTGATTTAAAAAGGTTAACTTTTTAAATTGGTTCTATTTGGAACTGATTTAAAAAGTTAGTTTTTCAAATCAGTTGCCCAACAAACCGATTTAACAAGCTAGAATTTTTAAATCGGTTCTAGCTAGAACCGATTTAAAAAGTACACTTTTAAAATCGGTTAATGCACAACCGATTTAAAAAGTTTCTTTTTTTTTAAATAATTTCATTGTTTATTCATAGACCAAATCCTATTATTATGAAACAGATACCACAGAAACAGCCAGATCAACACATTCATTTATAACTTACATTAACCAACAAAATTTCAAAATATACTTTGAAACGTATAAAATATAAAAGTATTATTCTTCTGTTTATCTAAAGACATTCTAAACATACTATCTATTACTTATTTGAAGGAAAAATGTTGCCCAAAGTCAACGGATGTCTAAAAAGTCCTCATGTGAGAATGGTTCCCTATCAATGAATAACTGTAACATAAAAAAACATAAGATAAATTCATTACCTAATCAACTATAAAAACTATAAGTATTATTGTAACTGGATGAAAATTATATTACCTAGTCCCATGAATCCACAATATCTACTGAAACTATGGTCAACATATGTTTCATTACATAATATCCACACTCATAGCTCCCTACTTGTTTGTTAGACTACCAATGAGAATTGTTTTTAGAAATGAGTTGTAGAAACTATTAGAAATTATAATTGAATATGCAGCTGTAAAGTAGAAAAACCAACTAGGCTTCCTTCGTAGTGACATGTGCTTACCCGCCAATGTTTCATATCCAATCATGACTCTAATTAAAAAATGGATATGTAAAACATGTTATAGGTTTCAAAATTATAATATAAAGCATGAATGAAATATATTATAAATAAAAACTGACTTTTCTGCTAGTTGTTTCAATTCTTTGTTGGGTTTCTTGTGCAACGAACACATGGCCACAACATTGTTCCTAGGACAAATAATTAGCAATTGTCAATGCAAGCTGCATTGGAAAACGAATATATGTGATGAGATTCAAATATCATTTAAAATTATTTGGGTGAGAAATAACTTGTGCTTACCAATGCAAGTACGGTGCTAGGTAACACCGTTTTTATCCATTATACATCCAATTCTAAATATAGACTTGAGAATCTTCATCCTTATTGTCTATCTTCTAAATAGGGAACGGGTCAAAAAATTCATATACATTTTCCTGGCCCTTTGAGAGACAGAGACGATGCATGTACCTAAAATATACAAATGAATGTTAATTATAATATTGAGATGCGTATTTAAGAGATTTACAAAAAAATTAAACTTACAATAACCATAATTGTAGAACTGAGATATTTAGTATTTCATCGCCAGTACAAATTTCCAATACATCCTTTTAGGTGATCCATAGGTCTACATCATTAGGTTTGCCAAGGAATATTGGTTCCCAATCTATTTGTACAACATCCATCCCTATACTAGATGCCACTTGCCACAAGCGTGTTATTAGATCAACTTCAGGTTTTGATTTTTTAGGTGGAACATCTTTCTTAGACGATTGAACATCCTATAAAAAAAGTAAATATAAAATAATGTTATAAAATACAATCAAGTTATTTCAATTTGTAATTAGAGGAAAAAATAATTTAAAATGAATTTTGAATATACCTTGGCTAATGTGACCTTTATAAGTTGTCTCGGCCATTGAATGAACTGTTTAGGGGCCTGCCCAACAGTCTGAACCTCCTTAGTAGGCACAAGAACTTGAGTATATGCATCACATATTTGTTGAACCACCACCCTTGTCATATCATCCTCAACGGTCCTATGATGTATGGTAGGCCCCAAATTATATACTCTCCTAAAGGTCAAGAAACGAACAGGCTCTCCATCAACATATAACTCACACTGCTCATGGAAATCAATGCCAATCTCCTCCCTAAAAGGATTAGCAGCAGCATAACTTCCCTTTGTGCTGACATGTAGAGGAGTATGAGCTTGTTCTTCTTAGACATTTGTAATTTGTTGTGAAAAACCCAAAGATATCAGCTCCTCTCTAATGTCCCATCTCAACTGCTCTTTAAGCTCATTTTTAATTTTCTGCCTAATTTGCTCCACCTCTTCCCTGGTGACAATTCCTGAGGTGGGCCCACCATGTGAGGGTGCTCTGTAGTAATCATGAATGCCAACACCTCATCCAGTAGCACGAACCCTACCAGGGTGCTCTGGTCTCCCAATAGTAGTAGTTAATATATCCTCCCGTCTATGAGGAACAAATGTTCCCTATGAGGTCTGCTTAACCAGTGAATCCTACAACATATAATTCAAGAAATGTGTAAGAAATATGACGCATCAAGTTATAATTACAATTTGAATTCAAAAATTACTTACTATCTTCTCAGCAACAACGCGTGACTTCTCAGATATATATCTGCCTCGATTTTAGCATGCGGGCCATCTTCCATTTATCCCATTGTTGCGGTGGTGATGGAGGAGCAATATCTACAGCAGAACCAGATGCTGATGCTTCTAATTGACGTTGCCTCGCCTTCTCCCTCAACATTTTATGCTCAAGCAACTTATACCCCCCACGGAACAATTTGTGGGGGCGGACATTCTTTGTTGCAATCACTTGTCCTTTTTTTTCTCTTCTCTTACGAATAATAAGACACTATTAAATTCAATAAAAATTAATCAAATGTTGTTGTATGATTAAAAAAATATGTTTCCAACTAAACTTGGAAGGCAGGATCCTTTCGGCTTTCAACAAACTTTGCCCACATCTCCTTATCCAAAAATGCATACTTCTCACAAGGAGAAGTTTCTTTCAATTTTTCATATATGTATCTCGTGGTGAGCTGTGTCTTAAATGCCCTCCAACGCTCAGTTGCAAGTGATAGCAATTTCTTTTTCAACATGGTATTATGTGGCACATCATACGTCAGCTACAACATAAAATTGAATAGTCAATGTATGATAATAATATGGTTCAATACAATTTATATGTTTGAGACTATAAAACTAAAATATCATGATAGTTTGCCAAATTTGATTCTTCATGCTCTCCTCTACATGGTCCCAATCCTCACAAAGGATAGAGACCTTACTCCGAGCAAGGACACCCACAAAACTAATGAATTTTGTGGCATTTTCCACCTCAGGTGCCCAACTAAGCATGTCAAACTGAATCAGTATTAGATGGTCACCAGCTTGACTGAGAGTCAATTCCTTTAGGCGTGTACCTCGTTTATCCTTTTTTTTTGTAGACTTATAAGATGAGTTATTAAAAGAATTAGCCATGTGCTTGTTTAGAAAAGCAAAAAAAAAAAAAAAAAAGCACATGTCAGTACCATCATTCACAAAATTTGCAATTTCAAAGATAAACATAACGATAAAAAGAATTAAATAATAAAATAAAAAATAACATCAACAAGAATATACAATAACATAACATAAGTAAGTTACTAACATTGTCAAGTACGAATGTTTTCCCATATTCCTTCGTGATGATCATCACGTGTGGCATGCACATCATCCACTTCATTTTCATCAATAAAAGTGGGCATCTGTGTTGAGAAAGAAGGAATCTCAATAAGATCGACATTTGAATCTTCTTTTTCATCACTAGCATGCACGCTTCTTCCTTAGAGAACCACTAACCATATCTTATTAGAAGAATCACTAACATAAAAAACTTGTTTTGCTTGGTATGCCATAATGAAAGGCTCTTCCTTATAACCTACCTTGCTAAGATCCACCAATGTGAACCTTAATTCATCGGTTTGCACATCGGTATTACTGTCAACCCACTTACATTTAAAAACAGGCACTCTGAATTTTGTGTAGTTAACCTCCCATATGTCTTCAATAACTCCAAAATAACACATGGATGCCATAATGAAATTTTTATCTTTTGAACTAGAAAAGTGCATGGACTCAGCCATAACCATAACCCCACTATTTTGCACATGTACTTTTCTCATCCAACGACTTTGTATAGAAGGAAAACTTTTTGATATCGTATCCAGTCCAACATATGACATCAAAGTTAGGCCCATGTGCTAGCCATTTTAATGTGTCAGAAGCATTATCATCATTCAAAACTTGTTCTTTAAACCAGTTTAAGAATGTTTTGTTATGCTCATTCAACTGCCATTTCTTCGACATTTTAGGGTTCTTTTTCTTGACAATGTTTTTGTGAACTTCATCAGTGTTATTCAATATATACAAATTTGCTTGCAAAACTTCCTCTCGACTCATTAGTTTAATGTTTACACCTCGAGTATCCTTACCAGAAAATCTTCCCTCATGATGAGATTTAGGAAGCCCTACAGGTTCAACTTGTGACAAGTATTCTGTACAAAACTCAATGGCTCCTTTAGTAATGTACCTCTCAACAATATGTGCTTTTGGACGGTATGGATTTTTGAAGTACCCTTTCAAGATCTTCATATATTGTTCAACAAGATACATCCACCTTAAATAAACCGGACCACACATTCTAATCTCTTTGACTAGATGCACTATTAAGTGAACTATGATGTCAAAAAATGAAGGAGGAAAATGCATCTTCAACTGGCACAATATAATAACAGCTTCATTTTCCAACTCATCCAACTTCATAGGGTCAATGACTTTGCTGCATATGGCATCGAAGAATAAGCACAATCACGTAATGGCATGTCTAACTTTTTTAGGCAATATGTCATGAATAGCCACTAGTAAGAGTTGTTGCATCAAGACGTGACAATCATGCAACTTTAACCCAACTAATTTGATATCTTTTAATGATACAAAGCTCTTGACATTTGAAAAGTATCCTTGTTACACCTTTACGCCCCTGTAGACACTTATAGAAACTTGTTTTCTCTTCTCTTGACAAGGTATGACATCTGGGGGCAAATATGTCTGCTTACCCACTGACTGCAGACCTAACTGGAGGTGTATACCCATCTCAACCAGATCTTGATGAGCATTCAAACCATCCTTTGTCTTTCCTTTAATGTTCAGAAGAGTGCTAATTACACTATCATATACATCTTTCTTAATATGCATGACATATAGACAACATCTAACATCTAAATTGTACCAGTGTGGAAGATCAAAGAATATCAACCTCTTCTTCCACAAGTTTTTCTCAGTAGCTTTCTTTTGGGTCTTTTCAAATTTGACGTTGATGTCCTTCACTTGTTCATAAACCTACTCATTAGTTAAAACAGGTGGCGCAATATCATCCTCTTGACATCCATTAAAAGCTTTTTTAAGTCTATGATATGGGTGAGTAGGCCTGAGAATTTTTGATGCCCAGTGTAATTTATTTTCCTTCCATGTTTAAGTTGTATGTAGCATATGTCTTCTTCACATATAGGCAAGCATTATGCCCCTTAACACTATATCCACTCAAGTTTCCATATGCTGGAAAGTCATTGATTGTACAAAATAACATGAAATTTTCACAATGATACCTATCATACACATCAACATCTTCATCCCACAACATTCTCAAATCTTCAATCAAGGGACGTAAATAGACATCTATGTCATTTCCTGGTTGTCTTAGGCCTATAATCATCATAGATAACATAACATATTTTCGCTTCATGCACAATCAAGGAGGCAGATTGTAAAAAACTAGGAGAATAGACCATGAACTGTGCTTACTGGATAAGTTACCATAAGGATTCATTCCATCCGTAGCAAGTCCAAGCCTAAGGTTTCTTGTCTTAGTCCCAAAGGCTGGAAACAAACGGTTAGTTTTCTTCGATTGTAGAGAATCAATAGGATAGCGAAACTGTCCATCACATTTTCTCCCATCTGCATGTCACGTAAGGTTCTTTGCATTGTCTACATCGGCAAATAATAATTTAAACCTTGGAATTATTGGAAGATACCATAACACCTTCACAGGAGGACCTTCCTTTGTGCTCTCATCAGTATTACAATAATACCCTTCACTTTATACCGTGATACCCCACACCTGGGACACTTGTGCAACTCTTCAAACTCTTCTCTATACAATATGCAATCATTAGGACACACATGTGTTTTCTTGTATTCTAATCCCATTGGACACAACACCTTCTTTGCCTCATAGTTACGTTTCAACAACGTGTTACCTTCTGGAAGCATTTTGTTCAACAACTCAAGCAATTCGGTGAAACTTTTGTCACTCAACCCATTTCTTGCCTTCACATTCACCAATCTTAACACCGCTGACAACCGTGTGAATTTAGTGCACCCTGGGTATAGAGACTTATCCGCATCACAACACAAAGTGTCGTACATATAAGCTCGCTAAAAAGACTCTGGTCTAATATCACGGATCATGTCCTCTAGTTGATCGTCCATAGGTACATCAACTTGCTCTGCTTGAGACACACTCGATATGTCTAACAATTCACCATGCCATGTCTATGTTGTATAACTCTTGCAAAACCCATCACAAAGAAGATGCTCTCGTATTTGCTCGAGTTGTAGTCATCTCTTATTCAAACAATTAATACAAGGACAGTAAAAGAACCCACCACTATCAGGAAGATTTCTTTCAGCAAATTGGATAAACTCTTCCACTCCATTATCATACTCATCAGTTGTGCGTTTAGAATTAATCCAACTACGATCCATAACTCCCTTCTGTGATCCACAAACCATATCTTAATACATGTAAATCTCATTTTTTTATACAAGGTGTAGCCTTATCCCATTCAGAGAGCAATTTTTTTAAACTTGATTAATACATACAGGTTTAGTCTCATATGTTAAATTTGACAAAATTTCAGCAGCATTTCACATTAGTCTCCAAGTACACGAAATGAAAGTGGTGACATCAAGTTCACCACAATCAAGTATGCACTCGGAGACACAACACGAAATGCACTAAACCGAAATTTAATCAAATTTAAGATGAGACATAACCACTACATATTAATCAAGTATAAAAAAATTAATCTTTCCAAACTATCCAACTGGACAATTCAAGATTCAATACAACAATTAGTACTTTAATCATTGTATTGAATCTCAAACGGAAAACTAAGGTTCACTCGTAATGCATAAATTGAATCAAAAACAACACAAACACACAAGCTAAAGCATACAATTCCTACAGAAATTTTGGCAGAGTTTCCTCTATATTCTGGTACTTTCCCAAATACCAATTTACATCATTTTAAATCATAATACCAAAGCTTAATTAACCTATCAAACAATTCAATCTACAACAAATTTCAAATTTTCATTCATTTAGCACATTAACATTAACATTTCTAAACAATCCAAAGTGCGTATCATTAAGCACATTAACATAAATTATTCAGTGAGCACAATCCAATCCACAACAACCTGTTTTGCAACCATAAATAGATAAATACCAAGACCCATTTATTAGAAATTCAAGTAAATTAACATTCAGTGAGCACACAGAATACCTATTCACAAACAATACTTCAAACAAGCAAAGCAAAACATACCTTAATGTGATCATATTTTAGCTTTATAATAACCGTAACACCCAACTCCCTAAACACGATTAAAGGACAACTTGCCCAAAAAACCAGTCAGTTAGATTAGCATAATAAAAGTAGTTAATTGAATATGTCACCATCTCAATGTAGATACTCATACTCAAAGGTTACAATTAATTCTCATAAAAATCCAGCAAAATTTCCTCTATTTTTTAGGCACATTTCATCATGATATTGCAATCAACCAATGATATTATACTCAAACACTGCTCTTTTAGAGACATTTAAATCTAAGTTCCAAAATACAATTTAGTAGGTAGGGCTCAAATACATTTTTAATGAGATAATGAAATATCACATTAATCCTTACTATGTATAAATAATTCAAACAAGGCTTAAATATACTTTTAATCCCTATGTATATGAACTTAATTCTTACTCCTTATAAAATTTAAATAGTACAACTTGCCTAAATTATTAGTAATTGTTTTGTTATCTAATATAATTCAAAACCTCAAGGACCTAAAAAAATTTGACAAGATTACTAAATAGAATGACATGCAAAAAATAGAATGACATGCAAAATAGAATAACACTATCCTATCCACTCCAAAATTCTTATAACACACTCCAAAATTCCCACTGTTAATTCGCATAACACACTCCAAAATCAAAAGTCCCAAATGACATGCAAAATCCATGGAAAGCAAGCTTGGTTTGTGAATAGAGCACTCACAATAATGGCAGCTTCTACGAGCTTCTAAGCTCCAACAATGGCAGTCAACGTGCACTCAGGAGCTTCCAAGCTCTAACAACGGCAATCTATGCAAGCAATGGCAACAAGTGGAGATTTGAGCAACACGAGCAACAACACGAAATTCAAACGCATGCAATGGAGAACACGAGATTCATTATGCAGCACACACTTCCCAAGCAACAACACCCAATGGCGGTCAAAAACACCACCTTTATGATCTACACCCAATGTGCGTTTTTCTTTACGAGCTACCCAACACCATGCATTAAAGAGGTGGGATAAGGAAGAGAAATGGCTTAAGGATGGAGATTTGAGTAAGGGAAATGGCTTAAGGATGGAGATTGGAGGAAAGGAAATGGCACAATGGAGGACATTTTTGCAGAGGGAACTGATATGCTAAAAATACGCTCAAGGGCAAGCGTATCCTGATCGTAGTAGTAACAAAAGGACGTGAGTCCAGATATCGAACCCAAAGGACTAAATGGTGATTACTAGTTTCCAGAGATTCTATATTGTTTAGGTAAAATTAAATAGGTACTAGGTTGGTTCAATAGTGATAAACGTAAAATAGGAATTGTAAAACAAACAATGGCAAGTAGAGAAAAATTCAGAGAAAAATAGGTTTAGGGTTGTGGTTTCCTTCTTGCTCTTAAGTTCCTTCACATCTAATTCTAATTGAACCTTTTACTATTTATCAATTACCAATATTCTCCTACGAATTTTATTGTCAATTGTTGGTCATAAATTGCAATAGTCCTTTCTAAGTTAATTTCCCAATTAATCATGTGAGATATTAAAACCCTAGGAAGGCTTGAGGAATAAAAGGGGAGGATTAAATTAATTATTTAATCCAATTGGAAATTAGGAATAAAGGTTGATCATACGACTAAACCTAATTTGATTACCCTACACATCTACCAATTAATTGCGGTACAGCCGTCGTTCAATTAATCGATTCGAAGCATACAAGGAATGATCAATTCCAAGTAAGAAAATAAAAACAGTAGAGCAATCTAATTGATTGAATAGAAACAAGAATTCAATTAAAATTAAACATTTAGGGGTTCCAAACACTAAGTACACCATAACCCTAATAAGAAATTTAGCTACTCATGGCAAGAAGAGATATCATAATTTTAAAGAAATACATCAAAGGAAAAAAGAAGAAGAAATCTTTTACAAGAAAAGGTTTTTCTCCAGTTTCTGACTCTGAGTATCCTATTGCCCCTTAAGAATCCTTCTCCAGAAGCCAAAGAGCAAAAAAAGAAGAATTGAGGAAAGAATAAAGATAAGACAGTGATCCCCCTTTTTGTGCTTTACTCCTTGCTATTTGTACTATCCTTTCAAAATTTTGAAATAGAAGACTTAACCCCGGTCCATTATGCCCAATCTAGGTCCATTAAAAATTCAAATAAAATTAAAACTTGGACCTTGGACCCGCCCAGTGAGGTTGGAAACCCGCTGGGTGGTTTGTCGGAATTTGCTTCACTTTGACGCCGGGCGCCGACCCGCCCAGCGGAATACCTCCAGGGCAAGTCCCGCCGGGCTGTGTGCAAGGCCCGCCAGGCGGGTGCAACTTTGTGCACTCCATTTTGTGCTTTAAGTCTCCTTTTTGGCCTGTTCTCGTGCTTATAGACTTCTTTTAAGCTCACTTGATAAGTATATTACTCCTCTATACCTATGAACTGGATTTCTTTTCTTTGCTCAACTAACTTCCTACATAAAATTCAACAAAATTAAGGCAATTCATGTAATTTTAAATAAAAAGCTTAGAAACACACATCACATGAAATCCTTCATTAATGGTCTATTTTCTCAAAAATTTCCAATGAGTTAATGCAAAAATCATGTGAACTTGCTCTATAAATCTACATAAATATAGATTTATCAGAAACGCAGAGCTATGAAGAACAAAAGAAATGAGGTCGCATCGTCGTAGTGGGGCAGAGTAAAAAATGAACCTTTTAAACTGGTTATGAACTAACCAATTTAAAAAGCTTTTTTTAAATCGGTTGAATGCACAACCGATTTAAAAAGTTGATTTTTAAATCGGTTATAATGGAACCAATTTAAAAAACCCCAATTTTTTAAACTGGTTGTTTCATAACCAATTTAAAAAGTATATACGAAAATTTGCGCCATGATTTTTAAACTGGTTAGTGATGAACTGGTTTAAAAAATGAATAATTTTTTTTAAAATTAACTTTTTAGATTGGTTATGTGTGAACCGGTTTAAAAAAGTTCGTTAAAACTGTAAAAATGCCATCGCATTTTCGTTTTAACTCAGTTTATTAACAATCGAGTTAAAATCTTGCTCTAAAAAGCCTTTTTTATAGTAATGTTTTTCCATACCATGTCTAATTGGTGACATGAGGTTTGAAAAAACATTGTATGATTCAGGGGCTAGTATTAGTTTGATGCCCCTATCTGTTTATAAGAAGCTTGGTGTAGGGGAACTACAACCCACCAATGTATCATTGTAATTGGCAGATCGATCCATCAAACACTCGGTGGGGATTGTAGAGGGTATTCCTGTTAAGGTAGGGGATTTATTGATCCCATGTGATTTTGTGGTGTTAGAAATAGGAAAGGACTACCATAGAACCGATTTAGAAAGTACTTTCCACATCGGTTCATAGCATAATCAATGTGAAAAATATTTTCTGGATCAGTTTTAAGGCAACTAATGGAGAATGTCAATCCCAATATTATAAATTCAGTTTCGAAAAATTAATGTAGAATGATGATGAGAAAACCTTTTTTGTAATAGTGCTTAAGGCCTAATCCATATTGTAGGCCACCTCAGTCCAAACTGATAGATTTGCCTAAGTTGTTAAGTGCTGATTAAGGTCGATGTCCCACTCAAGTGTAGGATTCCTATAATATATGTTGTGCTACCCGAATAGGGTAGAATTACCTTTGAGAGGCCTTGGACCTCATGCCAAAAAATCCATCCTGACCCCTATAAATACAACTAACATCATTGTAGTAGGTAAGCATCGATTATATATATACATCGTTACTTTGCTAAAATCGCTATTGACTTAAACGTTGGAGTGTCTTTTGCAAGTATCCAATTATTGTTCACAACATTTTAGTCATATAGGAGAGCAAAATCATCGTTAGGACACCTTTGGATCTCTTAGTCCATAAGGATTACACTTCGTTCAAAGCAATCCAGAACTCGGTCAAGGTTAACAATCCTATCTTAAACACATTGTTGCAACCGAGGTCACAATAGGACGACAGAAACTCAAAACAATAGTTTTGATAAAAAGTAGAGACATCGAAAATATTTATTTATTAGGAAAACATTGGAAAACTCATTAAAAATGATCTTCGAAGCCAGATAATAGGTTCAGGAGTCGATTATGTGTGAGGAAAGTCTTAGCATCCTACAATGTTCAGTAAAAACAATTACATGTAATTAATTAAGCAAGCTACTAAAAAATTTAAAATATTTATCTCACCCTAAAATAATTGAGAATTAATTACAACAAAATGGTATTATTATTTATTTTATTTTATTTTTTGGACTTTGACAGAATGATCCTTATTCGTGCATATCTCTTAGTGCAATGAAAAGCTTAGAATTACGTAATTCTTGTAATTTGTGTGTTGGTTATTTTATTTTATTTTATTATTTCTAATAAATTTTAGGATTTATGAGTTGTCACAACCCATTACCCATATGTCCTAAAAGAAAGAATTAACATACCAAAGTCAATCTCTCAAAGTAATTCAATTTTTGTTTAAAGCATTTTTATTTTAGAGTGCACTTTTAAGGCATCAAATTGCCACAACTTGTACATTAAAACCTTAGGATTAAAAGGATGTTACATCCAATTAACCTATTCTCTATTAAAGATTTCATTTTTATTTTGCTAATTTTATTTAAATTACAAGGTACTTAAATTTAATTATTTTGTAAAATACTTTAGTTTGCTATATTTTTATGGTTATCATTACTTTTGAATTATTGTAAAAGTGAAACATAAATTAAAATATGCACACAATTTCAAAATAATTATGATTTTTTTTCTTACATCAATTTATTGTAAAAGTGATTTAATTATATGTACATAGTAATGAAATGAATTAACATAAAATAAAATAAAATAAATAAATGGAATAAATGAAAAAAAAATGATAGACAAAATTAGATGTTTCACACACATAAATGATAAAAACACAAAAGGTTCATTAGCAAAGTTTTGTATGGTTGACAATCGATTTCATGTATCTGTTTTTACAACCGTTTTCGATGAATACAATCAATTTACTGTACTCAAACATATCTCATAAAGGAAACCAACACGTTAGACACGTCATTTTAATCGGGTTATATATACTTCTCCAAGGTGGGATCAAATTGGGGGTGTCGGCAATGTTTCGATATTTTAGTGGGAGAGGATCACCTTTTTTGTTTTTTTTTTTGATGAGAATGGGAGGAGGTCACGTATGACACGTGTTTTGGCAGAATATGTGAAGGAAAATTATTGATGGGTGGGGCCGTTGATGGGTGAGAGTTTGGAAATGGTAGGACGTTACGAGAGTATGATCACGAGCATGAAGGGGCAATATTTTGAATGTTGTTGGGGACACTGCTTGGGGTGATAATCTGACAAATACAAGGCAATATTATTGATGGACAAAACACTAATAAAGGATGGTCGTGTTGTGTGATTGACATCTTGAGCAGAGAATGAGTGTGGAGAGCATGGAAATGGCCTCAAACTGTGGAGCATTCATGGAGAATTTCCTCTTACCACCAAATCCTTTACCTAATCTTCCTCAAGCTACACATGATTTAATTATTTAGAGTATCTAAATTCTACTTTGTTAACCTCAAAGCCAACTCATAATTAATTAACATACGATGGGTTAGTTGCATCCGATCATCTTGAACTTGAAGCGAGTATTTGCGTGTAGTTGTGTCAAACAAGTACGATGTGAAAGGGCGTGTGAAAATATTTAATTAAAATATTTCAACTGGTATATATCAAATTTCAATATTTTAACTGTTAAATTAAAATACTTTATTGAGTAGATCAATTATACAAATTTTTATAAAGTTTGAAAATTGTTTGATATTTCATTAAATAAATTCAAATTAACATATAATATATTTTTCTAAATTATAAGTAAACGACTATAACATTAAATAACTACATATATCCGATTTATTTAAAATTTGGGGTGAATGATTATTGAGATAATATTGAAATATTTAATGGTTAGATTGTTGAAATTTAATATATACCAAGATTTATTGAATAGAGTAACTTGATCCTCTCTCTTTGTCTCTCTCTTTATATATATATATATATATATATATATGGTTAGGAATCAAGTTACTTTAAGAGTAATTCTTAGTGGAGTTACTTCACTCCATAACTTTTGATATATATTAAGTTTCAACAATCTAACCATTGAATATTTTGATGTTATCTCAACAATCATACAACCAAATTTTAGATAGATTGAACATTTGTAACTAGTTAATTTTATAGTCGACATTTACTTATAATTTTAAAAAATATATTATACATTAATCTGAATTTATTTAATAAAATATCAAATAATTTTCAAACTTAATCTACTTAATAAATTATTTTAATTTAATAGTTGGACCATTAAAATTTAATATATATATATATATATATATATATATATACATATATATATATATATATGTATATATATATATATATATATATTAAAAAAAGTATTGGTCATAATAGATAATATTGAGATTAAATAATTTATATGGAGACTTGCAAGTTTTTCTCTCTTAAACTTTATAATGCACGTGGGATTCTTTCTTCAATCCTTGAAACTTAACAATTTTTTTATAAGTAAAATATATTATTAATAGATGGACCATAAAGGATGCACTAATCCATTTTCAAAAACTTTATATATAATTAAATGTATTTATTTTCCTTCATGGTTATAATGTGTTCGCATTACATGTTATTGTTTTGAATAAAAAAATTATACAAAACACAGTTTATGCATGAGTAGTGCTTGTCTACTTTACTTATATGATTAATAAAAGGCTTTTATGTTTTAAGCAATGTGCAGCTTTCTTTGAACTTTTTCTGCAAATTTGAGGTTTGAATTTTCCATTTGATGATTTTTATCTCTTAATTATGACATGATGAGCATCTCGCGCTCAAAAAAGTAACTTTAATAAGGAAAAAAAGGTTCACAAAAAGATACTGCAATTTCTTATTTTTTGGAGAAGATCCAGTAAAAAAACAGATTTGTCCTGCAACATGCCCATTTTCATGCACATGACCTCCTCCTCCTCTTAACTAGTTACTTTGAAAGTTATAAACATATTTTTATATATAAAAACTTAATGGAAAGTCAAACTAAGCAATGTGAGACTTGAGCCTTTTAAAATAACTCATTACATACAACAAGAATTTCTTTTGTTGTATCTACCATTGCGGGTGATATAGTGAAGCATGAAAATCTTGGAGACTATGTGAAGGCCATTGTTCCAAGTTTGGACTATTTCAGTACATATAATATTCCAACATTGGCTGCACTTCCAAGTGCCATGCAATTGCTTGAGAGGTGTGTAGCTCACAAGTCCATCTTTAACTTTTAGCAAAGATGACTATAATTTTCTAGTGGGTTGTGGTCTGCCTATAATTAACTTGTTTTCTTTCTTTGCTTATTATTTGAAATGTAGGTATGAATTCAAGAATAACCATGGTGAATGGGTTAATGTAATCAAACCTCATTTAGGTCCTGGAATTTCAGAAAGTGTACCAGAAACTTTAAGGACAACTGGGGAGAACATTAATATCTGTTATTCTATAGTACAGGAGTTGCGTGATGCTCTTTCTGCTCATCTTGGGATATTTCTATCTACTAACAATAAATTTCATCAACTTAATGAATAAATCATGTTATATATATGGTTTTAAATTGTGGTCATGGTTGCGGTTTTATCGTGATTTTTGACTTTATGAAAAATGGTACCGATGCAACCTCAATTTTGGTCGCGATACAGTTGCAATGAGTTAAAAAATATTTTATGTTGTGACCACAATTTAAAACCATGGTTGTATGTTAATCAAGCCTATATATGTGCGTATATGCTCAAATCATTCCTCCTGATTTAGATTCTCTTTAAATTAAATGTCAGAAGAACAATTTTATATATATATAACCAAACTGTGCTTGTTTTAGAAACTATATATAATTTCATATATAGTTGAAAATTAAAGATTGCTCCAATTAATTAATGAAGAGACTTTGTATATTTTCATTAGCATATATACCTTCGTGAAACAGTAATCTCCATACTATTTCCTCAAGATTTCACAAAGATAATCTCCTTTAATTTAGAATTAGAAAGAAACTATGTATAGTTCCATATATGGTTGAAAATTGAAGATTGTTCCAATTAATTAATGAAGAGACTTTGTATATTTTCATTAGCATATATACCTTCGTGAAACAGTAATCTCCATACTATTTCCTGAAGATTTCACAAAGATAATCTCCTTTAATTTAGAATTAAAAAGACACATTCATTCTTTTATGTTGTACCTATTTAAATGGCAATGTAGTATGCTTTCTTTTTATTGGTAATTTTTTCCTTTGTCATCTTGTTTGTTTATGTTCGAAATGAAATTTATATTAATCATTGCAACTTCTTTTCATTTACCATACTAGAAAGAGTACTTCTTTCAAAATTAGTGTTTGGGTAAAATTGTTACTATTTTTTCTTTGTTTTTTAGAATAAAAAAATACGTTTGGATTTTGAGCAATTTGGTGGCAATTTCATTTATATTTTTTTTGTATGTACTCTTAAAAAACTTGAAGCAACTAATTTATAAGCTTGTCTTTTATAAATGCACTCTTAAATGTGTCAGTTTGTGTGAAAATTTCAGGATTTTGGGGTTATTATGATTCCTACAGTTTCAGGACCTCCACCAAAACTACGGACGAATACATCTGAATTAAAAAAATTTCTTGCAAAGGCTTTTGCCTAGCAGTCCATTGCTGGAGTATCAGGATGTTCTCAGGTAGTCACTATGTGTATAATTATGTGTGTTTTTGAAATAAGTCACTATGTATATTATGTGTGTTTTTGAAATACTTAGACTCCTATATTTTCATTCGTTAATTAAATTTCAAAATGTTATTACAGTATGGTTTTTTTGACACTCTGCAGGTAAGCATACCAGTGGGGACTTATAATAACCTTCCTATATCAATTTCTCTGGTGGCTAGACATGGGGCAGACGGTTTTTTGCTTAACCTTGTTGAGACTCATTATGATAGCATCAAAGAAGAAGACGCAAAAGCAAACGCTTAGGAGCATAAGCTACGTTACGTACGTTAGCTAAATGCTTTTGAGTCCTTAACAATAAATAAGGGGGATTGAATATTTGCTCTTTGCTTTAGTATGTACTTTATTATTTACATTATTTATGTTTTTTTTTTTAATGGAGACTTCATTCGTTTAATTTATGTTTTTCTTGTTAAATTTAATTTATGCTTCATTAAAATTTTCACAATGATATATATATATAAAATCAGGATCCGTTGACACCAAGTATCAAAGTTAGTTAAATTATACCTTTAATAACTTTTTGTAGAATGTAAATTTAATCGATCTAACCGTTAAATTTGATGTTCTTATTAATTAGATTAAGTATGCAAAATTTCATACAATTCTAAAATTATTTAGTAGTTCATCACATCATTTTATTTTAACATAAAATATGATATTAAAATATATGTAAATACTCAATGTTAGATAACATATCTAGAAAAGTCTAAATGATGTGAAATTTGATATAGATGATCATGAAGATAATATTACACAATTAAACGGTTGGATTGGTTAAATTTGTATTTTATAAAAAGTTATTGAAGGTGTAATTTGACTAACTCTTACACTTGGGGTCAACGGATCCTGACCCTATATATATATATATATTTGACTAACTCTTACACCTGGTGTCAATGAATCCTGACCCTATATATATATATATATATATATATATCTAGAAAAGTCCAAATGATGTAAAATTTGATATACATGATCATGAAGATAATATCACACAATTCAAGGTTGGATTGGTTAAATTTGCATTCTACAAAAAGTTATTGAAAGTGTAATTTGACTAACTTTGACACCTGGTGCCAACGGATCCTGACCCATTTATATACATGGGGCAGGATCCGTTGACACCAGGTGTCAAAGTTAATCAAATTACATCTTCAATAACTTTTTATATAATACAAATTTAACCAATCCAACCGTTGAATTTGATGATATTATCTTTATGATTATGTATATCAAATTTCACATCATTTGAACTTTTCTAGATATATTATCTAACATTGAATATTTACATATATTTTAATATTATATTATACGTTAAAATAAAGTGATTTAATGAACTATTAAATAATTTTAGAATTGTATGAAATTTTGTATACTTAATCTAATTAATAAGAACATCAAATTCAACAGTTGGAGTGATTAAATTTGCAATATACAAAAAGTTATTGAAGGTGTAATTTGACTAACTCTTACACCTGGTGTCAACAAATCCTGCCCTTATATATCTATCTATCTATCTATCTATATATATATATATATATATATATATATATAATATTTCGTATTATACATATATTTACACCGACAATATTAACTAGTATTTTAGTATGTGAAATACATAGGCAAATATTTATTTTATATAACTAAAATTTATAATAAATAATTACTTTTAAATATATACAATATATTATAATTAAAATTTGTAATATATATATATATATATATATATATATATATAAGTAAATCACCAATTTAGTCTTTGAAATTGTAATAGTCGGTCAAATTAGTCCCTAAAATTAAAAAAGGTTAATTGCACTTTTTGTTTCCTAACTTTTAAAATTTTACGAATTATGCCCTAAAATTTTTTCTTGCGCATTTTGACCCTAAACTTACATAATTTTGCAAATTACTTTCAAATTTCATACATTTTGCCGTAAAGTGCAATTAAGACTTTAGAAAATAATAAAAGTATTGAAGGTAGGATTTAAAACCTTGACCCTTTTTTCTGCAACTGCCACCAAAGCCATTAAATCATTTAGCTTGTTTAGTCTATATCTAAAAAATATATTATATATATCAATACAACATTTGTTAATTGTACTTTAAATCTCCTAAGGGATTGTTTGGTTCAAAGGAGGGGAGAGATTTTAAAAATTAATTTACTTTATACCCTTATAATTTTTGATTTCAAAATATAAGTAGAGATATTTTAGTCAATACACTTAAAATATTTTAAATTCTCTCCCCTCCCCTCCAAATCCCCCTAACATTGGAGGGGAACAAAAATTAGATGAGGATGGATTTTGCTACCACCTCATTTCTTTCTAAAAATTGAATCAAATAACAAAAGTTTATAAAAATCTCTCCTATCCCCTCCATTTTCCGTCAATCGAACACTATGTAAGTATGTTTATATTCATATAGAAAAAATATTAAAAGGTAAGATGATAAATTTATTTATTAAATATTTTTATTTTTATTTTAATTATACAAATTTATTTATTCAGTTATATAAAATTATTTATTTTTTATAAATTATTTATACATCTTCACCTTTCTATTTGAAGGGTAGTTATTAAAAAATAAAAAATATTTAATAAATTTCTAAGATATTGTATAATTTAATTAATAAATATTTTTATATAATTTAATAAATAAATTTGTATAATTTATATAATTAAAATAAAAATATTTAATTAATAAATTATAAGATATTATATAATTTAACTAATAAACAATTTATATAATTTAATAAATAAATTTTTATATTTTATGAATTTATATAAGTAAAATAAAAATATCTAATAAATAAATTTATCATCATAACTTTGAATTTTTTTTTTGTACAATAAATTTAAACACACACTTGCGGAACCAAAAGTGTAATTAACAAATGCAAAAATGATATATATATATATATATATATATTATATAAATTAAACAAGCCAAATAATTTAGTTGCTTTGGTGGTTGTGGATAATGAAGGAGTCAAGGGCTCAAATCTCATTTTTAACATTTTTACCATTTTCTAAATTAAAAGCTTAATTAATTGTGCTTTATGGGGAAAATGTGCTAATTTTGAACATTTGGACAAAATTTAGAAAAATTATATAAGTTTAAGATCAAAATGAGGAAAAAAAAACTTTAGGAACAAAATTCACAAAATTTTAAAAGTTAGGAGACAAAAAGTGTAATTAAGCCTTTTAATTTGAAGAACTAATTTGATCAACCATTACAATTTCATGGAACAAATTGATTGATAATTTACAATTTTAGAGACCATTTTGTTGTTTTATTTATTTTAGAGACTAATTTGACCATCCATTATAATTTAGGAACTAAATTGATTAACAAAATATAATTTCAAGGACCATTTTAATAGTTTATTAAATTTAAGAACCAATTTGACCGATCATTACAATTTTAAGGATTAAATTAGTGATTCACTCATATAACACACACACACACACAAAGGATTACAAAAAAACAAAAAATGAAATAAAAAGAATAAGAAACAAATTAAAAAAAAAAAGTTAAGGTGGTTGGGTTGGATCGTATTCAGTGAATGTGAGAAGTCACAACTTAAAGATAAGGGTGGAAATAGGCCAAGTCATTAGGCCAAACTTTGGTAGGCTTGAGTCTGACTTTCATTAAAAAGATAAAGTTTAAGCTTGGCTTATTTATCTA
Source organism: Spatholobus suberectus (assembly GCA_004329165.1). Taxonomy (NCBI): domain Eukaryota; kingdom Viridiplantae; phylum Streptophyta; class Magnoliopsida; order Fabales; family Fabaceae; genus Spatholobus; species Spatholobus suberectus. The sequence goes on along the minus strand of QUWT01000781.1, from coordinate 15,157,822 downwards.
TCATAAGCCTTTTTTAAAGGCTTGGGCATATCCTGCATAAAAGCCTAACCTAGCTTGTAAGTTTGCTTAAAAAATTAGTTTCTTATAAGGTTTATAAAAAGGCTAGTAGGCCTGTTGACCTAAAATGGTCTGTTTACCTAAAAAGGCCTATTAATAATTATACATTTCTTTATATTATTGTTTGTAATATATGTATTATATATAAATAATATAACATAATATATAATATAATAACATTTTATTATATATGTATATAAATAGGTCGGCCTATTAGGCTTAATAGTTTTTTTTAAGGCCTAAGGTCTAACCTTTTTACCCAAAATAGGTTTTTTAAAAAGCTTAAGCCTACCTTTTTAATAAACGAGGCAAGCTAGGCTAGGCATTATTGTGTGTGATTCATGTGTTTCTGTGTTGTACGTTTGTAAATACTTGAATTACTAATGATACTCTCAATTGATTTGATTGAGAAACTGGATGTAGATCACATTGGAGTGATCGAACCAGTATAAAAATCTATGTGTATCTTTTTCTCTATCCCTCTCTCCTTATCTTGTCAAGTAATTACTTCTGTTGCATTCTACATTTGATCATCAATTCATCGTATAATTACTCAACTAGGTTTTGCATTTGGGCTAATTTCATCCACATCCCACTACAAAAATCAATTGAATCAATAAACTTCAAAAAAGTTTTTAATGGATTGCAAAAGTTGTATAAGGGACTTGAAATTTTTTAAAGATTCAACTTAGTCCCTCTTGGATCCTTCCATTTTTACTAACATCTCTCTATTGCTAGTTGCCTCGTCTTCCAAGACAAAGTCTGAGGGAGGCCGAGATGACCCTGCTATGGCAGTCGTTGTAGAGGCCATAGTAAAGGCACCAACAATTGTTGTTTATACTGATAGCTAAATTATGTTGGTGTGAAAATTTTGCCTGGTTAGACGTGGGAACGGCTAATCACCTAGACGTGGGAACGGCTAATCACCAACAGATGATTCCCTTTAAGGTGATTGACCTGAGGAAGAAATTTTGTTCCTCAATTGGTTCATACTCCACTCCAAAGAGCTCCTAACAATCGTAAAACTGAGGTTTCTATGCTTCGTTACTTCTAAGGAATTTGTGGTAAAGGAAAGCTGTAAAACAACTAAAAATAAAAGGGAAAGCAATGAAAAAAAGCGGTAAATTAAAACTGTAAAATGCAAGAATTTGAATGACAGAAAAGATAAATTTGATTGATTAGTCAGAGACCTTTTTTACATTAGAATTTCTGCTATTTAAACCAAGGCTATCAACTAATAATCATTTTCCTAAAAATATGCGCCCACTTGCCTATTTTTTAAGGGGTCATGCTAAGTGTTGAAAAACTGCCTCATAACCAATTCAAACTTTCAAACTTCCCTCCAAAAGGTGTCTATGCATTGGGCTTTTTACTTTGGGCCAAACTTCCAACACGCTTTTCTAACTTGAGTCCATGCTAGTCGATAAGCAACAGCTAAATCAGCCATCAGTCGATGAGAATTAGCCATTAGCCAATAAAATGACTGCCTTAACTTGTGGCAATATTGTTAGCACAAGAGCCAATTTCAGTAATTGATTTGCTTTTATAAATCAGCCTTATATACTATAAAAACTTAAATACATTTACAATTCTAATTGCACATTATGACAGTCAGTATATAATGCAAACTTTATAATTGTAGTATATTATGCAAGAATTTGATACCGGACAAATTAATTTGATCATAAAAACAAATACATGACACTGAGATTAAAACCAAGAACCTCACGCATACTAGCCATAACCCTCACCATTAAGCCAACCTTAGTGAATCAATATCGAGACAGCTTGCAACAACTCAAATAGCATTTTACCAATATTTAAAGGAAATTGCACAAGCTGAAGATAGTCTTGTGCACAATGATAATCTTCTTAACATCTCAATCTTTTTCCGTTCATTCGCTGTCTTATTGCAGCTGGAATTTCAACAGGCTGAGTTATGTTTGCACTGGAATTGATGCGCTTGCCATGGGAAAGCTAAACCTGCATTGGAATTACGCTATGTTTTACATTTTCCGTGTGCATGCACATCAAATTGATCTGGAAGAGAGATATTGAAGAGAAAAAAAAATAGAAGAAAGAAAAACACAAGACATAATGAATAATGTGATGACGAATATGCTAGTAAAATACTTTTAGCTTAATTGCACTTTTGATGTCCTAGGTATTGCAATTGTGAGATTTTATCTTTTAAGTTTCAATTAAGCAAATTGGGTTTTCCAAGTATTGTAATTGTGTGATTTTGGTCATCCAATTTTTTATTGTGTGAATTAGGTCCACTAAGTATTGTAATTGTACAATTTTGGTCCCTCTATCAATCTTCTGTTAAATATTTAATGAATTTTGTTGGTGTGAGCCAATCTTATGTTAAATATTTAACAAAATTTTCTGACGTGATATTGACAGCTGACATAGCAAATGATATGGTATTGATAATTGACATGGTAGATAATGTGGTGCTGATGTGTTGACTAACGTAGATGCTGATGTGTCGGTAATGTGAAATGTAAAAATAGCAGAAAAATGATCAAAATGTAGGAGACACGAATCAAACCCTCCACCTTACACTCTAACAAAATGTCAGAATAAGTATTGTCATTGTATGATTTTAGTCCCTCTGTCAATTTTCTGTTAAATATTTAATGAATTTTGTTGACATGATACTTATTTTGACATTTTGTTAGAGTGTAGGGTGGAGGGTTTGATTCGTATCTTCTACATTTTGACCAATTTTCTCCTATTTTCACATTTCACATCACTGACACATTAGCATCTATGTTAGTCACCACATCTGCACCACGTCATCTATCATCTCAGTTATCAATACCATATCATTTGCCATGTCAGCTATCAATATCATGTCAAAAAAGTTCGTTAAATATTTAACATAAGATTGGCAGAGGGACCAAAATCGCACAATTGCGATGCTTGGGAGACCCAATTTGTGTAATTAAAACTTAGAGGACTAAAATCGCACAATTGCAATACTTAGGGAACTCAATTCGCCAATTGAAACTTGGAGAACCAAAATCACACAATTGCGATACCTGGAGGACCAAAACTACAATTAAGCCTATACTTTTTAACACATTTCTTTTAATACACTTTTTACTACTATTGAAGTTTATTAAATATGAAGTGAGACCCAAAAAATAATGTGATTTTCAATAAGAAGAGTGCTAGTAACATACTCTTTCTAACACACTTTTTATTGGTTGAAATTTATTGAAAATTACAAAATCATGAAAGTGAGTCATTAAATAAGATGTGTGACCCACATTTTTTTTTTCATTAAATTTCAATCAATAAAAGAGAGTGTCTTCAAACGAATGTGTCAAACTCTCAAGGAGCGTGTTGTTAGCATTTCTCTTTTCAATAAATTTTGATCAATAATAGAGAGTGTGTTAAAAATTGTATGTAGAGACTGTGTTGCTAGCATTCAAGGGCGATTATAAACCAATCCAATCCAATAAAAACTGGAAAAAAAATGATCCAAAAAATCAATAACCTAATAAATCAAAAATTGAACATACCAAAAATCAAGTTTTTATTAGATTGAGTTGGATTTCGGATTTGATTTTGAAAACCAATTCAATCCAATCCAAATTAAACTTATATATATGTATATATTTTTATTTATAAATTTATAATACTACTCATATTTACATTTTTACTAGTATAATAACCCATGTCTTGCACGGGTATTAGGTTTACAATTTACAATTTTTTATATTATTATAATTTTTAATATATTTTCTATTATTTTTTTAATTTTAAAAAAAATATAGGTTAATAGATATGTATATAAATATTTAAATATGTATAAAAACAATCAATCATTATGTCAAAATTTATCAATTGAAGTTCCTTGCCATAATAATTTCTTTTCTTTCTAATCAACTATATGAATTGATTTGTCTTAATTTTCATAAACCATAATTTTGATTAGTAAAAAGATCCATCACACGATAAATAATAGATATAATATATATTTTTAATAAAAAAATATAAAAATAAAAGTAATATATATATATGACATATAATAATTAATAGAATTAGAATCAAAATAGCAATGACATTTTTGTTGTGAATTAAATTTTAAAAAAGAAATATTCCCGATTAGTGGGAAATAATAGTGCTAACAAATTTTAACATGTTTGACTAGTGATAAATAAGTGAGAATAACACTAATAAATTTAGAAATCAAAATTAATCAAATTTATCCACGATAATTATTAAAACCAATGGCAATAAATTTATTCTAGATTTTTTTGCACTCAAATCAATCAACGTATTTACATCATTTCCATATTATTCTGAATCAATTAATGCATATATATTAGTTTTTTTGAATGAATTATCATTATAATTTAAAAAATTTATATTAATTAGAAAAAAATTTGCATTGATTAAAATTCAAATAATTCACATTGATTGATTGTTTATAATAGTATATTTACCTTGAAACTTATATATGCTCAGATAAAATCAATTTAAATTGATTGAAATTAATTTATATATTGATTGAAATTTAAATAATTCAAACAATTTATGTTGATAGATTGTTTATAATAAAAATAATTCAAGCACTTTATATGGCTTGAAACATTTCAAATGGTTATTAAAAAGTTTTGTTAGCAATGTTGAATATCAATTATTTTTTAACCAATCGATTGTTTTCAATTAATATAAATGATATTATTATAAATAAATATCATTAAGAATAAATTTGAAAATCTCTTGAATGAAAAATTGTGCATAAATAAACGTCCATTTTCAACCATCCCAATTAAAAAGATAATGAAGAATGTCAATATAAACATTTGCAAGATAATTATAAGCAGCAAAATGCTTTAAAACTAAGTAAATGAATTAATATTTCAAACGAATAAATAAATACAACCTTTAGCATATTTCATAAATAAAACTTATTTTAATAAATTTAAATTTTTATTCTAACCATAAAGTTATATTTTTAATAAACATATTTTATATAAACACTAAATTATTATTAAATAAACAAAAGGAAAACTTAATATTTCTAAATTTGAAAATAATTTTTTTCAAAAATATTTTTTAGTGAAAGCCAAGAGATAATAAGAATGAAGTTTAATAATTGTTCATTACCAAAATTACATTAATTTGTTTTACGAAAATTACCTACTTATATGCAAACCATCAAATTAAAAGTGTATTATTATTATTATTATTATTATTATTAAATATATATTATGTATTATTATATGAATTATGTATTATCATATGAATTATTATTATTAAATTTATGTATCATTAGTGTCATATACAACCCTAATGATAAACGTAATTATTGTTATAGTTATTTTTTTAATGACAAAGAACAAGCCATTACAACAAAGAGTAAGGAAGGATAAAAAATACTAGTTTATATATATTAAGAAAATTTGCATTCAAATTTCTATATTCTCACTTTATACAAATAGGAAAAAAAAACTAATCACCGACTTCGTATACATTAACAATAATTATATTTTCACTTTGAAATTTGAATGATAAATTATTGTCTTTTCTAAATCCATTAACAACATGAAATTTCTTTCAACTGCGACCAATTTTTGTGACCTATGACGGTAGAAAAATCAGAAGGTAATGTTGTGATTGGAATAATGAAACAAAAATTAAGCAAAACAATGTAAGGTGCTATAGAATACAATGAATTAAATTGAATTGAATAAAATACAATGCTAAAACTCACCAATTAAGCTTCCATTTAGAAGTAAGTACACCAAAAAGTTTTTCATTGAAGTCTTTGCCCACCTGACCATATTGCTAAAAATATATAAAATAATGCATATCATTTCAATTGTAGAAAAAAGAAGAGGCGAAATAAGACACATGAAACTCTAACCAAATCTCAAAATTTAATGATTAATTACCACATTGTCTACAAAGCTAGTCAAGCGAAAAACCACCTCTAGATCTTTTTTTCAATATACTATATGATAGTCTTCTATGAACTATAATAATAGAGAATGTTAGTTACTCCAATAAAAATGACATAAATGAAGAATACCCACCAATATGCAATCACCCCTATGTATGCATTTAAAAATTTTGCATTTGACAATTCAATTCTCATCTATAAGTAATAGGTAATAGGTAATAAAATAACGAATGATAAATCATTGATATATAAAAATAATAAAAGTATTTGAGTAAAAAAAAAAAAAAAGCAATCACATAATTACTAAAACTAATAACAATCAATTTATTCTAAATTTTATTGTACTCAAATATATCAATATATTTACATCACTTCAAATTTTATTGTACTCCAATTTTATTCTAACTTGTCAATTTATTTATATTATGAAATCAAAATAAATCTTGTGAGATGTTTTAATTTGAATTTATTATAAATTTGAATCAAAATATATATTATTATATTATTAATTAATTCGAATTAGAATATATAATAATTGCATTATCAATTAGAATGTTCAAATCATGATTGATTACCACAATTAAATATATAATCATTAAATAAATTATTTATTTATTATTTTAATCGCTTGATAATTGATTAGCATAATTAGAAAAAGTACTGTATTATATAAAATCAAAATCTATATAAGATTTAATGATTTAATTGATTGATTAAAAATATAATAAAATAAAAATTATATATAAAAGGAAAATTCATTTAAGATTTAATGATTGATCAAAATCACAAAAACCAAAAAAACATGATAATCATATTTTTTTGACTATCCAAGCAACGTAGAGGCAGATTCAGATGGCGGGGGAGAGGATGTGGACAATCAATGGTGAGAGCATTTTCATGTAGGATGGCTCATTAGGCGGGGGGTAGGTGTGTAGAAGGCCCACCATTCCAGAATGGCTGCGTTGGGAAGTAGGGGCGGCGGGGGTAGAGTAATCATGTAGGGGAGGACGTGGATGGAAGCAATGCGACAAGGGGTGGCCAACCAGCATGTGAACACGTCTACGGAGGAGGGCGGTTTGGCATCGAGCTTTGATCAGACAATATAAGCTACAGCACAATTAGGTTTACGTGAAAGGTGTTGTTCATGAGTCGTGCAAGTGCCATGTGCCATGTGGAGAAGACTAGTGCGGGACTGTTTCTTCAGAGAGCCTGTGTGCATAGAGATGCATTCGCTCCTTCGGTGCTTTTTGGGGTAGGTGGGGAAAATGTCACGTTTTTGGTTATTGTAGAGTCTGCAGATGGGTTTGTAGGGGATTTGTCCCTCTTGGGTTGTGAACATTGATGAGCCCCATTTTTTGTGCTGGTCCTTACCGGTAAATCACCAATTTAGTCTCTAAAATTATAATGATTAATCAAATTGATTCTTAAAATAAATAAAATGGTAAAATGATCTCTAAAATTATAAATTATCAATTAATTTAGTCCTTAAAATTGTAATAGACCATCTAATTGGTCCTTGAAAATAAATAAAATGACAAAATGATTATTGAAATTATAATAACCAGTCAAAATAGTCCTTAAAATTGAAAATGCTTAATTACACTTTTGTCCTTAATTTTCAAAATTTCACGAATTATACCCCTAAAATATATTTCTTGTACATTTTGATCCTAAACTTATATAATTTTACAAAGTTATTAAGTCATTTTGCTTATTTAGTTTATATGTAAATATATATATATATATATATATATATATATATTATATCATTACTGTATTTGTTAATTGCACTTTTGATCCCCTAAGTATATATTTATATTTGTATAAAGAAATATTCAAATTTAAAATGATAATTTATTTATTAAATATTTTTATTTTAATTCTAATTATACAAATTTATTTAGTTAGTTATATAATATTATTTATTATTTATACATCTTCCACCCTTTCATTTGTAGTATAATTATTCAAAAATAAAAACATTTAATAAATAAGTTTATAAGATGTTGTATAATGTAAATAATAAATATTTTATATAATTTAATAAATAAAATTGTATACTTTATAAATTTATATAAGTAAAATAAAAATATTTAATAAATAAGTTTATCATCTTAACTTTTTTTTTTTTTTTGTATACTTTAAATTTAAATGTATGCTTGAGGAACTAAAAATGTAATTAACAAATGCAAAAATAGTATATATAATATATCTTTTATGTATAAAGTAAACAAGCTAAATGACTTTGTGATTATGGTGATTGCAAAGAACAAAGGGGTCAGGGATTCAACTCCTATATCTAAAACTTTTACTATTTTTTAAATGCTTAATTGTGCTTAAGGGGAAAAATGCACGAATTATTGAACATTAGGACAAAATTTACGAAATTATATAAGTTTAGGGTTAAAATGCACACAAAAAATTTTAAGGTCAAAATTCACAAAATTTAAAAAGTTAGGAGACAAAAAGTGTAATTAAGTCTTTTTAATTTTAGGAATCACTTTGACTGACCATTATAATTTTTGGGACTAAATTAATTGATAATTTACAATTTCAATAATCATTTTGCCATTTTATTTATTTCAGGGACTAATTTGACAATCAACTAGAATTTTAACCTGTGCATTGCACAGAATAAATATTTATTTTGTATAACTTAAATTTATAATAAATAAATGCTTCTAAATATATAAGTCATATTATAATTAAAATTTATAATAAATAAATATTTTTGAACATATAGATTATATTTTAAATTTATAATAAACAATTATTGTAATACAAATTAATTTTTAATTATTGATATTTTATTTTAAAAAATATTAAAATTCAATTTAGAACTAAAGATATTGAAAATGATAGGTTGAAAGTGATAAGAGGTTAAAAAATCTCTAAAACGCTCTCATTGAAGAATGATAGCTAAAAACACTCTTGTTAAATAATAGTAACTAAAAATACTCTTGTTTAAGATAATTATTCTCATTTAATATATAGGGTGAATTACAATTTTAGGGACTAAATTGATTGATAATGTATAATTTCAAGGACTATTTTAACATTTTATTTATTTTAGGGACCAATTTGACCAACCATTACAATTTCAGTGACTAAATTGATAATTCACTCAAATAAAGTTTTTTATTTTTTTAATTTTGGTAACCCTGTAATAAATTTTGGACAAAATTTAAATACATTTCTTTAAATACTTTTAGAGTAATTTTTCTCTAATTTGTGGTCAATTAGCATTAAAATTTATCACAAGTTTCTAAGAAAAGAAATACTAATTTTAATTAGAGAATATTATCAAAATCATCTACATAATTGCACCTAAGTTTTGTTTCTCTCTAGTTCCTCTACACACAATTTAACACTTTCACAAAAAACTTTGATACATTATGCAAGATGAAGAATGCTAGCTAACACACTCCTTTTAACATGATAGATATAAAGAAACAAATAAAATACTATTTCATTTGTACCAAAAAGTAGAATACTATTTCACATGGGTGCATTGATAGAGAGTGAGTCAAAATTAGTTGGCGAAATGCACATGAAACTTTAATTAAAAATAGGAAAAGTATTGAATAACATGTTACTAATTTTCTCAATGGAAGGCAGTTGGTTAGAAATGGTTTACTTCTCTTTTTTGTCATTAATACTCTACTATCTTTTAATTTTTAAGGATTAATTTCCTCTAAATTAAAGTAAGGGGTCTACTTTAAAGAATAAAAGTGTGAAGTTAAAACCGTTTACTAGAAAACGAACAATTATAAAATATATTAAAATCTTAATTGTTAGTTTTTCCAAATCAATAATTATAGTTTTTCCAAACCTGTTTAATTGTGTGCCTCTTGAGAAAAGACAAATTGTTTTTCTATGTTGAGGATTCGTTTAGTTTGAAAAAAAACATATTTCTTGTTTCTATTTGTTATTTTCATTAATAATTATACAAGTGTTATATTATTTTATTTTATTTCTTATTTTTAATGATTTGTGTAAGAAAATGGTAAAAATAAAACTGCATGAGTTTTTATTTGAAACACAGATACTGACATTTTGCTTACATTAATTTTTTTGATGTTAGAAAAATAGAGCATTGAAAAGATTTTCTTGTTTTAAATGTGTAAAAATGGTGTAATAAAAAAGTACAAATAACGTATTATTCCTTAATAAGTTAAAGGTAACAGGTTCAAACTTTTTGGTGTCATTGTAATTTTTTAAGGTTATTGAAGTTTAGTCCTTTGTAGGTTTTTCCTCCTCGAGTACAGATCCTTATAAAGTTTTATTTCCTTAAGTTTTTGGTCCACTAGAGGCTGTTACCTTGATATCTTAAATTATAAGGACTAATCTTTGATGGTAAATATCGACTATTACTTTTGAAGAAACAATATAAAAAAATAAAACTAAAATTTTAGATCTTATTCCAGTGTTACTTCATCAGAATATTGAGTCGCTAATATTAGCTAATAAGGAAAAAATGATCAAATTCCTAACATCCTTGCCAGGCCATTAATTTTTTCATTCAAATGATGACATGTGGATGGATGTTTCTTTTGGTGTACAATGGTCACACTAAGGTTAGAACCTATGACTTTATACATACTATCTTAATCTCCCACCACTAGGTAAACTCTGGATTGATCGGATGGATGTTCATTCTAATAATATATAAATAACATCCACTACTATCTATTATAGAAATATTCACACGTTATCGTCTAATTAGAGGATAATAAGGATGTAATTTGATTTGAGTTTTTTCTAACTCATAAATGATCGATTAAATTATTACACACATAAGGAGGGATCAATTTACATGAGTTTGAGTACTCTTATATTATTTAACAATTTTTTACTAAATAATTTAACCTAAAATTCATCATTTGATTGAAATATGTGTGTGTGTGTAGGAATAAGATCAATTAATATTAAGTGTCAAACTTGGTAAAATGATACTTTTAATAATCTTTTTCAAAAGTTAAATTTTATTAAGAGTTTAATGGTTATGCACTGTCAATGTAAAAAGTTTTACACTGTCAACAATCATAAATTACTGTTGTTATGACTTTTAAGGTAATTATTATAAAAGTCAACAAACTTACCATACATGGCGGTTTGTGATTGGATAACAATGAAAATAGCTTTACACTGTCAATGCATAGCCTTTTTTCTCTTTTATCAATACAACCATTGTTTTACATTGTCAATGCATGGCTTTTTTTTCTCTTTTATCAATACAACCACTGTATTGAAAATTCTCACAAGACACTTCAAATCTACAAAAATTCATACAATTTAAAAAATAATTGATGCTTCAACATTGCACCACTTTATTTTAAGTATTTAATTAGAATGTATCGATAGTGTAAATGTTTTTACATTATCATCAAATAGTATATTGCTGTGCATGGTTACATATTTGATTTTTATAATAATGTTTTTAAAAATCATATATTAAGGTGATTTCTAATTGGTTGATAGTATAAAAATCTTTACATTGATATATAGTGTATCATCAAAATCAAATTCTTATTTGAATTATATGCTATTTAAAATACATAATTACTAACATAAGGCTAACTAGAAGGTATTCAGACCTCTTAAGCATGCCTATGTTGGATCTTTAAATTCATATATATATATATATATATATGAAAGGATCCTCTAAAAAACTAAAAATAAAATATATAATATGATTTGCATATTTGGTTATTAATGCTTTCTCAGCTTTGATAAATTGATTTATATACATGTTAATGATCCATCCTATATATTGAATGAGAATAACTATCTTGAACGAGAGCATTTTTAGTTGTTATTCTTCAACTAGAGCGTTTTTGGCTATTATTCTTCAACAAGAGCATTTTTGGGAATTTTTTAACTTTTTATCTCTTTCAATCTATCATTTTTAATATCTTTAGTTTTAAATTAAATTTTAATATTTTTTAAAAATATCAATAATTAAAAATTAACATTATATTACAATAATTGTTTATTATAAATTTAAAATATAATTTATATATTCAAAAATATTTATTTATTATAAATTTTAATTATAATATAATTTATATATTCAGAAGTATTTATTTATTATAAATTTAAGTTATATAAAATAAACATTTATTTTGTCCAATGCACAAGTTAAAATACTAGTTTTGATGAATGTAACCAGTTTAATATTTAACACAAATAGATGTATATATCTGTCTCATTAGTGGTACGCCCAAACCAGAAGTTTCACCTTTTTTACCTTTATGATGCAATTTAAAACAAAATTTATGCAAATGGTGCAAGTTGAAAAGAAATTCCCTACATAGGGTAAATCGACATCAGGAAAGTCGATTTTCCTTAACAAATCGACAATGCTATCTTGATTTGTTTTAATACATTTTAAAAAAAAATGCAGAAAATCAACAATGCCATCATTGATTTTCCATTTGCACAGGAAAAAAAAATTATTGTCAATTTTCTACATTTTTTTAAAAAAATATATTAAAATAAATCGACGATAGCATTGTCGATTTCCTAAGGAATATCGACTTTTCTGTTGTCAATTTACCCTATATAAGAAGTTTCTTTTCAACTTACACCATTTGCGTAAATTTTGTTTTAAACTGCATCATAACGGTAAAAAAGCCGGGCATCACATGGGCTACAGATATGGTCGATGAATATGAGGAGAATCTCGTAGTGTCACATGTATTGGGCTAAAATAACAAGGAAGGATGAGATAAGGGTGGGGTACGCGTGACTAGATAGTGATGGATAGAACATTATAAATAGCACGTTGTGTTATTAGTATTTTGCACTGTGAAATTTCTTCTGTGAGAGTGTGGAGAGGCTCTACCTTTCTCTTTTAGCATCATCATCTGTGGTTGAAACAACAAGACATGGAGCTTCTCAATGCTGCAGCAAGCACGCAAACACTACCCGGAGGAGCATTTGTGGAGAAATTCGTTCTGCAGCCAAATTCAACTGGTCCTTTGAGCTCACTTACCTTTGCAGTTAAAGACATGTATGTTTTGTCACTTTCTTTGTCGTAACGCAACATTTAAAGTATCGAAATTAATATCCTTTGCTTACCCTCAAAATGAAGACATATTAATAATAAAATTGTGGGTTTGAATACATGCATGCATGCATCTTGAACGTGAAAAAATGTTTTGCATGCTTGTGTCAAACAGGTTTGATGTGAAAGGGCACGTGGCTACATTTGGGAATCCTGTTTGGGGTGAGACTCACTTGAAGGCTACATCTACTGCACCAACAATTTTGGATCTCCTGAAATCTGGTGCCACTTGTGTTGGTACAACTATAACGGACGAACTGGCTTATAGGTTCGAAAATATATGTTTTTTGGGTTTCAATTTTTGCACTGATTCTAAAGATTTTATAGTCCCAAAGCAGCAACAAGCACTACTATTTTTAGTTCGAAAGGACCATCTTTTCTCCCTTATTGATATCAAATGTAAAAGAAACGACAATCTATGAGCATTGTCTTTCTTAAATTTTACTCTATCAATAGATTATATGGAAAACATGCATGATCATCATATGAGTAATTGCATTGTTTTTGTCATGATTATGTGCATATTTTGAACACCATGTTTCTGTTAATCATATAACTAATAAGTACTTTACTTTGATAGTATAATGGGAAATAATATACATTATGGCACACCTAGAAATCCTGCTGTACCAAATCGGGTTCCTGGAGGATCTTCTAGTGGTTCTGCTTCTGCAGTTGGTGGAGCACTTGTGGATTTTTCATTAGGTAAAGCTATTCTTCAACTCCTTGAGTTATGTTGGGTTCCGCTTTGTTAGGTATTCTAATTTTTTTTTCTTTTCTTCTAATGATAGGAACTGACTGCATTGGAAGTGCAAGATTGCCTGCATCATACTGTGGGATTTTTGGTTTTCGTCCTTCCAAGGATGCTATACCAAGTTCAGGAGTTATTCCTCTGGCACAAAGTTTAGATACTATAGGTAGTAATCTACTAACTTGGGATCTTTGTGTTTAATTATATTTGGCTGATAATGCATTATTGCATAGGGTAACAAAGAATAACATAATCACAAACACATTAACATTGAAGGTTACCGTAATATATTTTTTTTTTATAATTTTTATTTTAAAAATATTACGAGAAAAAGGCACCGGTGACAAACGTACTGACATAGTTTAGGTAATTGGTAATTAACTTATCTGTAAACTCTAGTGATGTCTAACAAAAGTTGTCGATGACTTGCGATTGATAATTGAAAGGAGTTGCTAATATATTGCTTCAGGGTTTTTAAATCACTTTTGAAAAATATTATTTCCATTTATCGATCATTTTTTTAAGATTTTAAGATGGTATTAATTATTATATCAATTATATTCTTATCAAAAGAGGTTGAATTATTAATGTATAAAATGTTAAAGTAATAAATAAGAGAGAGAAAGGGCATATTAAGAAATTGCAAGTAATTTAAATAGAAACTGAGAGAATAAATACTTTGTTTAATCAACATATATAGTTGTTAGAATCGGACTAAATTAGCCAATTTGACCGGTTCAACTGAAAATCAATCATTAGATCTGTCTTTAAACTGTTTAAAAATGGGCAAATTGGTCTGAATCAATCATAATGAGTTTGATTCAGTTCATTGCATTGGAAGAAAAGATTTTTAAATTAAAAAATCTAAAATTATAACGATTAATACAATTTTAACACAATATTATGATGATTAGTAGTTATATCAATTATATTTATTTAGATAATTGTAGTTGTTAATGGATATTATTTTGTATTGTTGAACTTAAACGTTATGACATATTTAATTTGATTTCATGTTTAATTTTGAATATTATATATTATGAATTATGAGTGATGATATTTATAAGTGAAGTTTAACTTTTAATCTAACAAAATTATGAATATTATTTAATTTTTTTGTTTAATATTGTTTAATATTATGAAAATTTTGAAAATTATTTTATTTTTTGTTTAAGCTTTATGTCAAAACCAAGAAAATTTATTTCTTATTTCTTATTTTGAGTTGTAAAACTATGTCGCTTGAAATGTCAAGATCATGTTTATTATTATTATGAAAATTATTACCATTATTATTAAAATTACTATTATTATTACTATTAAAATCGTTATTATTGTTGTTGTTGTTGTTGTTGTTGTTGTTGTTCTTATTATTATTATTCAAATTACTATTGTAATGACTAAAATTATTATTATTAAAATTATTATTATCATTATGGAAATAAATATTACTATTGTTGTTGTTGTTGTTAATATTATTTTTTAATTAATTATATTTTTTTATCACTATTGTTTATGTAATTTTTGCTTACTAGAAGCTTTAAAAATATACATAATTTGTGAAAAAATTGTTGTTGTCAAGAACTTTGAAAAGAAATTATAAGATTGATAGTGACTTTTTAAAATTGAAACTAAAAACTGAAAGCTGATTTTGATTTTTTAAAATTTTAAAACTTAAAACTAAAAATCACTTTGAATGTTGGCAAATCTCAAGTCAGCTGATTGATCCAATTAGACAATCACTGACCACTTGGTAAGTCCCATGGTTTACTCTTGTATAAAGTATATTTAGGAGTGGAATTTTGGAAGTAAAGAGAAGAGAGGATAATAATTTTATTTCTAATAATTATTGTTTAATTTCATAAATTTTTAAAATAAAAGAAAGTAATAGAATAATATAAATTTAATGTTCTAATATTTTCAAGCTATATGGTTGATATAATATTTATGATTTTCTTTGAATTTTTTTTTCCAAATTTTAGATCTCAATTTTCCATTAATTTGATGATTTTATCTTTTAACGGCATGGTACACATATATCATGATCTTGAAATTATGGTTTTGCAAGTTTTTTAGCTATTTTATTAGGGACTTATTTTCTTGTTGCAATCTTCACATCTAGGATGGTTCGCTAGGGATCCGATGATTTTGGGCAAAGTTGGACAAGTACTTCTACAGTTGCCAAGTATCTTACCTGCTAGACCCGCAAAAGTTATCATTGCAGATGATTGTTTTCAACTTTCAAGCATCCCATGTGATGTACTAACCGGAAATGTCATCAAAGCAATACAGAATGCATTTGGAGGTAAACAATAGATCTCTATTATAAATTCAGTGCAATTATTAATTATAAAATTTAAATTCTAAATTTTTAGGGATTAATATAATATGAAATTTTATATGCTTTAATCCATATAATGAGGCTTAATATGGATTTGAAAATTTTAATTTTATTGAGTGAGAATTTTTTGTTGTATACACCATTGTAGGTGATGTTTTACAACATCAAAACGTCGGTGACTATGTGAAGGACAAAGTTCCAAGTTTGGAGCATTTCAATGAGTTTAACTTTCCACCGTTGGCTGCACTTTCCTGTGCCATGCAATTGGTTGCGAGGTACGTGTAACTCACCGGTCAATCCTTAGCTTTCAGCAAATATGATTATATATTTCTAGTAGATTGTGGATTTCCTTCGATTGGAACTTTGATTCCTTGCTTTGTTTACTATTTGAAATATAGTTATGAATTCAAGATAAACCACGGTGGATGGGTTCGTGAAGTCAATCCTGTTTTAGGTCCTGGAGTTTTAGAAAATGTATTAGAAGCCCTAAGGACAACAGGAGAGAATATTGATACTTGTCATGCTATATTTAAGGAGACGCGTGATGCTTTTAATGATCTTCTTGAGGTATTTTGTCTCTGTTTTCACACACATATGGGGACTTGCATACAAGCCATAATACATATATATATATATATATACATACATATATATATATATATGTATATATATATATATATACACAGACATACACACACATATATATATAAGTATGTACATATATATATATATATACACACACACAAACACACACACATACACTATATATATATATATATATATATATATATATATATACATATACATACACATATACATATATTGCTAACGTACACGTTTTCAGTTGGAGTATGTTAACAAGCTACACCATTGGTGTATTTTAAGATAATTTCTAATTATTATTTGCTAACATACTCCAACTAAAAAATAAGTTGGTGTACATAGGAAAACCCCACAAACATTTGTTAATGTACACTCACTTATTTTTTAGTTGGAGTACGTTAGTAAATTACATTGTTGGTATATTTTAAGATAATTCTTAATTATAACTTGCTAATGTACTCCAACTACAAATCAAGTGGATGTACATTAGCAAATCTCATATATATATATATGTGTGTGTGTGTGTGAACAAATCAGGTTAGTTATCTATTATTCAGATCATACATATGTCTTTAGGGTTGTGTTTAGAAATTTTTGGGCCTAAGGCAAAATTTTTAGAAAAATTTAATGTAACATAAATTATAGGGGTGTTTGTTGGATCAGATTGACTTGATGAACACAATTATCCAAATCAAACCAATTAAATTGGTTCAAGTTGGTTTGATTAATCTACTCGTTCTACTTCAAATGTGAAATAAACTAATTATAATCAGTTTGGTTCTTGAATTTATATTTTTTCAATTCGAACCAATCCGATGACTCAACAATTTTTTTTTTACCTTTTAGATTAATACATTTTAGATTTTGGCACTTAAATTTTCCTTCTATTTTGGTCTTTTTTCTTCTTCATTCATTTTGATTTTCTTATAATCTTGTCTTGTGTTATCAAGTGTCTTAATTTGATCATATTTATTATGCAATTTCTTTTATCATATTTTGAGCAAAGAAATTAATGATATATAAAGTGATAACTATAGGAAAAAAATTAAATATTAACTAAAGAACAAGAAATAATTTTACCTTGCATCAATATAAAATCAAAAATTTATATAAAATAGACAAAATTAGATGCAAAAAGTTGAAAAAAAATATAATTTTTTTAATCATAACATGATGATTTGAACCAAACCAACTTAATCTTAATCAAATTGGTTTAGTTTGGATTGACCAAGATTTTTTTCAAATCTCAAACCAAATCAATCTAGTTAAATATGAATGGGTTGGAGTTAATTTTATCTTAAAATCAAACCGGTCCAACCATATACATTCTTGATAAATTATCAATTGATTCTTAATTATATTAACCTCCTAGCATTTTAGAGATGCAAATTTATTTATGAAATTTTTATAATCAAATTATTTTAACATTATGGATAATATTAATAATATTTTATAAGCAATGCATACATTTAAAAAAGGATTAAATATTTTTATATAGTTTAATATTTCTATTGAAATTTTAATTTCTGCTTTTATCATTTCTTTAATATTTTCAATTTTGAAAATAAATCAAGATCATCAATATTAGAATGTTCAATAAATCTTAAATTTTTTTCAAGATTAATAGAATCTTTTTTCTATTTATCCTTATCTAAAGTTTTAAATTTTTTACATTCAAATAGAAAACTAAAAATAATTTTATATTTAAAATGTTTAAAATTGAATCTTAATAAAGAAAAGAATTGACCTATTATTTATAGGAAATATTCAATATATTTATATTTGAAAAGAATCTTAGAAAAATACTCTATCTTTTAATCTCCAAACTAGTGTTATGTACTTATACTTCCAATTAATAACAATGAAAATAATAATCAGTTCAAATAAATTGAGTCCTAAGACAATTATCTTAATGGCCTTGCCTTTTACACAACTATGTATGTCTTATATGCATAAATCATTCCTCTTGATACATATTCTCTTTGTAGTCTTCGTAAAAGGAAAGCTCCTTTCATCTCTTGACAATGAAGAAATACTACTCAGAGACACTTATTATATGTCATAAATCAAACTCATGTTTTAAGAGCATTTCCAATCAAACATTTCTCTTTTATACATTTTATACATCTTAAGTGAGTCCTACTATCATACATCACTCATTTTTACTTTTTACAACTTAAATAACTCTACTTTTCAAGCAAACAACTTCAAAACTAATACTAAATGAGTCTCATAGATAACCAAACATCCTAAGATTTAATCAACAACAATTGTTACTTTTATTATTATTATTTCATATAATGTACATTGTTGAACCCACAATAAAAATTTAGCACATACAAGCACTTAGTGATTCACATGTTTTTGTTAAACTACGACTCTAGTGGACAATTCTTATTTAGCACCAATGCTTATAAGTGCACTCCACACAAACACCTCCATTACTGGTGCTCTAAGTAATCATTTGAAAACCTTCTTCTTTATAAATTTATTTCGACATGCCAATTCATATATTTGAAATAACAATTACCCCTACTTTTATTATCTGTATCAACTATATATGGTAATCTTTGAAACAATTTTATTCCATATATGACAAGCATAGATTCTCTTAAATAAAATAGCCATTATTACTGTTATTATTATTATTATTATTATTATTATTTATTGTTTTTTCCCCTGGCATCATGCTAGCTCTAGCACTAAATGAAATTTATATTAACTATATATTGTAACTTCTTTTCATATAGAAGCCAAACTAGCTAGTAAATATGTGCCTTTTGTAATTATTTAAGAGGAAATTGTCACTTAATTACTATTATGTTTTAATTTTGAACATTTTATTGGCCATCTTATTTTGAATTCTAATATACATTTTAAGCAAATGTGAAGCAGCAATTTTCTTCTTCATATATAAGCTTTCATTTTCTTCAAGTCAATGTGACTGTTTATGAGTGACAATTTCAGGATTTTGGTGTCATCATGATTCCTACAGTTCCAGGGCCTCCACCAACACTACAAACAAATCTATCTGAATTAAAAAATTTTAATGGAAGGGCTAATAACCTATTTTCCATTGCTGGAGTATCTGGAGGTTGTCAGGTTGTATTTTTGTGTTATGTATATGTTTTTAAATACATAGATTCTTATATTTTTCTTAATCAATTAAGCTTCAAAATGCTTTAATGATGTGGTTTCTTGATATTTTACAGGTAAGCATACCACTGGGGATGTATAATAACCTTCCAATATCAATTTCTTTGGTGGCCAAACATGGTGCGGATGAATTCTTGCTTTCCCTTGCTGAGAGCATTTACAAAGCTGTCAAAGAAGAGGACTCAACAAAACCAGAAGCATAAGATGATTTGTGTTAAATAAAAAAAAAAGAGTGTGGAAAATAATAGCTTGATGCTTTACTCCTCAATAACAAAAAGAAGTGGTGGATAATGTGCTTTGCATAAGTGTTTGTGTATTATTTTCTTTTTTAAATAATGGGATTTTAAAAGGAGGCTTTATTCATGTAATATGGGTGAGGCCCTTTTTATGCCGAAGGATTGGTATTGTTATTGGTTGTATGTTGTACCTTGTCATTTTGGTTTGTATGTTGTGATATTCTATAATATCTCTATCATATTGTTGGGTGAACTTGTAGTATTGATTTATGTATGGTTCTATTTGGTTTGTGTGAGGCCTTGTTTTGATTGGTTCATATTATGGTGATTATACATGTGTTTATATTATTTATGAATGTCCATATTTTAGGGGAGGTTTTGCAAAATGTTTCATAGAAATTCCTTTGAAATGGATTTTTTTTTTAAAGTAATATTTTGCTTGTCATGTTAGGTAGAGCTAAGTTTTGCTAGATTAGGATAGTAATTTGTGCATTAATCATGGTAGAAGTTGGGTCATGATAGACTTCTTTATAAACAACATTTGAAGTAGTATCTAAAATGTTTCCATCATTATCACGTATTAGTATCTTGAAGCCACAATGTTTAGTGACTCTTGATACTGCAACACATAATTGACTATAAGTGAAAATCAATTTTTAAAGATAATTGCTCATAATTGTCCCTGATTTTTATTTATTATCATTGCAAAAGAAATAGTACATAATAAGAAACTTCCTGCATTGAAATCTAAATGGTATCTTGATATCATATTGTGTCAATGACAATCTTGAGATAAAAACCTTTATATAATATTGGTCCTAGAAATCACTTTTACTTTGAAGACACATGTATCCATTTGAGTGATTATTAAGGGAGTACCATGGTACATTCTTGAAGTTTGTACTATATTAATATAATAGGAATGCTAATTTTAGTTTTAACTCATAGTTTGGATGTCCTAAAGAATAAATTGAGTTTAAAAATTAGAGTATGAACTTCATATATAAGAGCTATCAACATCTTCATTCATTGTACATGGAATGAAAATTGAGATAGTTTTTTTTCTTCCCTCAGGGAATCAATTTGAGCATATAAATTCAACATGTCAACAATTTCATTTGTGGATGCTAATATAGCCTTGTCTTGAAAACATGTTGGACCATTCATGTTTCTATAAAAGGATGGACAAGTAATTTTAACAATGGAAACAATAGGGTCACCTAAATCATGCACAATATCTTGTCTTGTTTCCTTTGGAATAATAGGTAGAATTTGTCTTAAATCACCTCTCATTGAGTGAGATGAGTGTTTGTATAAGAGAGCGAATAAGTAAATTTAAACTATACAATCATGCATGGATGGGTAAGATTAAATGTTATTTAATGATTACATGACCACTTAAAAATGTCACATAATTTTATCTTTTAATTTTAATCTTTCATGATTTAATCCAATAGTCATGATTCAATCTTTTTATTCTCATAATAAAAATATTCTCATCTGATATGCTCCATATATATATATATATATATATATATATATATATATATATATATACATGTCGCAACCGGGGCCATGATGGAGATGGCAGAAAAATAAGAGATGGGTTCAGGAGTCAATTACATGTAGGGAATGTATTAGCACCCTACAACGGCCGTTAAAAATGATGCTTCTAATTAATTGCACAAAACTACATGACTTTATTAATATTTATTTTACCCTAATAAGAAAACAAGAATTTTTTTTATGATTTTTAATTTTTACTTTTTTATTTTATTTTTAAAGATAAGAAAGAAATTTGATTTTTGTTCTACTTTAAAGAAAAAAAATTAAAATTAAAATTTGAAAAGATATATATTTTTTAAAAGGATTTTATCTTCTTATCTTTACGGTAAAGAAAACCTTGAAAAGATATTTTTATTTTTATTTGAAAAAAACCCTTTTGAATTTTACATAAAAGAAAGAGAAAATGGGCTATGCACCGACAGTATAAAATAGTTTTACACTATCATCCAATCACAACCCACTATGTATGATAAGTTTGTTGACTTTTATAATAATTACCTTAAAAGTCATACCAACGGTGATTTTTGATTGGTTGACAATATAAAATTGCTTTACACTAACAGTGCATAGCCATTAAACTCTAAAAGAAAACTCTTGCGCGAGAATTTAAGCTAGTAAATGACTAGTCATAAAATCCTTACAACTCGAATAACATTAAAGATAGAATTGCTATTCAATTAACGCTATTGGTTGTGGCATATTTGAATAAATTTTATTTTTTATTTTTTTTGAAAATAAACATTTTATAAAAAAAAATCCATTTTAATCTACAATTACACGAGGTTTATGATAGCAAATGGCTATTCGTAAACATCTATGATTCCATTGACATCAAAGGTAGCATCCATTACTCCTTCAATATCATGAATCTTGGTGTAGATCAAAATCACTCTTCTTTTATTTAAAAAAAACTTAAAAAGAAAAGAGAAAAAAAAGGATAAAACATAGAAGCTTACGTTATTCCAAACTACAATCAATTAAAATTAAATGCATATAGAGAGCTATACTATTTTTAAAACATCCATGAAATCAAATGAATAAGGCATCCTTGAACACCATTTTTAAACGAATGAAACAAAAAAAAAAAAGAAAAATAAATTACTGGATATGAAAATCTGGACAACATACAACATGTTGGCATGGATAAATACAACAATGTAGCTATGTGAAACAATCCTGTGACCAAGACAAAAGCCATTTAAATAATAGAATATGTAGACGAATCAACAAAAACAAAACAAAAAATAAACAAATTAAAATCAAATGAACCAAAAGGGACAATGCATGAACGTTTATATTTCAATTTTCGTTAAAAAAAAGAATGGACACAACAAGTGAATAACCAAAAGACATTGACGTAAAGTAAATGGTACAATTCTTAAAGTTAAATATAAAACACAAAAATTTTACAGACACCTAAAAGAAGTGATAACAAGGACCTTGTAATATATAGCTACAGTGTGTTATATCACTCTAACAATAAGCACTCTAATAGATGCTAGTCCCTTTTATTTGCCTTTATAACATCGAGACGCTCTACTTTCATAGCATTCCTGCTAATGCTAAGAGTAGGTAGCAAAAGAGAAAAATCCTGTGTCTGTGTGAGAGATTCCGAGCCCCCTTTTTTTGCTTCTTCGTGGTTTAAATAGATAAAATTGGTTTATCTATTGTAACCAACCAATATCCAATGATTTTCTCCTTTTCAGCTGAGTGCCCATTGCCATGATCTATAATTGACTTATCTTCTCATATTCTCCTAGATATTATTTTTTCAAATTTTTACAGATCTTATCTTTATATTTTTTGTAGATTATATCTTTTAAAATATATCGGATAAAATTGGTTATTCACAATTGCCCATCTTTACTTATTTCTTATTAAATAATCTAAATAATCATATTTTCTAGATTATTATGATAAGAAATGAATAAAGAAGTGAATCAATTTTATCCAGAGTCCAATGCATAATGCAAGATACTGTGGCTTTGGTTCAGATACTGGGTAGATTCCAAGCTTAGATGTAAATGCCAGGTTGGTTTTGAGCTTGAATGCTAGTGCCGAGTAGGTTCCGGGCTTTGAATGCAGGTATTGGGTAGGTTCTGACCTTAGATGTAGTTGTTGGGCCGATTCCGGGTTTGGATGCTGGTGCTGGACAAGTTTCGGGCTTGGATGCTAGTGTTGGGCAGGTTCTGGGCTTGAATGCTAGTGCTAAGCAAGCTTCAGGTTTTGATGCTGATATCGGCTTGATTTTGGGCTTGAATGCTAGTGCCGAGCAAGTTTCAGGCTTTGATGCAGGTGCCGGGTAGTTTCCAGGCTTTGATGTTGGTGCCAAGCAAGCTTCGGGTTTTGATGCTGATATTGGCCTAATTTTGGGCTTGAATGTTGGTGCCGAGCAGGTTCCAAGCTTTGATGCAGGTGTCGGGCAGGTTCTGAGCTTTGATACTGGTGTTGGGTAGGTTCTAGGCTTGAATGTTGGTGCCGAGTAAGCTTCGGGTTATGATGCTGATATCGGCCTAATTTTGGGCTTGAATGTTGGTGTCGGGCAGGTTTCAAGCTTTGATGTAGGTGCTAGGTAGGTTCCGGGCTTTGATGCTATTGTCGAGCAAATTCCGGGCTTGAATGCTGATTCTAGTCCAATTCCAAGCTTAAACATAAAAGTAAAATGTGTCAGGTATGTACTGGGCTTAAACAGAAAAATAAAGTGTACCAAACAAATATTGGGCTTAATGGATCTAGGCTATAAGCTTGAAGACTGAGTTATAGGCTCGAAGGACTAAGAAATTCAAATGAAAATAAAGCAGATGGAATGCGATGCAATGATATGCAGTGATATGATGCGCAAAATGTCATAAGACACAAAACTTATTAGACTAAGCTTTTTCCTCTTTGCTTTGATTTTCTCAAGAGAGTTCAGGATCCTCGTTCCTTTTGGTGTCACACGCCTTAGGATTCATGGATGAGAGAAGTTTTTGATCAATTCAAATGACATTTGAGTCACTAGGTTACCCTTATGCTGCTGCAGCTGTTTTATGAGTCAAAGCAGCATTATTATTTCAGTTGCATTTATGGAGGAGTGATCGAGCATACTATGACTGTTAAAACTTATTAAAGCAACTGCAATGCTTTGATTGATTTGATGTTTTTTTTTGTTTTTTTTAACACATATTTCCTTTTAGCATATTATTATCAAAAATGCAAAATGAATTAACAACCAGTAAAAGGAACAAGGAAATTTTATTCAAGACAATGGAAATATTTACAAGAATAATCACTGTATAGCAAAGGAGAATGATATTTACAAGAAACATTGGCAGGAATCATGATATTTACAAATGGAAGTGGGGAATTTAGCTGTTTGAATGACGCCTTCCTAATGATAATGCTAGTATTGCACATTAGTAACCTTGACTGCTTATCAATAATCTTCAGAATAAAATTCGCCACATCATTTGCCCCAGTTGATGACTCCAACACATCACTTGTCCCAGTTTAGGATTCAAACATGCCATTTGTCCTAGTTAATAATTCAAACATATCATTTGCCCTAGTGTTTTTGCCAGGCCATTCTCTACAGGTCTTTATTTGACCTTAACTTTTGTCTGAGTTGCTCTTTCGAGTTTTCAACTCGGTGGGTCGCTTTAACTTTTGCCTAGATCGCCTTTTCAGGTTTTTGACCTAGCGAGCTTATTTTCCTTTTTCTTTTTCTCTTTTTTTTTCATGTCGCTCTAACTTTTGCCTAGATTGTTTTTTCAGGTTTTCAACCTAGTAAGCTTATTTTTCTTTTCTTTTTCTTTTTTAAGCATAATATTTCTTCATTGCACCGGAATTCACAAGATGTGAGAGATCTTTGCCACCCATGTTTGTGAGGATCAAGGCTCCTCCTAAGAATGCTTTTTTGATTACATAAGGTCCTTCATAGTTTGGGGCTTATTTGCCAAGATGATCCTTCTGAACTGGTAAAATCTTCTTAAGCACTAGGTCTCCTTCTTGTAATCGCTTAGGGTGCACCCTTTTCTCAAATGCTTTTTTCAATCTTTTTTGGTATAATTAGCCATGGCAGATTGCATTCAACCTTTATTCTTCAATGAGATTTAATTGGTCAAAACGAATTTGGACCCATTTTGCTTCTTCTAACTCAGCCTCCATTAGTACCCTTAAGGAAGGAATCTCTACTTCAATGGGGAGGACTGCCTCCATCCCATACACCAAGGAAAATGGAGTTGCACCAATTGAAATACGGACTGAGGTACGATATCCATGTAAGGCAAAATGCCAGCATTTCGTGCCAGTCTTTATATGTCACCACCATTTTTTGGATGATCTTCTTAATGTTTTTGTTTGCCACTTCCATCACTCCACTCATCTTCAGACGATATGGGGAAGAATTATGATGTTGAATTTTGAAATCAGCATACAACTCTGTCATCATCTTGTTATTCAAATTGGTTGCATTATCAGTGATAAGCTTACTTGGCACACCATAGCGACAAATCAACTCCCTTTTGATGAATTTTACCACCACATTCTGAGTTACATTGGCATATGAAGCAGCTTCAACCCATTTAGTGAAGTAATCAATTGCAACAAGAATGAAACGATGTCTATTTGATGCTTTCAGTTTGATGGGACCCATGACATCCATCCCCCACATCGAAAACGGCCAAGGTGAGGACAAAACATTAAGGGATGTTGGTGGAGCATTAATGTTGTCAGCATAAATCTGGCACTTGTGGCATTTCCTCACATAATGAAAACAATTAGTCTCCATGGTCAACCAATAATAACCAGCTCTTAAGATCTTCCTTGCCATGGCTTGCCCATTTGTGTGGGTGCCAAAGGAACCTTCATGAACTTCTTCAATGATTTTTTGTGCTTCAGCAACATCTACACATCTAAGCAACACCATATCATGATTTTTCTTATACAACACCTCCCATTTAAAAAGAAGCTCATCACCAATCTTTTCAAGGTTCTCTTATCATTCTCCGAAGCACCAGGTGGATATTCCCGACTTTTGATATACTCTTTGATATCATAGTACCATGGCCTTCCAACTAATTCTTCCTCTATTAAATGGCAATATATAGGCCGATCACAATGTTGGATCTTTATAAGTGGCATGTCCTCACCCTCGCTCAACGCAAACATAGACGACAAAGTGGCTAATACATCTGCCAATTGGTTATCTTCTTGAGGGATATGATCAAAAGTGATTTCATCAAACTGTTCCACCAGTTCCTTAATGTAGGTCTGGCAAGGAATTAACTTCGCATCTCGAGTATCTTACTCACCCTTCAATTGATGAATGACTAACACTAAGTCACCGTAAACCTCAAGTTTTCTAACTTTTGATTCCACAGCTACCTGTAAACCCAAGGTGCATGCTTCATACTCTGCCACATTGTTTGTACAATCAAAATACAACCTAGTCATGATCGGGATATACTACTTTTTTGGGGAGATTAATATGGCTCCAATTTCATATCCCAATATGTTGGAAGCACCATCAAACAACATGATGCACCTTCCATCTTTAGATGACTCTTTCTCCTCAAACAACGACATTATGCCTTCATTAGGGAATTCACATTGCATTGATTGATAATCGTCCATGGGTTAGTGTGCAAGATAATTTGCTAGTGCACTGCCTTTGATAGCCTTTTGAGTCACATACACAATGTCATATTCTGACAAAAGAACTTGCTAGCAAACAATCTTTCTTGTAAGAGCAAGCTTATCAAAAATATACTTAATTGGGTCCATTTTAGACACCAACCAAGTCGTGTGACTTAGCATATATTGTCTTAAGCGATGAGCTGCCCACGCTAAGGCATAACAAGTTCGCTCTAGCAATGAGTATCTAGTTTCACAATCGGTAAATCTTTTACTCAAGTAGTATATAGCCTGCTCTTTTCTTCCAGAATCATCATGTTGACCTAACACGCAACCCATAGACCATTAAGTATCGTCTAATACATAATAAGGGGCCTTCTAGGGACAGGTGGCACCAAAATCGGGAGACTTTGCAAATATTGTTTTATTTTCTCAAAGGCTTCTTGGCAATCATCATTCCACTCCATTGGTTGATTTTTGCGCAACAATTTGAAGATGGGCTCACATGTAGCTGTTAGTTGGGATAGGAATCAGGCAATGTAATTTAACCTCCCTGAGAACCCACGAACTTCCTTTTTTGTGCAAAGAGGTGGCATTTCAAGAATTGCTCAAACCTTTTTAGGATCCACTTCAATTCCTCTTTGGCTAACTACAAACCCCAACAACTTACCAAATTTAACACCGAAAGTGCACTTTGCTGGATTCAGCCTCGGTTTAAACTTCCTCAAATGCTCAAACAATTTCTGCATATGAGTTACATGATCTTCTTCACTCCTTGATTTGGTGATTATGTCGTCTATGTAAACCTCAACCTCCTTATGCATCATATCATGTAACAAAGTCACCATTGCCCTTTGATATATTGCCCCAGCATTTTTTAGCCCAAACGGCATGACCTTGTAGCAAAAAGTGCCCTAGGGTGTGATGAATGTGGTCTTCTCCCTATCTACTTCAACCATCTTGATTTGATTGTATCTTGAGAAGCTATTTGTGAAAGAAAAGAATGAATGTTGAGCTGTATTGTCTACTAGCACATCAATATGAGGTAGTGGGAAATTATCCTTTGGACTGGCTTTATTTAGATCCTGATAATCAACACACATTCGAACCTTTCCATCTTTCTTAGGTACTGGGACTATGTTAGCAACCCACTGTGGATATTTAGCCACAGCAAGAAAACCCGCATCAAATTGCTTCTTGACCTCCTCCTTGATCTTTAGAGATAGTTTTGGCTTCATCTTCCTTAACTTTTGTTTAACTGGGGGACATTCTGGCTTCAGTGGTAACTTATGCTCCATTATATTGGTGTCCATGCTTGGTATATCCTGATACGACCAAGCAAACACATCACTATAATCATGTAGGAGCTTTATCAACTTGTTGTGCTTATTGCCCCTAATGAGTGTGCCAATTTTGACTTCTTTCTTCTCCTTTTTAGTCCCCAAATTAATTACCTCAATTCGTTCTTCATGAGGTTGAATATCCTTGGTTTCTTGCTCCACCAACCTTAATAACTCTAGAGAAGGCTCCAAATCATCCTTACTTTCTTCATCAGCTTGATTAACGAGACACTTAAAACAACTTGATGCGATACTAGCATTATACTTGCATTGTTTAAATTTAGGACCGGAGTGACAAAGAAATTAAAAAAGGGAAGGAAAAAAGAAGAAAAGGAAAAAAGGGTATTTATTGAGAAATTCAAAGTGCATTTTATTAATATACTAAAAGGAAACACATGAGCCTTTATACAACAAAGAAAATATCCTAAAGCCTTAGGCAAAGCAATAGGATCAGCATTACAAAATTACTTTAAATTTGAATTGAAAACCATAGGAAGCTCGATAATCTCCCAATTGTTGAGCTCAGTGTTTGATGGACAAGTACGAACCAAGTTGACATGCTTATTCTTAGAAATGTCTTGCTTAACAGCAGCTATCGAGCTTGGAAACTCAAACCCAGCACTCCAAAAGCTTTCTCGAAGATCATATATGGGGACCCCTTCAATTGTTGGCTCCCTGTTCTCCAACCTGGCTAACCTTTTTTCCCTTTTCTCATATGCAACTCTCTATCTATCTGCCTTTGAAGGTTTGTAACCCAAGCCAAATCGATCCTTGTTCTCAATCAGCTCAAGTAGTTGACTTAAACCTTCCGCATTTCTTCCC
Organism: Spatholobus suberectus; assembly: GCA_004329165.1. NCBI lineage: Eukaryota > Viridiplantae > Streptophyta > Magnoliopsida > Fabales > Fabaceae > Spatholobus > Spatholobus suberectus. The sequence goes on along the minus strand of QUWT01000781.1, from coordinate 15,128,348 downwards.
AATCCAAAACCATACTGATACCCATTTTCAAGCATGACTTTTGCCACCATCATAAAAGTATTAGATGGTTGGGACTTGGTGATGGCCTTTCCCTCCTTTGCATAAATGGCATTTGCAATCTCAAGCCCTTGAAATAAAGTCTCCAAAGCTTCCTCAATAGCTTCAATATAAGGAGTGGATGAAAGCTTACTAACTAGTAAGTCCTCCTTAGTAGAAATAATGACCAACTTGTCATCAACAATAAATTTCAACTTCTAGTGAAGCATGGAAGGCACAGCCTTAGCACAATGAATCCAAGGTCTTCCCAAAAAGAAACTATAAGCTGGTGTAATGTCCATCACATGGAATACTACCTCAAAGGTGATAGGAACTATCTGTATAGGCAGACTTATTTCCCCAATCACTTCCTTGCGAGACCCATCAAAAGCTCTAACTACCATGGTGCTTGGCTTCATGTACGATTCATCATATAATAATTTTGCCAAAGTCATCTTAGGCATCACATTCAATGAGGAACCATTATCAACTCGAACTCTTGCTAAGATGTGGTCCCTGCATTTCATCGATATATGTAAGGCTTTATTGTGCCCTGCTCCCTCTACTAGCATCTTTTCATCAGTAAAAGTAAGGTAATTATTGGCAGTGACATTACCAATACTACCCTCAAATTTCTCTTCAAAAATGTCATGAATGACATGAGCCTCATTCAATATCTTTAGTAATATCTTTTTGTGGGATTTTGAATTCATCATTAGTGACAAAAGTGATATTTTGGCGGGGGTTCAGTTCAGTTGATTAATTACTGCATACTCACTTTGTCTTATAAGCTTCAAAAACTCACAAACTTCCTCGTCAGAGACATCTCTTTTTTGTTCCTCTTGTCTTCTTATCACTTCCTCATCAACGACTTTCTGCTCTAACTCTTCTTTTCCTTTCTCTTTGTCTTCTTTGGATTGTTTGATCCTTAACTCGTCAAGAGTGTAGATTTGACCACTTTGAGTCATATCGCCAATCCTGGTGATATTCGTAACATTGGGAGCCTCCTCACTGACATTCTTTGACTGCTTTTCATTAGAGCCATCTACACATACTTCCACACCGTACCTCCATGGCACTGCTTTATTATCCTCGTAAGGGAAGGCCTTTGGTACCTGTATTATGATAGACTTTAGCCCACTAGGAATCGAGGTGGTTATGCCACTAGTATTGTGTATAACTTAGGGTTTTGGGACAGCTGAGGTTAAGTCAATGGCCAATACATCACTTCCATCACAGCCTATTTACACCAATTGCCTATCCATCAAGTCTTGCAAGATCTACTTAAAGTCATTACATTCTTATATCACATGATTTACACCAGGGTGTAATCCATATCCCACATCTTTGTTAGAGCTTCCCTTAACCATACCAAGCTTGCACATTTCTCCAAAAATGGTCCTTAGTGAAGTTTTCACATCCTCTACCCTCTTTCTCATGAGTTGTTCCACACCTTCTTCAATAACATTAATAAATGGTCCTCCATGACTTGGTAAAGGATTACTCCCAACATTAGGGCTTTTTTCCTTGAAATTCAACCACCTTGCCTTAATCAAATTTTGCACCTTAAACTTCAAAGCTCTACACTTTTCTGTGGAGTGACCAACAACACCTGCATGATAATCACACTTAGCATTAGCATTGTATCCCCTGGGATATGGTGGTTCTAAAGGTTTCATCGGACAAGGTGCCACTAATGAGCTTTGTAGTAAGAGAGGCAACAACTCGGTATAAAACATGGGAATAGGGTTAAATTCAACTGGTTTTCGATCTTGGGTGTTTTGTGGTCTTGTTTGGTTAGGGTTTTGGTTCCATGGCTAATTGGATTGGGGTGGTCTTGTAGTAGGTGTTATGGGTGAAGCAGGTGAAGCTAGGTGGAATGGTTGAGGATAAAGGATTTGTGAGATGGTAGTAACGTTGGGGTAGGCTATATGAGGGGTAAGGAAATGAGGAGGCCTAAAGTTGGATACCCCTAGGGAGTTGAATGTCACTGCATTAGCTTCCCCTTCTTTTTTCTTCCCCATCCTACTTGAAGGTTTCTTTGTACCAATAGAAGAGCTAAGAGCAATCTTCCCACTCCCCATGCCATTCTCCACCCTCTTTCCAATGACAACAATATCAAAACAATTTGATGAAATGCTTCCAATCATCTTGTCATAGAACGATGCTTGCAAAGTATCAATAAACAGGGCCACTGTCTCTTTGTCGGACAAGGGAGGTTCCACCTGAGCTGTAACTACTCGCCATCTCTGTGCACATTCTTTGAATGTCTCATTATCCCTCTTTGATATACTTTGTAACTCAAATCTATCTGGGGTCATATCGATGTTATACTTGTATTGCTTAAGGAAAGCATAAGCTAAATCCTTCTAAGAGCGGATATGGGCTAGCTCAAGATGCATGTACCAATTTAAAGTTGCCCCAGTTAAGCTGTCTTGGAAAACATGAATAAGCAACTTATCGTCACAAGCATAGGCCGCCATCTTTCTACAATACATAGTAAGATGACTTTTCGGGCAAGCAGTTCCTTTATAGTTATGAAACTTTGGCACTTTGAATTTGGGAGGAATTACTACCTCTAGAACCAAACAGAGATCGGCAACCTCCCTAATGTTGTAGCTGCTCCCTTTAACAGCCCTTAGTCTGTCCTCCAACATTTACAGCTTCTCTTTGGACTGAACCTGCTCACTTGCATGTATCAGATGAAATCCTTCTGTGCCTTGGTGGGGATTTGTAGTGGCATAACAATTTAGGGCATTTCCTTGAGTGGCAAGGGTGGTCATTTGCGATTGAAAAGTGATTTGTGGGTTAGAGGAGGCTAGAGCCTCAACAACTTTTGTGGACAAACCCTATGCTTGGGTAGGTTGTGACTAAATGGGCAATGGATTGCTTTCTAACAAGTCTAGGACCGTTGGGGGAGCATAGTTAGGCGGGAGGCCATATGGTGGCCATTGGACATCCTGAGGATCAACTTGTTGCATGGGTCTATTAAAATGTAGAGTTAATGGTGCCATTGATCCTTGTGCATATACTAGGGTAAAACCAGGTGGGTATGTAGGAGTGACTGATAGTCCTTCTTTGGTCACTATAAGGGTCCCCTCTGAGCCTTTCTTTTCCAGAGATCGTAGTGCCTTTAGAACTTGTGCCATTTGCTCTTTTAGCTAATTGACCTCACTCTTCAGCTCCCCATTGTGTTGTTCCATCTCATCCATAATCCTTGCTTGGGAACATGTCCTGTAGGGATACCGGAGAAACACTTTTCCTTCATGGTTTATTACCCTCTGTACAGAAAACATTGTAAGCATAAAAGGAAAAAAGATACAAACTATTAATTATGGAAAGATTTGATCGCAATGTTCAACATTGAAGCAGATTCCCTTTATATTGGCACTAGAGACACATTCCTTCTTAGGCCACTAAGTGGTTGACACTCATTCCAAGGGAACATTCACTCTTCAATAGATGAGGTCTTGTGCCCTACATTTTCAATTAAGGACCAGTCATCTCAAGATAAAAATGTAGTTGACAATTATCCAAGGGAGAATTTTCTCCTCAATAAATAATGTTTGATACATGAATATGAACCTTCTCTATATTAAACGGTATCAAATCTTTCCACTCTTATTGAACATTATTAAATGAGATGAGACACACACTTTTAAATGAGAATAATGCAACCTACTATGTATGCATGAACCCCTTTTCCTTTTTCCTTTCCCTTTTTTCTTTGAAATGCATGCATGAACATTTTATTCTATACTGGAAAGAAAACTTAGGTAGTAGAATGCCTAAACTAATGATAATGACACTAGATGCAGAAGAAAAATGTATGTGGTGCACGAAAATATTTATGTTACTGCTACTAAATGTTAGGATGATTATGTACAAAAAAAAAAGGAAAAAGAAGAGTACGCTCCCCCTGTGTCCTATTAAGGTAAAAGTCTAGGGTACGATATTCCTAAAGTCATAACTCTAATTTTGGAAGGTCACTAAGTCCATGTGTTAGTGCAAGGTTTTATGGGTGGATCTAGACTCCTAAAGATTTATTGGTTCCTAGATTGCCCTTATCACATCGATAAGGATCCAGCCCATGAATTAGCCATAAGTAGGGAAAATACTCTTTTAATATGACTAACCCATGATACCGGTAACAACTTGAGCGGTAACTCAACAACTGCCAAGTGAGCATAAAGCCCCTCAATAATAGCCGTCAAGGCACCTTTATTCCTAAGCTCGCACAAGGCTCAAGTATAGAGCCTAAAAAAGTGTGTAAGGTAAGTGACTGTGGGGAACATACAAACCTGTGACCTAACAACTACCCAAATCTGCACAACAAACAAACAACAAACAACACAGATATATACAAAAATAAAGTCTCATATCCTAATGTCAAGACCAAGCATATTTATAATTCAAGAGAAAAAACTGTTTACTTCAAAAGAAACATAATATACAAGAAAACAAAGAGGGGTAAAACAAATATTTAAAAAGTCATAATTTTGCGCAATTAATTATGTAGGCTTGACTCTCAAATATCTCTAGTGGAGTCACCATCTGTCGCAATCGGGGCCACGATGGAGAAGGCACAAAAATAATTTTTAAATGGAGTCACCACCAAAGTTTTATTTGAGGGAAACATATTGGAAAACCCTTAAAAAAATGGTCTTTGAAATTAGAGATGGGTTCGGGAGTCAATTACGTGTAAGGAATGTATTAGCACCCTACAACGCCTGTTAACAACGGTGCCTCTAATTAATTGCATAAAACTATGTGACTTTATAAATATTTATTTTACCCCAATATGAAAACAATTTTTTTTATGATTTTTAATTTTTACTTTTTTTTTGTATTTTTAAAGATAAGAAAGAAATTTGATTTTTGTTTTATTTTAAAGAAAAATGAATTTTAAATTAAAATTTGAAAAATATATATATATATATTTAAAAGGATTTTATCTTCTTATCTTTATGGTAAATAATACCTTGAAAAGATATTTTTATTTTTATTTGAAAAAAACCCTTTAGAATTTTACATAGAAGAAAACTCTTGTGCGAGAATTTAAGCTAGCAAATGGCTAGTCATAAAATCCTCACAACTCGAATAACGTTAAAGATAGAATTATTATTCAATTAACGCTATTGGTTGTTGCATATTTGAATAAATTTTATTTTTTATTTTATTTTAATCTACAATTACATGAGGTTTATGATAGCAAATGGCTATTCGTAAACATCTATGATTCCAATGACATCAAAGATAGCATCCATTACTCAATCAATATCATGAATCTTGGTGTAGATTAAAATCACTCTTCTTTTAGTTTAAAAAAAAAACTTAAAAAGAAAAGAGGAAAAAAAAGGATAAAACATATAAGCTTACGTTATTCCAAACTACAGTCAATTAAAATTAAATGCATATAGCGAGCTATACTATTTTTAAAACATCCAGAAATCAAATGAATAAGGCATCCTTGAACACCATTTTTAAACAAATAAAAAAAAAGAAAAATAAATTATTGGATATGAAAATCTGGACAACATACAGCAACATGATAGCATGGATAAATACAACAATGTTGCTACGTGAAACAATCCCGTGACCAAGACAAAAGCCATTTAAATAATAGAATATGTAGACGAATCAACAACAAAAACAAAAAAAATAAACAAATTAAAATCAAATTAACCAAAAGGGACAATGCATGAACTTTTAAATTTCAATTTCCGTTAAAAAAAGAATGGACACAACAAGTGAATAACCAAAAGACATTGACTAAGGTAAATGGCACAATGCTTAAAGTTAAATGTAGAAGACAAAAATTTTACAGACACCTAAAAGAAGTGATAACAAGGACCTTGAATATATAGCTACAGTGTGCTATATCACTCTAACATATGCAAGTCCCTTTTATTTGCCTTCAACACATCGCTCTACTTTTGTAGCATTCCTGCTGATGCTGAAAGTAGGTAGCAAAAGAGAAAAATCCTAGGTCTGTGAGAGAGATTTCAAGCCCCCCTTTTTTGCTTCTTCATGGTTTGAATAGATAAAACTGGTTTATCTATTGTAACCAACCAGTATCCCATGATTTCCTCCTTTTCAGCTGAGTGCCCATTGCCATGATCGGTAACTGACTTATCTTCTCATATTCTCCTAGATATTATTTTTTCAAATTTTTACAGATCTTATCTTTATATTTTTTCCAGATTATATCTTTTAAAATATATCAGATAAAATTGGTTATGCACAATACACACACACACACACACACATATATATATATATGTATATATATATATATATATATATATGTATGTATATATATATATATATGTATGTATGTATATATATATATGTATGTATGTATATATATATATATGTATGTATGTATATATATATATATATGTATGTATATATATATATATATATGTATGTATATATATATGTATATATATATATGTGTGTGTGTATGTATATATTATATATTCACGTGTTTTTTTTTTTTCATTTTTATCATGATGATAGTGTATCCTTTAACTAACACCCAAATTAGTGGACCCAAGTCTAAATTCAATAAGTAATTATTACTGATAAGAAGTCACTAATTTAATTATTTACTAGTTGGTTGACCCATGAGAGCACACGAGTGATATTCATTTTTAAATATGTATTAAAATAATTTGCAATATAGTATGTTAATTTTTTTTCTCTTGATATTAAGTAAAACATATTGATATTGACATGTAGTTTATATATAGAAATTCAAATAAAAAATGACACTTGTAAGGTATAATAAATATATAAAAATGTACGTAAGTTATCAATTTAAGTAATTTCAATTAAAAAATTAAGTTTTTTGCTATATTTTATTCAGAGTCAAAAATCTAGGTTGATGACAAAAGTAATTGACATGAATTCAAAAACAAAAGAATGGTGTAAGAAAATTGGAATTATTATATAATTTTTGACAATAAGGTCAAAATAACATGTATCTATTCATGCACAATTAAACATCAAAAGTTTCATCTACACACTTTTCCTCATCATAGCAACTACAAAACTCTTGTTAATTACATATATGTAATCAAGTGCTTAGACCCCATGTACATAAATATTGTATTAAAAGATATTATGAATATATATATTGTAATCAAGTGCTTAGATCACATCTACATAAATATTATGAATAATTATATCTACATCTAGCTTTGTTTATGATATATTTCATAGTATACAACTATACATATACATCTCTTTACACAAATGTCAATTTCAGAAAACTTATTGATTACCACCAGTGTGGATAGATGCAATGTGTTGTAACATAGCATCATTGATTGACTTATCACTATTCAAATGAAGCCCTTCCAAAATCCTACGCACGTGCAAAATTTTTGAATCGAATAGATTCCTATTGGATTTAAGTAATATGGAAATTTTGCAAACTAAATCAATTGAAACATGTATTATGCAAGTTATATGTAGAGTTGTGTAGAATTAAATTTCAATAACTTCATAGCTAGCTAACTAGCAAGCATAATCTTAAAGAAAGATTACTGTAACAGCTCTTGTCATATAATGAGTTAGTTGAATAAAAATTTAACATAAAATAATTATTTAGGTAAGCTTTCCAATAATAATATGCATAATATTAAAAAAAAGAATTATATTTATTTTTAGATTTATGCTAACATATATTAATAAAACAATAATAATTGATTAGTTGTAGAGAAAATTATAAAACAACAACATTCTAATTGTATATATAGTCTATAAAAATATAACAAAATATTTAATATATCATAATAATAAAATATTATTTTGACTATTAATTTAATAAAATGTTTTTATAATATATTATAACAAAAACATTTCTTATTATACTGTAAGAAGATATTTACAAAATTATTTTGATATTTTTTTATTTTTGGTATTATATTGATATAATAATTTTTTAATAATTACACTATACACATAGATTGACTATTAATTTAGTTAAAAAAATTTAGGGAAAAAATGTGTTTTTAGCCCCTATACTTTCGGTCAAATGTAGTCAAGGTTCCTAAATTTCATATTGATGAATTGTCTTCAAACTTTAAAAAACACATGGATTTAGTCTCTCCTAACTTTAAGAAACATGATGGAATCTTAGAGAAGAGGAACTAAATTCACATGTTTTTTAAAGTTTAAACACCAAATTTATCGATATGAAAATATAGGGACTTTAGTCATGTTTGACCAAAAGTATAGGGACTAAAAACATATTTTTTCAAAAAATTATGATGTTGTATTATCTTCATTTTATTTGTTTTATGGTTTAGTTTACTAAAAAATAAGTGCATTTTTTAAATTTAATTCATTTAAAATTAAGTGGGTGTATTTTTTTAAAAAAATTATGAAAGAAATAATAAAAATTGAAATATTTTAATATTTTTATTATTCACTATATAAGTATTTAACAATACAAAGTAAAAAAATAAAAAGAAATAGAAAAGTGCATGTCATGTTCAGTAAAAGAGTAAAAGAATGTAGACAACTTCATAGTATTGTTTTATCATAGTTTTGAAAATCAAGTTGGACCAGTAGGTTTCCCGGCCTAATTGAGAATCAGTCTGGTGACCGGTCCATTAACTTTTAAAAATGGACCATTTCAAAATCGGCCAAGAACTAGTCTAAATTGATGAAAATCATTAAAAACTAGTCAAAAAACGATGCATAAAACCGGTTTGAACCAGTGTTTTTCAATTTTTTTAATTTTTAAATTTAATTTAAAACATTTTTTAGATAAATAAAAAACATATTTAATAAAAATTATAAATAAGTATAAAATGATGTTTTATTTTAATTTTTAGTGTTATAAAGCTATGATATTATATTTGTTTAACATTATTTTATATATTATTAAACTATTATTATTATTTTATTAATATCCATTTGACCATGATTGAACTATTTTGTTAATATAGATTCAACCATGATTGAACTATTAAATCTTAAACCAATGTCTTGACTGGTTTGGTTTTAAAAACATTTGTTTTTAGAGCTATCGAGAGTGAAAAAATGAGCAGATGAGTTGAGGTAAGTTTACAAAAGAACTGACACATCTCACTCGAGAACATTCTTTTATATTATATAACTTGTATTTTAATCTATGCATTACAAAGAATAAATATTTATTTTATATAAATTAAATTTATAATAAACAAATACTTTTGAATATATAAATTATATTATAAATAAAATTCATAATAAATAAATATTTTTGAATATATAAATTATATTTTAAATTATAATAAATAACTATTGTAATACAATGTTAATTTTTAATTATTGATAATTTTTAAAAAAAATAATGAAATTCAATTTAGAACTAAAGATATTGAAAATGATAGATTAAAAGGGATAAGATGTTTAAAAAATACCTAAAAATACTCTTTGAAATGACGGCTAAAAACACTGTCATTGAATAATAGCAGTTAAAAATACTCTCGTTCAAGATAGTTTTTCTAATTTATATAGGGAGAGGGATTTTTAATTATTGTTAATTTCTTTTAAAAAAAATGTTGAAATTCAATTTAGAACTAAAGATATTAAAAATGATAGATTAAAAGAGATACAAGATTAAAAAAATTCTAAAATTGCTTTCATTAAAAAATGATAGCTAAAAACACTCTCGTTGAATAATAGTAGCAAAAAACGTTCTTGTTCAAGATAATAATTCTCATTTAATATATAGGGTGGATAATAAGTAGAAAAGATCGATTTGTTGTATATAGTGTCTGTGACAATTAGACAACAATAATCGTTCATGAGATTCATGAAGGACAACAATAATTATTTATTTGTTGTATATAGTATGCAGATGATTCCTCTTCGATATATGTTACACTATTAATTCATAATTTGTACTAATTCTAAGTTCATTCATATTTTCACATATAGTACTTTTCTCATTAAATTAACATACACCACTAATTACTTTTAGGAACAAGTTGATCAACTAAGGAAACAATAGTCATCTTTTGTATTTCAACAATGTTTATGTAAATAGATGACAAAACTGTCCATATATTTGTACATACTAGCGTAATAACCTGTGCCTTGCACCGATATTAAGTTTATACTATATAATTTACAAATTTTTATATTATTATGATTTTTCATATATTTATTAATTATTTTGTTTAATTTTTTTATAGATTTGTGATAGTAAATATGTATATAAATATTTAAAATGTATATAAAATAATTACATATATATATATATATATATATATATATATATTAATATAATGTTTACACATATCTTATATCATTTTAATTTATATAAATGCATTTTTAGAAAATATTATTTTTTATAAATATATTTACATTTGTATGTAACTTAGATATACATAATTTTAATAAGAGATATTGATAATAAAATATTGTTTATAGAATAATTTTTCTAATAATTTTGAATTGCTTTAGTTCATTGTAGTTTTATTTTCATGTAACATTTTCACCTTATGTATAAAAAATGAGAAATGTTAGCAACACACTCTTTACTATTAGTTAAAATTTATTAAAAATCACAAATTTCTTGGATCTTACTTCTTATTTAATGAGTCTTTGTCCTACTTTTATAATTTTTAATAAATTTTAAACAGTAGTAAGATCTATGTTAGAAATAGTGTGTTACAAGTACTCTTCACAAAAATAATTAAGTCCTTTACGTATGTTAATTAGAATTGAATTCGTGATTATATGCATGAATATATGTATATATGTATCTGTATATGTATAACATTTAACTTTTTTTTATAATAAGCATTAAGCACTGACTTCTAAATTTAATTTGTATTAGAATAATTTTGTATATCAATTCAAATATTCATTATATTTCAAAGAAGAAGAAAAAGCAAACATTTTTATCCAATGAAAGGATAAAATATATATATATATATGATATTTAACTTTTTTTATAATAAGCATTAAGCACTGGCTTCTAAATTTAATTTGTATTAGAATAATTTTGTATATCAATTTAAATATTCATTATATTTTAAAGAAGAAGAAAAAGCAAAAATTTTTATCCAATGAAAAGATAAAAGACTCAGCTAAGTTTTGTGGGTATTTATAAATTAGGTGATAATTTTTATATTGATTTTAAGTTTAATTCAATTCAATTTAATTTTGAAATTATTACATCAGTAAAACATTTATTATACATTAAGTGATTCATAATACTAACAATAATAATGTATAAACTATGAAGATTAAAATACATTGCAAAATAAATAAGCATAATTTATAATAATTCATATATTAATAGTAACAATAAATATTTATAATAACTTAATAAATATGGAAAAATGTTACGTATTTTGTTTCCAAAATATTATATGTTATTTTATATTTATGGATTGATTTTTTTACATTCTTTATATAGTTTATAATTTAAGTGTGATATAAATTAATGAATTAATATGCAATATTTAAGTATGATAATTGTATAATGTTGAAATTTTAAAAAATAATAAACAAAAAATATAAAAGTATTCCATGTGAAAAAGATTCTAATATTATTTACCTTTTTAGTCATGATTACCGTTAATTAATTCAAATCAAAATATATACCCGTTGTAATTACTTTTATTAGTATAATTATGGATTTTTATGAATTAACAAATAACAAAAAATTAGTTGCCTTAATTAATATATAATTATATATTTTATTTAAAAATAGGTATGAACATATTTTTGATCCCTATCAATAATATTATAATATCATTATTAATTTCAAAGTGTCATTAATTTTTTAAGTATTTTTTAAATTTTGTTATAATTGAAACTAAATTAAATAAGTGAAAAGTTTATAATAAAGATAAACTAATACGTATATATATATATATATATATATATATATATATATATAAGTGTCAAATATTTAATATCTTAGTGGTATGTTTTACTTTAAAATTTAAATATTAGTACATTTTTATTTAGATATTTATATGCTTTGATACAAAATATTAATTTTTGTATGATATATTTTTACTCTAATTTTTTTATTCGCATTTACTTGTATGACTTAAATATTAATATATTTTGATATAAAAATTTTATTTTTATATGATTAAATATTACCTATAAATCTTAATATGTTTTATGTAGATTTTTTAATCATTCTATAAAATACATTTTAATTATTGTGATCAATATATTAATAAGTAACATATATGGGATCTAAATCTTGCTCCAATCTTTATTTGAAATCTAAGTCAAACAACTCTTCCCCCCTTCGTCCATTAAGCAAATGTGGAACGTAGATGAGAAATGCCATGAAAAAATATTGCAAGCAAAAGCTACAAAAACAAATAAATTGTATTAGTAAGATTGTGATGATCGAAACCACTATTATGAACAAATTCAAAATAAAATACACTATATTGGGTATCAAAATATACCATTGTTAAAAATAATACCTGAACTCTCTTCATGAACATGACACAACATTATTGTAATTAAACCTATACCAAATATATAAATTGAATCCACAACTTATGGAGTGAGAATCCATAAGGTTTAAGACACATAACTTGTAATGGTTTAAAAAGGCTTTTGGATTAGATAAAAACATAAGCAACGCAAACATTTTAAAAAATATATTTTTATTTAGAAGTGATAGATTTTTAATTAAAAAATAATAAAATTGTAAACTATTTAGATAAAAAATTAAAAGCGTAAAAGAAGTCTCTAAACTATTCGAAAAACACATTATCAATTGGAGACAAAACACAGAAATTTAAAAAGTTTAAATATGCAATTGGAAAAGTGAAAAATTACCACAAAAACTATAAAAAAACACAAAAAATAAGAAAAGAAATGAAGAATAATGAAATAGATTCAATGCTTACCTTATTATTCGTGAGTAAAATATGTCGTGTATATAAAGAATAATAATTTCATAAAAAAACATAAATTGGAAACAAAAAACATAAATTTTAAATATAATTTAAGAATGCAATAAAATAAATGGGAGAATATCCTAAAAGTTAAAAACAAAACACAAAAACAATAATAAAAATATCAAAAACAATAAAATAAACTAATTGCTTACCCTTTTTAATGACAATAAAATATATCCTAAACACAAAGAAATGAAAAATAATGAAATATATTCAATGCTTACCTTATTTTTAGTGGGCAAAATATGTCCTAAATATAAAGAATGAAGAACAATATAAAAAATATAAATTAGAAACAAAAAACATAAATTTTTAAATGGTTTAAGAATATGATAGACAAAAGTGGAAGATCACCCCAAAAGTTAAAAACAAAGCACAAAAAGTCAAATAAAAATTTCCAGAACAATAAAATAGACTAATTGCTTACCTTTTTGAATGGTGACAAAATATGCCCTAAACACAAGAAAGAACAAAGTTCATAAATAAGAAAAGAAATGAAGAATAATATGCAATAAATTCAATGCTTACCTTATTCTTTGTGAGTAAAATATGTCCTGAATACAAAAAATAGACATTTTATAAAAAATATAAATTGGGAAAAAGGACATTAATTTTAAAATGGTTTAAAAATGAAATAAAAAAAGTTGGAGATCGCCCTAAAAGTTAAAAACAAAACACAAAAACAATGATAAAAATTTTGAGAATAATAAAATAGATTGATTGCTTACCTTTTTTCAATGGCACCAAAATATGCCATAAACACAAAGAAGGAAGAATATCATATATTAGATAGAATGGAAGAAGAATAAAAACATCAATTTATAATGCCAACATAATAGACTGAGAACTGACCACCATTTTCAGTGTCACAATTTGTTGCTCTAAATAGATTGGAAGAAGGAAAGAAACAAAAAAGATGAACATATGGAATGCCTTCAATTTTGATTTGTTGGTATATAAACATGGAAAGAACTCAAATGAAATAAAACCAAAATAATTCCTAATATATTAGTCATAATCACTTTATATTATTTGTAATCACCTTAATTATTACAGTTACATATTATTATAGTTATGTATGTCTGCATATGTAATATGTATTTTTATAATAATAAAATTTAAATTACCAATTTTCATAATTATTGAAATTTAGATGCTCTAGATTCAATATAAAATTTTCTAGGTTGTCTATAGTATAATTTTATTGTAACTAATTATTATCAAATGATTTTTTTGTATTATTTTAATTTAATTTATTGACAAAATTTGTAACACTATAAAAATCATTGTTTTAATTAGTTTAAAACAATCTGATTACCTTAATTTTAAATAATCTTAACTATTTTAATTAAAACTATATATGATGACCATAATTACCTTAATTATTTCAAATCAAAATGTATACTCATTGTAATTACCTTAATTACTATAATTATGTATTTTTATGAATTAAAAAATAGAACAAAAAAATTAGTAATATTTTGTAGGAAAAAATCAATGTGGTGTTTCACATGACATTTGCATATGTCGTAAAACCTTAGTTTATATAATATAATAATAAATCAAAATTGATAATTGATGTTGTTGTTGATGATGATGATGATAATAATAATAATATAATTGATTATTATTCATTATGTTAGTATTTAAGGTAATATAATAACTTATTATCATTATAATATATATGTATAATAAGTTGTTATAAAATTGTGATAATAAACAAAAAGCTACCATAATTATAAAAAACCATTATATAAAATTTAATAATTTAATTATCATATTATATAAAATCAAGATTCATTTAAGATTTAATGATTTAATTGATTAATGTAATTAGAATATATATTTGTTATAATTACCTTAACTACTATAATTTTACTATAATTATAAATAATAATGTGTTTATATGAATTAAAAAAAATCAATGAAATTTAGGCAAAAAAAGAATGAATATGGTGATGCCATGTGACATTTGTTTGCATAATAAAACCTTCTTTTATAATATATAATAGATAGATTTTTTTTTATGAATTTTTAATTATTTACTTATCATGAATTTTTAATTATTTATTTATCCTTGAAACTTATATTAAATTATTGTCATAAATAATAGAATGTAAGTAAAAAATTATTGATTAAGTAAAAATTATTTATTAATTTCTATTTAGGACAAAATTAGGATGAATGTAACTAAAAAATTATTAATTGAGTATACAATTTTTTAAAAAATAAAAAATGCTAGTTAGTTGATCCTTGATTTTGAAAATAATTAAGAAAACTATATATATTATTCTCGTTAGTTATTAACAAATAATTAAGTCAAATGTCTAATAAATTTTTTAATTAAATTAAGGTAGATATTTAAAAGGTAGGCATTTAATAGAATTTTCAAATTCAAATTTTAAATATAGTTATTTAAAACTCATTATTGTAATAATTATGATAATTATAATTATGGTCTATAATTGAACCTAATATTTACGAAGCACCATATAATGACATGTGTTATCCAAACCTCTTTGTAAATGACATGTGTCATTTAAACCTTGAAAGTTACTTTTGATTCGCCATATGTAATTCGAACTAGTGAATGGATTATCAAATTTATTTATAATTATCAAATTTATTTATAATGATTTGTAGTATTCTTCAATGCATAATGTTAATTGGATATGTAGTTGTTTTAGATTTGCTTTAAATTGTACTTTGGTTAATGACATTGACATTTCAAATTATTATGTGTTTTTATCAATGGATATGTGATTTGATCTTTGTAGCATCTAAATGCAAATATATTCCACAGGTTCAATATATATATATATATATATATATATATATATATATATATGGTGAGGATTCGTTGACACCAAGTGTTAAAGTTAGTCAAATTACACTTTCATTAACTTTTTATAAAATGAAAATTTAATCAATTTAATCATTAAATTTGATGTTCTTATTAATTAGATTAAGTATACAAAATTTTATACGATTCCAAAATTATTTAGTAGTTCATTATATCGCTTCATTTTAACATACAATATATAAATATATGTAAATATTCATTATTAGATAACATATCTAGAAAAGTCTAAATGATGTGAAATTTGATATACATATTATGAAGATAATATTACATAATTTAACGGTGGATTGGTTAAATTTGCATTCTACAAAAAGTTATTGAAAGTGTAATTTGACTAACTTTGACACCTAGTATCAACGAATCCTGACCTATATATATATATATATATATATATATATATATATATATATATATATATATATATATATATATATATATATATATATATATATATCTATATATATATATATATATATATATATATATATATTAAAAAGATAATTTTTTATTAGTGGTTTCTTGTAAAACTACACACAGAAGCACTTGTTGGCGATTTTATCTAGAATTGTTATCAATTTTTTTTGGCTAAATTACAGTTTTGGTCTCTCTATAATTTTTAATTCTGCCATTTTGGTTCTCTAATTTTTAAAAATTCTCAATTTTGCTTTCCCTATTTTTAATTATGCAATTTTTGTCCTCTAATTTTTAAAAATTCACAATTTTGGTCCTTTAAGACTAAAAATTTTAAAAATTGCAAAAATCTTGATTTTAGGGGACTAAAATTACAGATTTTTAAAAATTAGAAGACTAAAATCGTAGAATTAAAAATAGAGAGACCAAAATCATGAATTTTTAGAAATTAGAGGACTAAAATTGTGGAATTCAAAATAGAGGGACCAAAATTATTGAGAATTATAAGAGACCAAAAATGCAATTTAGCCTTTTTAAAAAAAAAAAAAAACTTTGATAGCAGTTTTTCATATAATCCCTAACATAATTTCGTTAATGTTTTCAAACTGCTAGCAAAGGTGTTTAATTTATGCGAGTGATCACATTTTTAGTGGTTGAAACCACCAACGTAAGTCTATTATAGTTGTTAATAAAAGACTTTTCTGTAATAGTACACCAATGCATAATTTATTTTATCATTTTATATAAAAATTATGTAATTGCCATCCATCACATAGGTAGAACTACTAGTCAAATTTAAAGGAAAAACATACATTACATAAATGAGGTCCACTTATTATTATAAAGCAAACACTGGTGCAAGGCACACTTATTTTGTTACCGAGGACTATGTAACGCCCGGCCGCTTGCAGGATCTGTGACTGTCCCCACAAACAACACAAGACTTTTCAGCGTGCTTTGTCCTCACTCACACACTTCCCGGGAAACTTCCTAGTAGGTCACCCATCCCTAAATTGCTCCAAGTCAAGCACGCTTAACTATGGAGTTCTTAAGTGATGGGCTACCGAAAAGTAGATGCATCTTGTTGATATAGGTAGCACTTATTAATTCCTTTAAGCTATCCTCAACTGTACAGTCCCATACCTGCACAGCCTTTGGATCTCTCTCGTTCAGGTGTGTATTCGATTCATTCATGTACCCCTCCCGCTGGAAGCCTGCCAGGAGCCGCTCATTGTCCGTGCCTCATCTCTTTTGCACCGGCGATCACTCCCCGCCCTCGTTAGTGCCCGGAATGTTACATGCCCAACAGCTTCTGCTTGGTTCGTCCTCGAACCACACCGTACTGGGAGAGAGGCCCTGCTCTGATACCATTAAATGTAACACTCCTTTAATTTTAAGTATAATTCATATTAATTTAATTATTACTTTAAGTTGATGAAAATGTGAGTAAATTTTTTTTTTTTCGATACTAGCAAAACAGAATTTAGAAATAGAAGTGAAATGATAAAAACTGCTTATGTATATATATATATCCAACTATACATCATGGTTTGAGTAATACATAATAGTCAAAGAGAAAACAAAGTACATCAAAAGACATATACTACCTAACCCAATATAAAAAAAGGATCCTATACAGAGCAGTGTTTATCTACCCTATCCCTTAAGAAAATATTATAAACTAGGTCTTCAAATCTGGAGAAGTATCCTCTGGCTCTTCCTCAGCATCATCAGGCATTGTTATCATCTTTAATAATCACGATTCAACATGCATAACAAAAATAATGGAGTGAGGTGATTTGTTTTAAATCACTTTCACATGTATAGTAGGAATTTAAATACAATTAATGAAGGGAACCTAGGGTTTATTCTAAGTTATACTACACTACCCTTGACTTGGTATGGATCCATACTTCCTATCAGTGAGTAATAGTTCTTAACAGAACCTGGGAAGTGACTGAGAGTACATATACTTCATCAACATCATCACATGGTACAGTCCTCATCATCAATGAGGAACATATATCAGTTAGGACGTCCATTTATAGAGGTATACTCTCGAACCAATCCTGAAATGCTGAGCAGTTGTCAGGGTTATCGAGCTTGGTCAGGTGAATATCCCAGCTCACGGGCGCTACCCTGGCTATTAGGACTTTCACCACTCGATGCCTACTCCCGAGACCTCCCAAATGGGTCCCTGCCTTTCATTCCTCAGCGTACCAAACTGTAGCTTCCCTAACAGGGTGTCATGCCACTGCATGTCCCTTGCTTTACATTACTCACTAATATATTAATTTCTAAAGGTTCATTCTGGTCTCAAGTATTTGAGCACCAGTATAATTTCTACTAATATCTCTGCCTTATATTACAGAGATTTGATTCATACATATCATTCACATAAGTCATAATTCAAATTAAAGCACATAAGCAATAATTCAGTAAAAACAAAGATATACAAATTAAAATAAGACTGATAATTAAGAAATAAATCATAGAATGGTCAAAAAATTCCATAAAAATAATTTTTAAACTTAGAAAAATAATTAGAATTTTATCATGAATTTTTAGAATGTTTTCGAAAATTTTTGAAATTTAGTATTTCTAAGAAAAATGTGTCCACAGACACTTATAGAGCACAATTAGAAGTACTAAATAAGCTTTAAAATTTATGAAATTTTTACAGATGGTCTATTAGTGTGTCTAGACCTTACCTGAACGATAAGAACTTAAACTGAAATTTCTATAGTAGTTTTCTAAAAATAAATTCATAAATAGCTCATAAAATAATTTCTATCTTTAGTTTCATATTATGAGATTTATGGTTTATTTCTTCTACTATTTTTGCTAAACTAATTGAGTATTACTAAAATTTGATAATTTAATAATTTAATTATTTATCATAATAGCTAAAAATATTTTTTCTAAATTTGGGCAGTATAACAGCTTAGTAATTCAACTGTAATTGTTTAAATTCGAGCAGTATAACAACTTAATAATTATACTATGGTTGTCTAAATTTGAGCAGCATAACTACTTAATAAGAGTATTTTAATTATCTAAAATTGAGCAGAGTAACATCTTAGTAAATGCATTTTAATTTTCTAAAAATGAGCAGAGTAACAGCTTAGCAAGTGCATTTTAATTTTCTAAAATTGAGCAGAGTAACAGCTTGGTATAATTTAATAATTTAAATTTGAGCAAAATAATAACTTAGCAAAATTTAAAGTTTAACATCAAATAATATAACAATAATACTAATAGTAAAACTAAAGCCTAAACGGGTTTAGGGGAAAACCCTTCCTACCAACATGCAAAGTAATTGAAAATTAGAACCAACCCCACTCCCCCCATTACCTCAAAGAGTTGGTGAAGTTGTTGGTACAGAGCTCCTAGGAAGAGGATTTTTACTAGTTATTGGAAAACTAGTAGAATTTTAGCATAAAAACAAAGTAAAAGAAAATTTTCTAAAGAGAGAGAATTTCTCTATGGAGGCTTACGGTGGTGAAAGGAGGAATGGGATGAAGAATTCAGTTCTAAGTGATGGCTATTTATAGGAAAAAAAATGAACCTAGGTGTCCATTGATGAGATCATCCATGATGTCAAAAATACAATTTTTGATTTATGTTTAATTGAAAATTAGGGACACATATATAAGTAGGTGGTGAATCACCTCTTGGTAGATCAGAAACGTGGGATAGCAGCTGTCCCAAAGAATCTCAGTATAAAATTTGACTGTTAATTAATTATCCGGTACCGATAAAATCGCCTAAACTTGAAAAAATTAACTTTTAATACCAAAATAATTAATTTAAATATAAATCTGAACAAATGTAATATTTTTCATCAAAAATAATTTCTAAAAATAAATTTTAATTTTTTTCGAATTATAAATATATATATATTATATATTTTAAGCTTAGAAAATTCATATTAAATTCATTTTAATTCAATAAATGCTCAAATTTTTATGAAAATTCTAAAATTACATATTTTACCTAGAAATGTACTAAAAATATCATTTTCATCATTTTTGATGTTAAACCAATACTGAGTTGGTTATTTGACAACTAGGGATATTTTGGTCATTTTATACAGGAATTTCAGAAAATTCCCAGAAAATTTCCAAAATTATATTTTAATACATATGACATGATTTTAAACTCAATTTGACATTTTAATATCAATTGAATCTTTTTCTCATGTCAGCCCTTAATATTGACAAATAAGGACAAAATCGTCATTTTCTAATTTCTCCGGGCTTCAACTCGAAAAATTATTGAAAATCACGATTAGATAGTTTTCAATATTCTGAGTTTAACCGTGGGGATCAGAATTTTTAGATTCCTTCCCGATTTTTCAGAATTAAATATATAGATAAATAAATAATTAAAACAATTAATTAACTAAAAGTGAGGGTGTTACATGTAACATCCCGGGCACTGACGAGGGCGGGAGAGTGATCGCCGGTGCAAAAGAGATGAGGCACGGACAATGAGCGGCTCCTGGCAGGCTTCCAGCGGGAGAGGTACATGAATGAATCGAATACACACCTGAACGAGAGGGATCCAGAGGCTGTGCAGGTATGGGACTGTACAGTTAAGGATAGCTTAAAGGAATTAATAAGTGCTACCTATACCAACAAGATGCATCTACTTTTTGGTAGCCCATCACTTAAGAACTCCATAGTTAAGCGTGCTTGACTTGGAGCAATTTAGGGATGGGTGATCTACTGGGAAGTTTCCCGAGAAGCGTGTGAGTGAGGACAAAGCACGCTGAAAAGTCTTGTGTTGGTTTGTGGGGACAGTCACAGATCCTGCAAGCGGTCGGGCGTTACAAAGTGGTATCAGAGCAGTTCTTTCCTGTCAAAGCCTGGGGTATGGCCTTGACCATTCTTTGTGCTGTGTGTTCTTTCATTTACTGTTGATAAAACAAGAATGAAAGATGAATTGTTTGTTCTTATATTCGTTTTGGACATCCAACCTTGTTGTGGAAAGTGGTCTGCGCACGCAATTGAAGACTTTGCTAAGAATATATCAAATGTTAGCTGTTGGGTTTAGTAGAAGTGATTAGTGCATGTTTAGTTAGGTTCTGGCTAGGAAAGACTTGGTACTTAAGAGCGTCCATTGTGACCCACCTCTCTTTCCTGGGAATCTATCTGGTGTACTATTTCACATATTATTTTTGCTCACCTAACATATGGTTTTATTCAAAGCAATGAACTAAGACATTGATTCTCTATTTCAGACAATGGCCGAAAGACCACGGCGAGATGCTACTCAACAAATACTTGAAAGAATGACTGCTGTTCTTGAAAATATAAATCAAGGACGAGATAATGAATCTGCAGAATACCGAGGGCTTGCAGCTTTTCGTAAAAACAACCCTCCAACATTCAAAGGCGGATTCGATCCTAACGGTGCTCAAAACTGGATTGCAGAGATCGAGAAAATCTTTATTGCCATGGAGTGCACTGATGCACACAAAGTGACTTATGCCACCTTTATGTTGTCTAAAGAGGCAGAATATTGGTGGAAGTACGCTAAACAACAAGAAGAATTTGAAGGAAGACAAATCACTTGGGAGGTTTTTCGTTTGAAGTTTCTGGGAAAGTATTTTCCAGAAGACTTAAGGCGAAGAAAAGAAATAGAATTCCTTGAGCTAAAGCAAGATAATATGTCTGTTGGGGAGTATGCTGCTAAATTTGATGAATTGTCAAAATACTATCCCTATTTTCAAAATGGAGTTGATGAAAGGTCCCGATGCTCCAAATTTGAGAGCGGGTTGAGGCCTGACATCAAGCAGGCAGTGAGGTATCTTGAGATAGCCCAATTTCCTACCTTGGTGAACCGCTGCAGGATCTATGAAGATGACACAAAGGCGAGGCAAGCCCAATGGAAGAATGTTGGGCCACAAAGGAATAAAAGACAGGAATTCTTCACTAAGAAGAAACCCTATCAATTTCCTAGAAATTCTTCGAGTCAGAGGAATTTTTCCATCACTAATAACTCTAATTTTGGAGTTAACAACCCTGTTTGCTATTTTCGTTGTGGAGGACCCCACTTGGCAAAAGATTGTACTCCACAAATGGTTATTTGCTACAACTGTGGAAAACCAGGCCACTATAGAACAAATTGCAAAGAACCAAAGAAGGAACTTGGTATTGGAATCAAGAACAACAATGGGAAGGTTCAAGTTGGAAGGCCTAAAGCAACAGGCAAAGTTTTCACTATGAGTGGAATCGAAGCCGTTCAATCTGACGACCTCATTCAAGGTAAATGCATCATAAACGGATATCTTTTGAATGTACTATATGATTCAGGTGCCACTCATTCATTCATATCACATGATTGTGCAAAATATCTGAAAATACCTTGTTTCTTTGCTACCCTATGATTTGACTGTTTCTACCCCTACAAATGTTCCTATCATTACTTCTTTAGCATGTTTAAATTGTTGTATTTCTATAGAAAGTAGAAATTTCTCTGTAAACTTAATATGTCTACCTTTATCTCATCTAGATATTGTATTAGGCATGGACTGGTTATCTTCCAATCATGTCCTCCTAAATTGTCATGATAAAAGTCTAGTCTTTGAGCCAGAAATTGATAAAACTTATAAATCAGATGATTTAAGAATAGCTACTGCCAACCAAACTAAGGCTTCGAAAGGAGCTCAAGTTTACATGATCCTTACTTCTCTGGAAGTAAAGGGAAACTCTGATGTTAGTAAGTTTCCTGTAGTCTGTGATTACCCTGATGTTTTCCCTGAAGATATTCCTGGTCTACCTTCGAAAAGAGAAATAGAGTTTACCATAGACTTGGTACCAGGATCAGGTCCTATATCCATAGCCCCCTATAGGATGTCACCTTTAGAGTTAGCCGAGTTGAAAAAGCAAATTGAAGAACTATTGGAAAAACAGTTTATAAGACCTAGTGTTTCTCCCTGGGGTGCTCCAGTATTATTAGTTAAAAAGAAAGATGGAAGTATGAGATTGTGTGTGGATTACCGTCAACTTAACAAAATGACCATTAAGAATAGATATCCTCTTCCTAGGATTGATGATTTAATGGACCAATTAAGGGGTGCTATTGTGTTTTCCAAGATTGACTTAAAATCTGGTTATCATCAGATTCAAGTCAAGGCTGAAGATATTCCAAAGACTGCTTTTAGAACGAGATATGGTCATTATGAGTACTTAGTAATGCCGTTTGGTGTGACTAATGCTCCTGCCATTTTTATGGATTATATGAATCGTATTTTTCATCAGTTTTTGGATAAGTTCGTAGTGGTTTTCTCGATGATATACTAGTGTATTCTAGAAGTCATGAAGAACATGAAGAACATCTGCGAATTGTTTTGCAAATTTTGAGAGAAAGACAGTTGTATGGGAAGCTCTCAAAATGTGAATTCTGGTTGGAACAAGTGCAATTCTTAGGGCATGTAATATCGCAAGGTGGAATTTCTGTTGATCCTACAAAAGTGGAAGCGGTTTTGCATTGGGAACAACCAACAACAATCACAGAGATACGTAGTTTCTTAGGATTGGCAGGCTATTATAGAAAATTCATTGAAGGATTTTCAAGATTAGCATTGCCTTTAACTAAGTTAACACATAAAGGACAATCTTTTGTTTGGAATGAAAACTGTGAGGCTAGCTTCCAAGAGGTGAAGAGAAGATTGACTTCTGCTCCTGTGTTAATACTGCCTGACCCAACTGGAAAGTTTGAAGTATATTGTGATGCCTCGGGACAAGGGTTAGGGTGTGTATTAATGCAAGAAGGAAAAGTAGCTACTTATGCTTCAAGACAATTAAGACAGCATGAAGTTAACTATCCTACGCATGATTTAGAATTAGCTGTAGTAGTGTTTGCTCTAAAGATTTGGAGACACTACTTGTATGGTGCAAGGTTTGAAGTGTTCAGTGATTATAAGAATCTGAAGTATCTCTTTGATCAAAAGGAACTGAATATGAGATAGCATAGATGGATGAAATTCCTGAAGGATTACGACTTTAAGCTGCAGTATCACCCTGGCAAGGCGAATGTAGTGGCAGATGCTTTGAGTCGTAAATCCTTACATGCATCAATGATGATGGTGAAGGAGTTGGAATTGGTAGAATCATTTAGAGATTTGAATTTGGCAATAGAGATAAGACCCAAGAGTCTTCATTTGGGAATGCTGAAAATTTCAAGTGGATTTCTAGAACAAGTTAGAGAAGCACAAGAAACGGACCAATTTCTACAAGAGAAAATGAAAGCAAGGGAGGAAGGAAAGGAACCAGAATTCCACAAGGATTCCAATAAGATCATTAAATTCAAAGATAGAATATGTGTGCCTTTTGAGAAAGATCTGAGAAAACTAATTCTAGAAGAAGCTCACAAAAGTAGACTAAGTATTCATCCAGGTGCCACCAAAATGTATCAAGACTTGAAGAAGATGTTCTGGTGGCCAGGAATGAAGAAAGCTGTAGCTGAGTTTGTAGCATCTTGTTTGGTGTGTCAAAAAGCAAAGGTAGAACATCAGAAACCTTCTGGTAAACTACAATCCCTAGATATCCCAGAATGAAATGGGATAGCATCTCAATGGATTTTGTTACGGGTTTACCTAGGACTTTCTCTGATAATGATGCTATATGGGTGATTGTGGATAGATTAACCAAATCTGCTCATTTTCTACCCATTAACATCAGATTTTCTTTAGAAAAGTTAGCCTAATTGTATATCAAAGAGATTATTAGGCTACACAGTGTACCTTCTAGTATAATCTTTGATAGGGATCCACGTTTCACTTCTAGGTTTTGGGATAGTTTGCAACGAGCCTTAGGGACTAGGATTAGACTTAGTTCAGCCTACCACCCTCAGACAAATGGACAGTCTGAAAGGACTATCCAATCCCTAGAAGATCTGTTAAGAGCCTGTGTGTTGGAACAGACAGGTAACTGGGATCAGTCTTTACCACTGATTGAGTTTACCTATAACAACAGTTTCCACTCTAGCATTGGAATGGCTCTATATGAGGCTTTGTATGGAAGAAAATGTAGAACTCCATTATGTTGGTATGAGACCGGAGAACCTTTAATCTTAGGACCTAAGATAGTTCAACAAGCCTTTGATAAGATAAGAATGATTAGGGAAAAGATGAAAATATCACTAAGACAGGCAGAAAAGTTACTATAACAAAAGGAGAAAACCCCTTGAGTTTCAAGAAGGGGAACATGTATTCTTGAAAGTTACACCAATAACTGGGGTTAGCAGAGCCCTTAAATCTAAAAAGCTTTCTCCTAAATTCATTGGTTCTTATCAAATTCTTAAGCGAATTGGTCTTGTCGCTTATCAAATTGCTTTACCTCCAAATCTTTATAACCTTCATAATGTATTCCATGTCTCTCAACTCCGAAAATACATTTCCGATCCTTCTCATGTGATTGAACCTGATATAGTACAATTAAAGGAAAACCTCACTTATGATGTATTTCCTGTAAGAATTGAGGATCGTAGGATTAAACAACTTCGAGGAAAAGAGATACCTTTGGTAAAGATTATTTGGAGTCAACTAGACGACGGAAATGCTACATGGGAACTAGCAAGCAACATGCAAAAATTGTATCCTCAACTTTTCTCAGGTTAGTAAATTTCGGGGACAAAATTCCTAAAAGGAGGGGAGTAATGTAACACCCTCACTTTTAGTTAATTAATTGTTTTAATTATTTATTTATTCTATATATTTAATTCTGAAAAATCGGGAAGGAATCTAAAAATTCTGATCCCCACGGTTAAACTCAAAATATTGAAAACTATCTAATCGTGATTTTTAATAATTTTTCCGAGTTGAAGCCCAAAGAATTAGAAAATGACGATTTTGTCCTTATTTGTCAAAATTAAGGGCTGACATGAGAAAAAGATTCAATTGATATTAAAATGTCAAATTGAGTTTAAAATCATGTCATATGTATTAAAATATAATTTTGGAAATTTTCTGGGAATTTTCTAAATTCCTGTATAAAATGACCAAAATATCCCTAGTTGTCAAATAACCAACTCAGTATTGGTTTAACATCCAAAAATGATGAAAATGATATTTTTAGTACATTTCTAGGTAAAATATGTAATTTTAGAATTTTCATAAAAATTTGAGCATTTATTGAATTAAAATGAATTTAATATGAATTTTCTAAGCTTAAAATATATAATATATATATATTTATAATTCGAAAAAATTAAAATTTATTTTTAGAAATTATTTTTGATGAAAAATATTACATTTGTTCAGATTTATATTTAAATTAATTATTTTGGTATTAAAAGTTAATTTTTTAAGTTTAGGCGATTTTATCGGTACTGGATAATTAATTAACAGTCAAATTTTATACTGAGATTCTTTGGGACAGCTGCTATCCCACGTTTCTGATCTACCAAGAGGTGATTCACCACCTACTTATATATGTGTCCCTAATTTTCAATTAAACATAAATCAAAAATTGTATTTTTGACATCATGGATGATCTCATCAATGGACACCTAGGTTCATTTTTTTTCCTATAAATAGCCATCACTTAGAACTGAATTCTTCATCCCATTCCTCCTTTCACCACCGTAAGCCTCCATAGAGAAATTCTCTCTCTTTAGAAAATTTTCTTTTACTTTATTTTTATGCTAAAATTCTACTAGTTTTCCAATAACTAGTAAAAATCCTCTTCCTAGGAGCTTTGTACCAACAACTTCACCAACTCTTTGAGGTAATGGGGGGAGTGGGGTTAGTTCTAATTTTCAATTACTTTGCATGTTGGTAGGAAGGGTTTTCCCCTAAACCCGTTTAGACTTTAGTTTTACTATTAGTATTATTGTTATATTATTTGATGTTAAACTTTAAATTTTGCTAAGTTATTATTTTGATCAAATTTAAATTATTAAATTATACCAAGCTGTTACTCTGCTCAATTTTAGAAAATTAAAATGCACTTGCTAAGCTGTTACTCTGCTCAGTTTTAGAAAATTAAAATGCATTTACTAAGATGTTACTCTGCTCAATTTTAGATAATTAAAATACTCTTATTAAGTAGTTATGCTGCTCAAATTTAGACAACCATAGTATAATTATTAAGTTGTTATATTGCTTGAATTTAAACAATTACAGTAGAATTACTAAGCTGTTATACTGCCCAAATTTAGAAAAAATATTTTTAGCTATTATGATAAATAAGTAAATTATTAAATTATCAAATTTTAGTAATACTCAATTAGTTTAGCAAAAATAGTAGAAGAAATAAACCATAAATCTCATAATATGAAACTAAAGATAGAAATTATTTTATGAGCTATTTATGAATTTATTTTTAGAAAACTACTATAGAAATTTCAGTTTAAGTTCTTATCGTTCAGGTAAGGTCTAGACACACTAATAGACCATCTGTAAAAATTTCATAAATTTTAAAGCTTATTTAGTACTTTTAATTGTGCTCTATAAGTGCCTGTGGACATATTTTTCTTAGAAATACTAAATTTCAAAAATTTTTGAAAATTTTTTAAAAATTCATGATAAAATTCTAATTATTTTTCTAAGTTTAAAAATTATTTTTATGGAATTTTTTGACCATTCTATGATTTATTTCTTAATTATCAGTCTTTATTTTAATTTGTATATCTTTGTTTTTACTGAATTATTGCTTATGTGCTTTAATTTGAATTATGACTTATATGAATGATATGTATGGATCAAATCTCTGTAATATAAGGCAGAGATATTAGTAGAAATTATACTGGTGCTCAAATACTTGAGACCAGAATGAACCTTTAGAAATTAATATATTAGTGAGTAATGTAAAGCAAGGGACATGCAGTGGCATGACACCCTGTTAGGGAAGCTACAGTTTGGTACGCTGAGGAATGAAAGGCAGGGACCCATTTTGGAGGTCTCGGGGGTAGGCATCGAAGTGGTGAAAGTCCTAATAGCCAGGGTAGCACCCGTGAGCTGGGATATTCACCTGACCAAGCTCGATAACCCCGACAACTGCTCAGCATTTCGGGATTGGTTCGAGAGTATACCTCTATAAATGGACGTCCTGACTGATATTTGTTCCTCATTGATGATGAGGATTGTACCATGTGATGATGTTGATGAAGTATATGTACTCTCAGTCACTTCCCAGGTTCTGTTAAGAATTATTACTCACTGATGGGAAGTATGGATCCATACCAAGTCAAGGGTAGTGTAGTATAACTTAGAATAAACCCTAGGTTCCCTTCATTAATTGTATTTAAATTCCTACCATACATGTGAAAGTGATTTAGAACAAATCACCTCACTCTATTATTTTTGTTATGCATGTTGAATCGTGATTATTAAAGATGATAACAATGCCTGATGATGCTGAGGAAGAGCCAGAGGATACTTCTCCAGATTTGAAAACCTAGTTTATAATATTTTCTTAAGGGATAGGGTAGATAAACATTGTTCTATATAGGATCCTTTTTTTATGTATATATTGGGTTAGGTAGTATATGTCTTTTGATGTACTTTGTTTTCTCTTTGACTATTATGTATTACTCAAACCATGATGTACAGTTGGATATATATATATATACATAAACAGTTTTTATCATTTCACTTCTATTTCTAAATTCTGTTTTGCTAGTATCGAAAAAAAATAAAAATTTACTCACATTTTCATCAACTTAAAGTAATAATTAAATTAATATGAATTATACTTAAAATTAAAGGAGTATTACAGACTACATCATGAAGTTATTATTTCCCCAACTCTTTCTTTACGTAAAACAACTTATGCTTCAATCAAGGCTTGCTGCTTTCTCTTCTTTCATAGTTCCATAAATACTCTCAACAAGAGAAAGCAAAAATCCATCTGCTCCATGTTTTGCCACCAATGAAATTGATATGGGAAGATTATCATACATCCCCAATGGTATAGTTATCTGCAAAGTGATAGGAAACCATTGTTATAAAATTTTGAAGCTTAATTGATTAAAATAATTAGAGGAGTCCAAGTATTTTATAAAATACACATAATACATATAGAAATAACCTGACAAAATCCAGATACTACAGCAACAGACACCAGGGTAAAAGCCCTCTCATTAAATTTTTTTAATTCAGATGTATCTGTTTGTAGTGTTGGTGGAGGGCCTGGAACTGTTGGGATCATAAGAACACCAGAATCCTGAAATTTTCACACAAAATGTCACATTGATAAGAAGAAAATGTAAGCTTTTGAAAATTAATTTGTTGCTTCAAATTTGCCAAAATGCACATATGTATGTATGTATGTATGAAACACTTTTATTAGTTTGACTTCACTGTACAACAAAAGCTACAATGTTTGGTAAAAATGTGTGTTTTGCGCATAAAATGTAAGATGGCATGGTAAAAAATGGCGATCAGAAGGAGAGTAGAGGAAATTATTGCCATTTATGCTGCATCTGAAACGAACGATTGTACCTTTTCTATGCAAAATTAAAGGGGATTCTCTTCACAGAATCTTGAGAAAATATTATGGGATAATTTGTTTTAAGGTATACTAACGATCATTTTTTTTTTCATTTTTAACATGAAAAGTCTCTTCATTGAGAGAATCTATAAATTTAATTTATAGAATTAGATTGTATTAAAAACAAATATGTAGTAGATAGATAATGTACGAAGGAGAAGGTTCTCAAATGATTACTTCAGAACTAAGATTGATTCTTGCTAAATACATGCATATTTGAATTTTAATTTTCTGTTGATAGGAGGGTTTCCTTCTATGAAGACAAAAAAGATAGTTTATACCAAGAAGAGTGATTTATAAAATATATAAAGCGTACATAGAGTCTAATGAACATACAACTAAAATGATACATTTTCATCATTTGAAATGTATGATTCTTTTGTGAATAGGTTATGGGGATACCAATGATCTTATTATGGCCTATGTACATGTCCCTGTATGTGTGCGTGTGTGTTAGAGAGAGAGAGAGATAACCCCAAGAAGAATTGTAAGAGCATCACGAAACTCCTTAAATACAGAGTGACAAAGATCAATACTCTCCCCTGTTGACTTTAGGGCTTCAGATATCATTTCTGCAACTCCAGGTCCAAAATCAGGTTTGACTGTATTAATCCATGCACTATGGTTATTCTTGAATTCATACCTACATTTAATTGTAAACAAAGCCAGGTATCAAGTTTCAATTGAAGGTAGTCTGCAATATCCATTAGAAATTTAGAATTATATTTGCTAAGCTAAGAATACACCAATGAGCTACACCTTTCAACCAATTGCATCGCACAAGAAACTGCAGCCAATGGTGGCATGTTATATGTACTGAAATGTTTCAAGCTTGGAACATTGGCCTCCACATAGTTGCCAAGGTTTTCATGTTTGAATACACGACCTACAATAGTGAATACAACAAAAATTTCTCACCCAGTTAACTCAAATTGTTTCAATTATGTATCAAATATATATCATTGTATGAATGAAAGTACAAAACTTTATAACTATATTAAGAGGAGGGAGATCCCTACAAATTTAATCAAACTTTTTAAAACCTTTTGTTTTATAAATAAAATTGATGTTAGTATATATCTATTTGATTATAGTTTACCTCCATACAACTTCCTTATTGCTCTGTTGATATTTTGTGTAAGTACATCACGGGGAATGCTTGAAAGTTGAAAGCAATCATCTGCAATGATAATATGAGAGGGCCTAACAGGTGCTGTGTTAGGCAATTTTAGAAGTACACGTCCAACTTTACTCAAAATCTCGGGATCCCTAGCAAACCATCCTGGATGTGAAGATTATAATGAGAATATGAGTCTCTAAAAGATGTCAAACACTAATTGTTGAGCTACAATTTCATGACCATTTGATGTACACCATGCCATTAGGACATGGAATTTTGCAATCCTTTAACCATGCATATAACTACAAAAGAGGTACTCCCTCATGCATAAACTTCGTTTTAAAAATGTATATATATAGTTGATTCTAAACAAAAGCATATAATACAGGCACATTAGAACCATAAAGGAAAATGCTTTTATTTAATTGCGTGGATGCTTCAATGCATTGGATTGAGGAAACAATCTCAAGTGTTGTGTAAAGTTTAAGAGAAATTGGAAACTGGCTAAAATATTATGTTTCCCTAGAGATTATTTAATCCCAATGTCATGCTTCCAAGTGGCTGCCTCTCATTCTAAACTACTTACAAGCCATTATTTATTCATGACCTTTTTTTTCCCTGATTTATGTCAATCTTTTATTTATGTAATTGGTAACCAACACTTGGAATTAAAGATTTGAGTACATTGGCACGTGTTTCATTGCCTTCTAGTTTTAGGATCCCCCCCACGGACAAAGAACTTGTTTCTCATCACCTCAAAACAAAGATAAAATGGTCATAAAGATTAAGTTGGAAATCATCCTTGAAGTCAATCTCTATAAGCGTAAAGCATGTGACTTATCAAATCATTGGTAAATGACTAATTTGATTAGAGTTATATTATATATTTAATAATTTTTTACAATACTTTTTATGATATAATTTTTTTATTATCTGTCTTTATCTATTATCTTCTTCTTATCTCTCTCATGATTTAAAAAAAAATGGTGAGATTTTTCGTTTAACATTTTAATCATTGACAATTTGTCGTGAGTATAATACTATATTTTCATTGCTAATAATATTTACGATCCAAACTTCATGTTCATTGGTTTGTATTTTATAACAACAACTCCCTTTTTTATTATTAACGGCCAAGATATCAACAATTGCTCAGTTTGCTCTGTCGCCGTTAATATTTTGAAAAATATTATGAAACATAATTAATATATATATCCTTCAATGTTTAGTATTTTAGTGTGCATGCTATTCTTTATACCCTTTTTAATATATAATTCATTCAGCCAAAAATAATTTAACAAAGCTTTCTTGTTGGTCGATAATTACCTACTGTATCCAAACTTTGTGCCAAAGGAAGAACTCCTGATCCTGATACAACACCATGAGAAGGACTAATACCAAATATTCCACAATATAAAGCAGGTATTCTTGCACTTCCAATGCAATCAGTTGCTATCATCAAAAAAAAAAAATGAAGACGAAGAAGAAAAGAAAGAAAGAAACAATTTCAAATTTTCAACAAAGTGGTGTCAAAATATAACTCAAGGAACAGAAGAATGACTCACCTAGTGCGAAATCCACAAGTCCTGCGCCAACTACACTAGCAGAGGCACTAGAATATCCTCCAGGAACTCGATCTGGTACACAAGGATTTCCAGGTGTGCCATAATGTACATTCTTTCCCAATATACTGCAAAAGTAGAATACTCCATTGTATTATTATCAAGGTTTAATTATTTTTTTGGTCCTTATAGTTGTGCAAATTTTTCCTTTTAGTCCTATAGTTAGAAATAATCTGTTTTAATTCCTATATATGCACTTTTAATATCGGTTTGGTCTCTGCTGTCAAGTATATCTTAACTCCGTGAAATAAAACCATCATAAAATGAAAATTGGCGATGTAAAATTGCCGCAAATTGACATTTTCTGACTTTTTTATTTAATTTGTAGCAGTTTAAAACGGCAGAAACTAAACCGATATTGAAAGTGCATGTATAGGAACTAAAACTGATTATTTCTAACTATAAGAACCAAAAAGAAAAATCTGTACAACTTATAGAGACCAAAATGATAATTAAACCTATTAACAAAAAAACCTGTGTTCAAATATGCACAAGCTTGATGACAAAAAGGTAAAAGAAACAAATACTCATATGGTCGTATATTTCAAATAATCTACTGATTCAATACAAGTTAAGAAGTTATATATAATTTCCAGCTTACGAATGTACATTAACAAGTGACAAATGAATCACAATAACCATATATTACCATCTTTATCTATTCATTGTTTCTTGGTTTTAAAAAAGTATATTGCCTTTTTTTTTTTTACATTAAATTTCATTCGGTGAGAAAAGAGGGTGCCCTTGAAGTAAAAAAGTAGAAGCGAGGGACTATAAAACGTAATAATTCTTTAGAATGAGTGCACCCCCAAAACAAATTCGAACCTAGAAGCCATTTCGTCCGTGATCACTGTACCAACACAAGTGGATCCTTCATTCAAGAGACCCAAAATGGTTGGAGCAGTAGATGTAGCCACCAATTGATTCCTTCGCCACGTAGGATTCCCAAAGCTAGCCACATGCCCTTCTATATCAAACCTGTTTGACACATGCATGCAAACACAAACACTTTCTTGTTCAAAATGCATGGATTCAAACCCATAAGTTAATTTGTGAGTTAACTTAATTTGAGGTCATTAAAGGGTAATTACAATATTTTGAATCTCGTGTTGCGTAAAAAAAGGAGACAACTAAACTTACATGTCTTTAACTGCAAAGTTAAGTGACTCCAAAAGATCACCAGTTGGACAACATGACTTCAAAGTGAATTTCTTCATGAATGCTCCGGTGTCGTCAGAGGGTGTCTTCATGCCTGTTGTAGCGTTGACCAATGCCATGTCTTACTTTTTCAACTACAAAAAGCACACTAGCTCACACTCGTTCAGAAGAAATTTCACAGCACAAAATGTCAATCACAACATTCGCTAATATAGTGTTTTGTCCTTCACTTTATGTTCTGCTCACCATGCCTCAATAAATCACACACCCCAACTGTTCCTCATCTTTCCTTCTCACTTGCACCTAAAACACATGCAACATTACGTGATTCTCTCCCAGTTGGCCATACCCATATCTTCAACATTGCGATATTCGTATGAAAATTTTAAATGTATGTTACTGAAACTACTACAGGTTATATGATACAGGAGAAAAGTGCGCCTGTTGGGCTGTACCATTGATTTAAAACTTCCCCAAATATTTATCTTCATGCTAAATTAAATATTATACGGATTACGTTTGTCAAAATTTCTTTCGCTGAGGAGGACAAAACTTAGAGTTTTAACAATTCACATGCTTATAATAGGTTAAATTACATTTTTGGTTCCTATAGTTGTGCAGATTTTTCCTTCTGATCCTATTGTTAGAAATAATCTATTTTAGTCCCTATACATATGCACTTTTGATATCAGTTTAGTCCCTGCCTAAACCGCTACAAATTGAATAAAAAATGCCAGAAAGTGTCAATTTGTGGTAGTTTTATACTGTCAAATTTTATTTTGTGACAGTTTTATTTTACGAAGTTAAGACATACTTGATGGTAGGGACTAAACCGATATCAAAAGTGCATGTATAGAGACTAAAATGAATTATTTCTAACTATAGGACTAAAAGGAAAAATCTGTGCAACGATAGGAACTAAAAAGGTTATTAAACCCTTTAATATATGTATTTATGTATTTTATGACTGTTTATAAAAAAGGCAAATCTTAGAAAAAGCAGAAGACTCGTTAATGAGAGCGAAGAGTAGAGAACCTTTTAGTTGGTGGTATACAATTTCTAGCCATTGCTTTACACAACTATCTTGTAATGTGAAAAATTAGTAACACTTTTTCGTAATATGTTATATATTTTAATAAGATTTTGTGCATGTCTCGCTACGACATGTTGCTCATTATATATGAATGAGCCTATACGAAATATTGCCTAATAATAAGAAAAGGTATTAAAATAGACTGTTACACAATGTGTTAATAGCAATCTTAATTAACTTTGCGTTAGGTATCAGAGTTTGTGTCAAAATGTTTTAAACTTGAAAGAAATTTGCATTACTAGCAACAAATCGTGGTAAGCACCACAAAATGAAATTTTTGAGTTCAATGTAGTAGTCAACAAAGAACGCTTCCAATAACAAACATTGGTAAATACATCTGAATCATCAGAACATTTCCATTTTGAATGACTTCATACATGCTTAAAATACAAAACTTGATGAGCAAAATTTGAATGTTCAAATAAAATTTAATAATTATGAACCAGTAGTAAACTTGAGCCATTCAATTTCCTGCTCCAACTCAATGTATCTGTCAAGAAGATGAAAACCAAATATGCATTATAATTAAGTGTTGGATATTTTACAGTAGATATAACACCAGTGGTTCTACAAGGCTGGTTAGCCACTGGCCCAACACTCAGAGAGGGTTCAAGTCTGGGTATCCACCACAAATCATAAGGTACTTTGCAATTCCTAAACTACAGCTGTGTAAAGCCATTTTAGTGGGACAATGGTGTGGCCACTGACTCCAGCAAGGGGGTTCAAGTTTAGTGCACTTATGATTTGACTTTTGTTAAAATAGTATCTTCAGATTATAGTGTTGGGTAATGAGGGGGGACTTATGTCTAAGAGCCGCTAGATGTTTTCCTCTAGTTGGAGTGAAATAATTAATCCATTTATTTTGTAATATGGATACTGTTTTATTACCAAATTTCAAATTTGGCATGCCTCATGCTGAACTTGCTAGCTATAATATTTTTTCCTACCAAAAAAATAGTGTTGAATATGTTGTAGATTAACATTATTTAATTATTAGTTTAATTTTAAATTTTTGAATATATTGATTATGAAAATTAATATTATGTTGCTTTAATTATAATGATGAATATTTGTTATTTGAGCTTATGATGAATATGTTTATGAAGGGTTAAGCTCTCACTTAGTATCTAAATGAAGGGTTTCTGTGCTCTCATATGACACTTCAAAACTATTGTCTTATTTGATAGTTTTGTATGTCCAACTTGTGAAAAGTCCTAGCCACGAGATAGAGAGTAGTCTTTTCCTATCCTCTTCTATATGGGATCAAATCAAGATTGCAAATATGGAATCAAGATTTTCTACAAGGTTAGATCAAGATTGTGGGCTTGAATTAAGGATTCTTCCAAACACATACATTCTAAAACCTTCTTTTAGTAATTTGTGTGTTGAGAACATGCTATATTTTGCATCATTATGTCGAAAGATCCAAGAATCTTTCTTCCATTAATCAGTATCATGTAGAACCTTATGCATACTATAGTTTCCATGGGTAACAACTCATAAATTTTTTAATCCAAAAGACCAAACAAGAACCCTTATTTTGAGATCCCAAAACCCTATTATTGTTTTATAGTTTTTTTATATAAGCAAAAGACATGTATATATATTCAGAAAAGCTAATAATAGGTACAAGAAACACTTAGGATTAGCAGGTTACACAATTATACTGAGGTGAAGCTTATAGCTAACCCAAAAAATGATCTTACAGCTCTATACAAACAAGCCAGAGTAGCTGACTTCCTATGGGACTAGTGCCCCCTTTAAATCAAATGAAATGCTTAGTAGCAGTTTTACAAAGCACAAACTTGTAGTCATAACCCCTCCCCCCAGCCTAACAGAGGAAATGAATGGGAAGGAGTTCCACTTGAAATACGAAAAAGCGCACAAGAAGAGGGGGGTTGAATTAGTGCCTTGTAAAACTTTTTCGAAATAAGTAGATCAAACAAAACTTTTTCAAGCGTAGGGATAGAGAGAAGAAAAACACAGAAGGTTTTATACTGGTTCACTCAACCTGAGCTACGTCTAGTCCTTTCACCCAGAAGGTTTCTACTAACCAATCTTAGGTTACAAGTATTGTTCGTGGCCTCTTCAGGCTTTACAACGCAATCTCCCTAGATTGCTTAACCCAAGTATTCTTTTACACTAAGCCTCTTCAGGCTTTCACAACACACAAGTGTTTAAAGAGGAAGGGTCAATTCACGTAGTGAGGATTTGAAATATTTAGCTTAGGATCACTTTGAGGATCTTTACAAAATTTTGCTATCGTCCACTGGACACTCTTAACAGAGTATTACAAATGACTTTACGTTCTTGTTCTTTTTGACAGACTTCGCCTTTTTTATTCACCTTTTTGTTTCTTGTTGTTGTGTCTTTGTTTTCGTTGGTGCATGTATATATATATGATCTTCAGGAAAAGATTCATTGTAGATAATTTGATTCTTTACGCAATGAGAAGCGTGCAGACCATCTTTTCAGAAAAGTCAGGCGTGGCAGTTGTAGACTTGCACTACAAGGAAGTTGCAGGACTGGGCTGGTGGTCTGTTCTTCTGAACCTTCTTCATCTGTCTTGTCAGCTTGATAAGTTGACTTGCTTTATCTATTTTGTTGTGCTTTTGTACTGAATTGATGTTGATGCTTCAAACAGATTTGAACGTTAGTTCACTGGAGTAGTAATGTGTAATTTACGAGGCAGACTTAGCATAAATATAATTGACGTTCAGACTAAAAACTTAGCCGTTTGAATATATGATCTTGGAGACTTGGACG
This sequence comes from Spatholobus suberectus, assembly GCA_004329165.1. Classification (NCBI taxonomy): domain Eukaryota; kingdom Viridiplantae; phylum Streptophyta; class Magnoliopsida; order Fabales; family Fabaceae; genus Spatholobus; species Spatholobus suberectus. The sequence continues at coordinate 15,090,830 of QUWT01000781.1, read as the reverse complement.
GTTGCCTCCAGTTTGTTCAACTGGATGGTCTTTAAACACATCTAACTGGACGGTCTTTCACATGTCTACTGGACGGTCTTTAACATGACATTGGATGGTCCTTGTTGGCGAGTCTTCTTCTTAGCTTGTGACAGGGTTAGTTTATACGTGCAAATATGAACATTAATAAGCTTTGTTATCTTCAAAACATTGAGGGTTTAGATGCTTCTACGTCTTTGGTTTCAGCACCACTCTATGATAGGAATGGGGAATTACTCGAAGCTCCATAGGCCACTATCTCATTTGTCCAGCATTGATATTGGTTTATAGGTTTAGCAAAACCCATAGGAGTTGCTCCACTCTCTGCTAAAAATGACCGGAGCTGTTGAGCTGAACTTGTGGAGGAGCAATCTCTTGCCCTTAAGCATAACCAAATAGAGAGACTAGCCTTAAAAGTGCAAGTCGAAAACCTCATAACATAATACATAACCTTAGGGTTGTTAAACCAGTCTGAGAAAACACAAGCAACTTTATTTGACTTTCCTAAAAACCACGTCGAGGTAGTCAGTTGGATCCTATGTACCACTACAGATTGGTCCCAAATACCATTTGAAAATATAATTGAGTTCCTAGTTTCCCAAATGATCTAGACAACAACAACCCAAACCATTAACCACACTTTTCTATCATGTGGACCCTTTGCCAATGCCTCAAATTAGTTGCACAGCTGAAATAAGTTCCTAGGAATGACAAAGGACACATCAACCCAATTAAAAACTTGATGCCATAGCGCAACCAAGATTGGGCACAAGCAAAAAGGTGCAGAGGAGTCTCTTGGGCATGGCCGCATGATAAACAAGTGTTATCTTGTGGAGACAGATGCGCCTATGTACGAGGTTATGTCTTGTGGGAATTCTATCCAATAGCATATGCCATGCAAAAGCTGTAACTTTTGAATGGGCAAGGCTTTTCCACAATCTATACAAAACATTTTCCTCATCCTCTGAAATTGGGCCAGCAACAGGATTAAGGGCTTACAGAGTTTGGTAGGTAGACTTTACAAAATAAACACCTGAGCAATGGAGAGACCACACTCATTTATCTACACAATGGTTTATTGGAGCCAATAGTAGTAAATTATGGAATTCGAGGTAAATTATTTCCTCCCAGGCAAAAAGCTCCCTCCTCCATAAAAGGTTCCCTCCAATCGTTGTCAATCCACTGTCCCATGGCTGCCACTGTTTCGTCTTTGTTGTTTGAAATGCAATACAGTCTTGGAAACACTTCTTTTAGGGGCATAGTTGTTATCCAAGGGTCATGCCAAAACCTAACAATTTCACCATTTCCTACTTTCTTTTTGGGCCCTTTTCCAAACCATTCCTGCAGCTACCCCTCACTAGAATCAATGGAACAAATTTCCTTCCACCAAAGCAAGCAACGAGACCAAGATCTACGAAATGCTAGATGGGGCAAGGCATTAACATCACCCCCATATCTCTGTTTCAATACCATATTCCATAGGGCCTCTTTGTTAGTTAATAATCTCCATCTCCACTTCCCTAGCAAGCTAAGGTTAAACCAAATGTAGATCCTTCATTCCGAGTCCTCCTTTCCTCTTCGATTTGCATACTATCTCCCACTTAAACTAAGGAATCTTTTTCCTATCTACTGTCCCTCCCCACAAAAACCTTCTTTGCAACTGAATCACCAAATTAATAACTTTTAAAGGCATCCTGTAAACTGATAAGAAGTATATAGGGATACTATTTAGGACAGAATTTATTAGTATGATTCTCCCCCCCCCCCCCCCCAATGACAAGTACTTATTCTTCCATGAAGAGAGTCTATCCCGTATACCTTCTAATAATGGCATCCAATAGGAAGAGTGCCTAGTGTTAGCCCTAACGGGAAGACCAAGGTAGATGAACGGGATGGATCCCACCTTATAATTCAGAAACTTTGTTGCTGCCTCTAGAAACGAATTTGAGATGTTTATCCCTATAACAGTACTCTTGAAGAGATTTTTTTTCAAGCCCAACATTAGCTCAAAGCATTTGAGGACCGACTTAATGACCCGTAGATTCTCAAAGCTTGCCTCACCTACTAAGAGGGTGTCATCTGCAAATTGGAGATGGGAAATGATAGGCCCACTGTTACCTAATCTGAATCCTTTGTATTTTTCCTTAGTAACAACAGAGTGCATTAGACCTCTTAGCCCTTCCGCAACTAACAAAAACAAGAAGGGGGCAAGAAGATCTCCTTGCTTAAGACCTTTTTTAATGGGTACTTCCTTAGTTGGACTCCCGTTCACCAAAACTGAAAGATTCCCTGAAAAAACACCAGCTCTCATCCAAGCCCTCCATTTATCATCAAACCCAAACCTTCCAAGCATATAGTTCAGATAGTCCTAATCTACTGAGTCGTATGCTTTTTCAAAGTCCACTTTAACAATAAAGCAACTTTTCCTCTCTTTCCTTGCATAGTCCACTACTTCATTCATTACAACAATTCCATCCACAATATGTCTATTTCTTATAAAAGCAGATTGAGCTTCATCAATAATTGAGTCCATCACCTGACTAAGTCTCAAGGCCAACACCTTTGCCACAATCTTGTATAGACATCACAGCAAGGAAATAGGTCGGTAGTCACTAATCTTCTGTGGGGAGGCACACCACTATAGAAAAGGCTTTTTAAATCGGTTAAAATGGCTTTTAAATCGGTTTTACAACCGATTTAGATACAGCCGATATAAAAGAAATTAACATTTTAAAACATAAAATGAATCGATGTAAAACAAACTTTTTAAATCGGTTCTACAGAGAACCGATTTAAAAAGTTTCATTTTTTTTAAATACCTTAATTTTTCACATATACAACCAAAACCAAAATAAATACTCATAAATATACAAATTATATTATAATTAAAATTTATAATAAATAAATAGTTTAGAACATATAGCTTGTTAAACCATATTTGGTGACAATTAATTAATTGCTAACATATAATTAAATTAACTTCTTACTTTTATTCTTTTTCATTACTTATTACTAATTTACCTAAAATAATCAACTTCACTTAATTCTATCTTATGTAATATAATCCTCAATACCTAAAATTCTTACCACATATTTATATAAGTTAATAATTAACTTAAACAATTTAGCTTGTTCTTTAAAGATTTATAAATTTATAAACATATAAAGAATTACACTTTTCTTATATATATTAATTAACATTTTCAACCATATATAACCTTTATTAATTAATTTCATGTAACAATATAATTAACATAAAAGATTAATTTCAAATTAATATTAAAAATGGAACAATCATATTCATATAATTAATGAACCAAATGAACCAATGTAAACTGATGTAAATTATAATGAACCAAATGAACCAATATAAACATTATGAACCAAATGAAATTAAAATGACTAACCCATTGTGCGGACCTCCAAACTCAACAATGGAACACGTTCAACAGCAGTGGACCTCCACCAACAGCAATGGCACGAGCTAGCTCCAACCAAAGCAAGCTTGGCACCAAGCTCGCACTCCAATGACAGCGACGACTCCCACGACGACAGTGACGGTGAAGGCGCGCGCTACGTCTCCTACTCCCTCTAAAATGCAACGGCAAAATGAGGGGCGGATGGGGAGGATAAATCTTGCATGGAGGAAATGAGAGGCAGATGGGGAAGAAGAAAGCTTCAATGGAGCAAATGAGGGGCGGATGGAGGAGAAGAAAGCTGGAAAGGAGGAAATGGGGAAAAAGAAGGCTGTTGGAAATGAGAGGGAGAGGCGTGCGAAGGTTAAAAAACCCATTTTTTAAATCGGTTCTAGCAGAATCGGTTTAAAAAGTTGGCACGTATATTATTTTATTTTAAAAATTGACTTTTTAAATCGGTTATATTTGAACCGATTTAAAAAAGTTTGTTATAATTTCAAAAATGCTACCGCTTTTCTTTTTTAAACCGGTTTGATATTAACCGATTTAAATTCCTGCTTTAAAATCCGTTTCATGTAGTAGTGGCAATTTTTGGAATTAATGTTAGGAAGTGGGAAGAAAAAACCTTTGGTAGTTTTGCAGAGGAGTGGAACTCCTCCAACATTCCAATAATTTCACCCTTCATGAGGTACCAAAAGGCCTTAATAAAGGCAAAATTAAATCCATCTGGGCTAGGCTTTTATTTCCATCACATCCCCTTATCACTCCTTCTATTTCTTCCAACACAAATGGTTCAATTAACTTTGAATTTTGATCCGTAGACAAAGATCGGAATAAATTAAATTCCTTCCAATGTTGGCCTATCTCATAAGTTATAAGAAAAGTGGCTGGAAAAATAATTGTAAAGCTCTTCTTTGATACCCGACACATCTTCCACCCAACCACCATTATGGCCTTTTAAAGTAAAAATGTGGTTCCTCTTTCTCCTTGACTTCAAGCAGGCATGAAAAAATTTAGTGTTTGCGTCTCCTTCCTTGATCTATGTTGACCTTGATTTTTGGAACATGAGGCTCTCTTTATTTTTAAGAAGCTGCCATAGTTCAGAAAACTTCTTGCTTGCGTGATTGGATGCTTGTAAAGGTAACTCATGACTCTCCCAATGTAGATCAGCAGCCTCAATTTCTTCCACAAGTAGTTGAATTTTGGAATCTAGATTCCCAAAAACCTCCTTATTTTATGTTTTTAAGTCAGCTTTGAGCCCCTTCAGTTTTTCTTTCAAAGCAATAGCCTTCCACCAGTTAAATTCATCTTAGACCAACATCCTTTAACAAAATTAGGAAAGTCCTTATGCCAAAGCCAGAAATTATTGAACTAAAACGGCTTTACACCCCAATTTGAGTTTTCGTACTTCAACAAAATGGGACAGTGATCAGAAACATCCCTACACAACACTCTTTGAAAAACCAACCCCCAGAAATCTACCCATTCTTCAAAGAGCAAGAATCGATCAAGATGACTCATAGCCGTACCATCAGGCTTATACCAGGTATATTTGCGCCCCAGTAATGGAAGATCCATGAGTTCCATTTGTTGTATAAAATTATTGAATTCCTTGATTTCCCTTCTACCTATCGGAATTGATTGTGCTAGTCTCCCTTTTCTTTCAGAATGTTCAGCCACTGCATTAAAGTCTCCCACCAAGCAGCATATCCCCCCTCCAAATCCTTTTTTAGACATAAGTAGATCCCCTCATAATTTCCTTTTCTTTGCCAACTGGCAAGGAGAGTAGATGTTAACAACAAACATTTTCTTTCGCTCCACCCCATATTCCAAACAGACTCCTATGAAGCCCCCTCCTTGAAAGGTGAACATGAGAGTATATTTATCTGCATTCCAGGTAGAGAGAATTCCACCACTCCTTCCAACAGCTGGAGTAAAGCTCCACCCACAATTTTGACCATTCCATAAGACATCACAGAACCTGCCATCGATTACTTATAATTTTGTTTCCTGGATTGCCATGAAATCAATTTTATGTTCGGAGATCAGGGATTTCAGTTTCTTTTTCTTTATCCCTGACCCCAAGCCCCTCATATTAAATGAGCAGAGCTTCATTGGCAGACAACGCAACCCCCCTATTGCCTTTCTCTTTCCTATCCCTTTCCTCTATTTGTCACAATTTATTTAACAGTAGGGACTCATTCCCCTTGATAGACACCCCCAAGTCCTTTCCTATTTCTAAGATCTTTGAAACATTGGCAGAGTTACTTCAGTTCCAAAAGATATTATTACAATTCCTAATATCTGAATCAGACAAAGATGTAACTGACACCCCTTTCGTCGTACCTGCCTCAAATTGTACCTCAATGTGGGAGCCGTCGTACCTTGTAAGTTCCGCTCTACGGGATCCACCTGATTCAGGCATGCTACCGGTTGACCGCCTTCTTTTCCTACACCACAGGGCTTCATGTGACGTCTTAAACCCTTTTTAGACTTCGAAGATTGTAAATTCCGCACTGATCTGCTACCGTTCTTTAAGCGCCTCCCTCTTTTTAAGGCCCTATAACGATGCCTTCCATGGGAGCATTCCCCCTCTCTACCTGCAACTCTCTTTCTCTATGGGAACTGACGGCAAGAATATTTTCCTGGGACTCTGTACAGATCAGATCAGTAGCGGCCACAGATTCCAACTCGTTTCCGTTCTTTGCCTGCTGTTCTCCAATACTTTGCTCCATTGCGATTTTGCCTTTACTCTTGAAAATCTTCTTCCTCTTAGCCTCGGTGATGCCTTTATTAATAATTCTCCATCGCAGCTTAAGGTTATTTTGTATGTGTGGTTTTTTCCCCCGATGATGCCGTCTTGCTGGAACCATTCTACCTTTTAGGGAATTACCACCGATCTTCGAAAGATTCCGCTCCTTGTGTGGGCTTATCTGGTCTTTACAGTTTACGTTATCAAGATGGTGATATTGGCTCCATTCTTGTCCCTTTGTTCTCCTCCAAGGGGACAGCTATTCTGTACAAAAGATGGTAGCATGTGGCCCATATTCCCGGATTGCACTGACCCCAAGGGTAAAGGCTGTTCCTTTTCAAAAAGCTGGTGACATTCACGAAGTCCCATATGTAGAGGGTTACTGTCACTTAAGGCCATCCCGAAATAGACTTTCCTTTACATGCTGAGCCAGTACGAAAAGCTTGCTTAGGAGAGAAGTTCGGGGTTGACCTTCCACTTTGCTGCAAAATTATCTTCTTTGTTTCTAAGCCAAAATTAATCGGTTCTTGCAGAGTGTGTAAAGCATCATCATAGTTGGATTCTATCTGCTCTAGTGAAGCAAAGCTATATTCCGGCGAGTCACTATCCTCCTCCGACAGAACATCCTTTTGTGTACTACAAGTGTTCATTCCCGCAGACTTAAAAATATTATCCCCAAATACCTCCTCTATCAACCTAATAGGGAAGATATTTCCACCCTAATCTTCCTGTTGATAGTTTCTTGAGCGGTTGTTCTCATTAGAATTTTAGCTACATCCATTCTTTTCCTCTGCTTGTGCTTTCATCCATATTGATAAAAGTTCTGCATGTTGTTGTGATAAAAGTGAATACTGTTCAGACCATGCATGGGCTGGAGTCCCAAGGCATTTAACCCACACCATTCTCTCCATGTCAACTGTTCTTGGGCTCCACTGTGTGATCTCCTCAAACCATTTCATGATCCAATCCTTAGCATCCTGAATCAAAGCCGGCACCTCAGCTTTCTCTTCGGCTTCGAGAAGACAAAGGTTTGCACCCAGTGGTGTTACCTTTAGTGCAAAGTACCCCTCTCTGTGCAATCTTTCTTGCATAAGGTATATGTCACCAGGGGTTCTGACCTTCCCTACATACACCGATTGGAGTTTATCCTCTTCTGCCGGATCTACCTTATAGGAGAGATGATAACTAGTCGTAGTATTTGGTTTGGTCGTAACCTGTCCCCGCTGTATACCTTGGCCAACCACCTGGGCATAAGATGGTTTCCCTTGCCTATGAAGGTTTGTAGTGATGTCGTTGCTGTTGGTTCCAATAGGACTAGCTTCTTATGCAACCCCCCCTCTCACCTCGCTTAAATCTGGAGAGGTTATCATGTGGTTTGTTGTCTTCGATTAAGATGTTGTCCAGCTCTCTTCCCAGCCAGTGCGGCTCTGTAATGTTCCTGAATCTGACAAAACCAAACCTTCTTCCTCTGATATCCAACCTATTTGGGATATAGACATCCTCTACGTACCACCATTTCTAAAAAATCTTCCACATATCATATGGTCCAAAATTGTGAGGAAAGTTTGTGAAGAAAAAAGACACCGTATCTACTGGGAGATGACCTGTGTTAAACTCTTTGGAACTCACCGAGAAGCCTTTCTCCTTCCTTCTAACTTCTTTCCATTCCCCCTCCATTATAGTGTAGCTATATTTCTGTTACAGAGAGTTACAAATTGCTGATATGAATCTTGAATAACATTATTGAAAATCATGTCAAGATTTCTTGAAACCGAAGAGCTATTGCATATTTCCTTTCTTTGTACTTCCAGATTCTTGGATCAAAAATCTTGTTCTCTTATGTGTGAAATAAAAAATTGGTTTAGGGATATTGTTCCGCATTGTTCCCTCTACAATATACTGAAATTTCAAGTACTATGATTGAGTGATTTGTGAGAATTTATTTATTAATTGCATATATTTATTTAAAGTTATTTTTTGAATTCAGGAATTTCTTTTGAAAGAATAACGTTTGACTTATAGTCCTTTTCTCAATACATAAAAATATTATAATACATTGCATGATTTAATTTGGGGTGTATTATGAATAATTTGTTAATTATCAAATCAGTTAAAGTTGTCAATATATTTAAATCGCAACCGTTTGATCAAATTTAATTACTCGTTGATTTGATATTATATTAATGACATAATAATTCTTGATCTATGAGTATATTGAAATTTATTATTATAAGACATTTATCAGCCATCAAAATTTTTTATTTTTATATATAAAAAATTATTAATTAATTTATTGTTTGGTATATTTTTTATAATTTTGGATACTACAAATATTTATATTATTTCATTCAAGAATAAATTACAAGCTGCAATATTATATTCACATTCTTGACCTAAAATTCCTAATTTTACCAACAATATTTTGGTACATTCACATTGTCTTTGTTGATATGTTTTAGTTAAGGAATTAATTTGTTTGGTCCATATGTCAATTAATGCTTATATTCTAAATTAAATCTATATATTTTGTGTGCGATGTGACCTTTTCTCGTATTTTTTCGAGCATTACTGATATTATTTTACATATTATGATTTATGAACTCATCGTGAACATGTTATTGTATAAAATATTGCAGAATTTAAAATACTTTTGAGAAATCAATGCGATTGAATCCTTTGTGATTTAATTAAATTTATCACTTGAATGTATGGTATTATATTTATCATTTTGTTATAATTTTGTGTGGTTGTGATCTCACTTATCGTGAGAAAAATTATACAAAATATTGTCAAAATTTGATAATTGAATTTCATTCTTAGAATATATACACACACATTGATAAGTGCTAATCATATCTATCTTTTTGGTACATATTTTGATACATATACCATTTTTTGCTGACTTGCTGTTTAGATTTGTCACCTTTTATACACATATGACATACTTTTGAATATAGGTTTAGCACTTGAAGCTTTTTGTGAATTTTATTAATTTTTTTTTTTTTTGAATTGTATGCAGGCTAAATTGAAGAAGAAAGATCTATGGAGGAAGGAGAGAAAATCATAGCATACCTTAGCCCTAAAAAGAAGGTAAAGAAAGCATCAACTGTCCAGTAGTTGGCAGTTGAGCAATAGGTTATTGTCACTTAGCGCCAACCTACCAGAGAGGAACTCTATTGGTTCTCTGTGTTGGCGCCCAGCGACAAGATCGTTGATGTGACATTTAACTAAAAGAAGACAAAACTTATTAGGGATACAGATACAAAAAGGTTAGAAGGAGGGGTTAGTTTTTCTTTTGTGGTTGTTATCATTCTAGGGTTAGCATGGAGAGAAGACAAGTTCTCTTGGCTCTAGGATGGAAGCTTCACTCTTCATCATTTTCACACAAGTTTCCCTATTTTCTTTAGCTATGCATAGCTAGATTCACCCTTGTTAGGGTTTAATGTAATTAATGCTGACATTCATGTATTTATCTTGAGTATATGTTCACTTTAGTTTCGTATTAATGTCTTTCTTCTACTCTTAATGCTTATTCTGGCTTGATCAACCTTAACTTGTCCTTATTGAGCATTGAATCTAGTTGGAAAACTTGGTTTAAAGCTTAGATATGAAAAAGACATCTAATACATTTTAGATCTAGGAATAGTCTATTATGTGTTAGACATCTTTTATCCTCTAGACTTAATGCAAGTTATTGGATTCAGCTATGCAAGGAATTAATAGTTCATTCAAATGATTTAGATTTTTAACTTGTAAGGAATGAAGGTTAAAATGACTTTATATGGATGATGGTAACATGACAACTAACATTGAATGTAGAACTTAGATAGTGCATGAAAGGAAGGCTTAATGAAGTTAAACCCTAACTAATTCCATTCATATATTCAATCCAAATCCATTTCTGCACTTTAAGTATTTGATTAAATTCCAAAAGGAGTTTATGCTACATTGTTGTTCTTTTGTGCTATTTTAAATTGTTATTTTTATTTTCTAGCAACTATCATTATTCTTTGGTTACAGTAGTTTATGATAGAAAAACTAGTAGATTGTCAAGTATTACACAAGTCCCTTGGGAGAACTATACTCACTCATCACTGTATTACTCGTCTAAATTGGTATGCTTGCCAAGCATCTAACAAGTTTTCTGGCACAATTGTCAGGGACTTGTGCCTTAATACTAGGGCAGTTCTACTTATTTGCTATCTTAAACTCAATTCTTTTATTCTTTTGCTTTATTTACTATTACGTTACATTCTTTTCCTCTAGTACTAACTTGGTTGTGCTAGTCCTGGTGTGATTCTTGTGTATGCGAGGTCCTATTCAAAGAAGAAGCAAATCATCATCCAAACAATTAATATTTGACCTAGAGATTGAGAAGACAACAAGAAGAACAGTGCTGGGGTTACCTAAGTGATAGAATGGTACCCCTGCTTTCAAGTGCTGAGGTTGGGGTGCCTAACACTCTCATGATCACGTAATGCCTAGCGAATAGTGTGTTGTCCTGCCTTCTTGGTGGGTGTGTGGGTGGTGTGGTGTGTATTATGAAATCTACAAGATTACTAGACTAATTAGATAATAAAGAATGAGATCCACCCACCTTTGATGAGAACTAGCGTCAAGATCCAACCTTAATTAATAGAGTCTAATAACTTAATAACATCAAAAGACCCTTCCTGAAAGATGACACCATTCTTCGTTAACCACATAAACCAAACCACCACATGCCAAACAATCACGTACGGATGCCTTCTTTCCGTTCTTAGCACACGTAAGACCCCTACGTGAGACGATTTTGTAGCTTAGTAAAGTCTTTCTTCCTACATAAAAAAATATATCCTCCAAAGCCCTTGATAGGAGAGATATCCACTCTTGGAAATTTGTCTATTTGGAATTCTTTGAGGTAAACTCATATAATTCATGAGATTTAGAATTTCATTTTATGGCATAGATAGTTGGTGAGTGCAGATATAAAGTAGTAGAAGTTAAATTCTAGGTTTTCATGTGTTCCTTTCAAACTATAGACCTTGTAAATTGGGGGAGGGAGGTTTGACAAATCTATATTACCCATTGTTATTAATTAACACTTAGAATAGATTTCTAAAGGTTGAAAAATTAATATTTGATACTCAGACTTAGAGGAAATTGCTTTGGTGGCTCCTTCTGAAGGCATTCAATGAGACCAAGTTGATCCTTCATAGTTGTGAGTAGCTAACGTACTTAGTGACCTTTTTTTGGCTTATTTTCTCTACAGGAGAAACAAATAAATTCCAGATATATAGGTTCTCTTTAGGGGACAAAAAAAAAAGAATTTACATATGAAGTTAGAATTTTATTTTCTCTTAGAAACAACGCAACTATAGTTTTTATGAGCATTTAAAGATGAAGATCAGAATAAAATGGTTTTATTGCTTTTCAAATTGATATTCCATGGTTCTTAATAGTTTTGTCTTACAACTTCTTTCAATTAGGATATTCAATTCTATATTCCATGTGGTGGTATTGATGTCTATGTGTATGATATGAGCAGGTGCTAATAATGTGAAATTTAATTGTGACGATTTCAATAAGAATGAAGAAATTTTAAATTCCTGTAATGTATTTCAAATGTAAATTTTGACTTCTCATTGTAGGTTTTATGGTAGAACATCGTTCGCTACAAAGAAGAGAGAATGTAGGCAATGGATTAAATGCCTATAGCCCTTATAATTACCGTTTTTTGCAATGAAAAAAATATGCGACCTACGAACTATGTGCCCATAGCCCCATGCATACAATTTTCCACGACAAAGAGATAATGTGGTCTATGTGCACATAGTGTATCGTGATATGGGTGAGGCAAGGCCCCTAATGCATGATAAGTATAACACTCAACCTAATGGGATTAAGATTACTTCTCATTTTGCATATATTGACATAATTTTCATTTGCAACCCACTATGAGTCTAGGTTCTGAGTTTCATAAAAAATTTCTATTCTTGATTTTGGATTATTTTTATCTTTCTAAACGAGTTTCCAAGAGAAGAAGTATCAGTTTTACAAAGAAGTTTATGTCTATTTTACTTTTTTTCCCCTATTTGTCATCTTAAATTCATATTTGAAAGTAAACACTTGTGTTATGTCTGCTTCTCCTTCTTGTCCACTTAGTTTATTATGCTCTTACTGAGTCTTGTGAGTCACTATTGTTATGTTATTGATGTGTTAGGTTGATTGCAAAAGGTTCATTGTGATGAAGGTGTAATTAATAGGTGGTTTGATAAGAATCAAAGTGTATTCAGAATGATTATGCGAAACCTAACTCAGCAAGTACAACAAGTAATTTTTTTTTCCTTCTGAAGAGCAAAACCGATTTTATTGAGCAAGGCTAATGTAGCACAAGTAATGCAATGATTAACCAAAACGAGATTACGACTCCAAAGAATGACGACACCCTAGCTAACAGAGATCCCAAAAAGATTAAAAAGACATCATGCTAGCTCTAGCACTAAATGAAATTTATTTTAACTATATATTGTAACTTCTTTTCATACAAAAGCCAAAATAGCTAGTAAATGTGCCTTTTGTAATTATTTAAGAGAAAATTGTCACTAAATTACTATTATGTTTTAATTTTGAACATTTTGGTGGCCATCTTATTTTGAATTCTAATGTGCATTTTAAGCAAATTTGAAGCAACAATTTTCTTCTTCATATATAAGCTTCCATTTTCTTCTAGTCAATGTGACTGTTTGTGAGTGACAATTTCAGGATTTTGATGTCATCATGATTCCTACCGTTCCAGGGCCTCCAACAACACTACAAACAAATCTATCTGAATTAAAAAAATTAATGGAAGGGCTAATAGCCTATTTTCCATTGCTGGAGCATCTAGAGGTTGTCAGGTTGTATTTTTGTGTGTTGTGTATTTTTTTTAAATACATAGATTCTTATATTTTTCTTAATCAATTAAGCTTCAAAATGTTTTAATGATGTGGTTTCTTGATATTTTACAGGTAAGCATACCACTAGGAATGTATAATAACCTTCCAATATCAATTTCTTTGGTGGCCAAATATGGTGCGGATGAATTCGCTTTCCCTTGCTGAGAGCATTTATAAAGCTGTTAAAGAAGAGGAATCAACAAAACCAGAAGCATAAGATGATTTGTGTTAAAAAAAAAATGTGTGAAAAATAATAGCTTGATGCTTTACTCCTCAATAACAAAAATAAATGGTGGATAATGTGCTTTGTATAAGTGTTTGTGTATTATTTTCTTTTTTAAATAATGGGATTTTAAAAGGAGACTTTATTCATGTAATTCTAATAAAAGTGTGGGGGTGCTTGGCTAAAGTTGGACTACCAGATTTTAAAAGGATAAACATTGGTCCTAAAACTTTTGATGCCATTTTTATTGGTTATGCTCAAGATAGTGCTGCATATAGGTTCATGAGCTTAAATAATAATTCTATATTAGAATCTCGAGCTGCGGAATTTTTTGACCATGTATTTCCTATGAAAAAATTGAATTCTATGGATGATGTTACTACTTCTGTTTCTATTCCTACTATTCCCAAATGTGTGCAAAATGTTGAAATTTGTGAACCAAGAAGAAGTAAAAGAATTAGAACAGAAACAAACTTTGGTCCAGATTTTATTACATATTTTTCAGTAGAAATAGAAGATGTTGATAAAATAAATGAAGAAATAATTTATACTCATATATTAGAAGAGGATCCGAAGACCTATATGGAAGCAACAAAATCAATAGACTCTATCTTTTGGAAAGAGGCAATTAAAAGTGAACTAGATTCCATAATAAGTAACCATACATGGGAACTAGTAGACTTGCCTAAAGGTAGTAAACCAATAGATAGTAAGTGGATTTTTAAAAGAAAACATAGGCCTGATGGTTCAATAGAAAATTTTAAGGCCAGATTGGTTATTAAGGGCTTTACTCAAAAAAAGGGTATTGACTTTTTTGATACTTATTCACCAGTAACAAAAATTGCTATCGTGCGTGCTTCAATAGCTTTGGCAGCAATCCATAATTTGGTTATACACCAAATGGATGTAAAGACTGTTTTTCCAAATGGAGACTTAAAAGAAGAAATCTACATGAAGCAACCAGAAGGCTTCATTATACTGGGACAAGAACACAAGGTATGTAAGCTTAAAAAATCTTTGTATGGTTTAAAGCAAGCACCTAAACAATGGTACGAAAAGTTTAATAACACATTGGTGAACTATGGGTTCACGGTAAACACTTCAAACTCTTGTGTGTATGTAAAAATGATAGATTCTAATTGTGTTATTATATGTTTATATGTGGATGATATGTTGATATTTGGAACTTCTTTGAAAGTGGTGATTGAAATTAAAGATTTTTTAAGTTCCAAATTTGAAATGAAAGACTTAGGAGAAGCTGATGTGATTTTGGGTATTAAAATAAGAAAAACTGAAAATGGTTTCTCTCTAAGTCAAGCTCATTATGTGGAAAAACTATTACGAAAATTCAATAGTTTTGATGTTGTACCTGCTAGAACACCATATGACTCTAGCATTCATCTTAAGAAAAATGGTGGAACCATTGTTTCTCAATCAGAATATGCAAAGATAATTGGTAGTGTTATGTATCTTATGAATTATACTAGACTCAACATTGCATATGCTATAAGTAGATTGAGTAGATACACTCATAATCCTAATAATGATCATTGGAATGCCCTTTTGCGCCTTTTAAAATATCTAAAGGGTACTATGGATTGGAGTTTACATTTTACTAACTTTCCAGCTGTCTTAGAAGGGTTCTGTGATGCAAATTGAATTTCAGACAACGATGAAGTAAGTTCTACTAGCGGGTATGTGTTTACTTTAGGAGGTGGTGCTATTTCTTGGAAGTCAACAAAGCAAACATGTATAGCTAGGTCTACAATGGAATCAGAATTCATAGCACTTGAACTTGTAGGTCAAGAAGTAGAGTGGTTAAGAGGCCTAATGGCTAATATACCATTGTGAGGAAAACCTACACCTCCTATATCTCTCCATTGTGATTCATAGGCTACAATTGGTGTGGCCAATAATAGTGCTTATAATGGTAAGAGAAGACACATACGTATAAGACATAGTATTGTCAGAAATCTAATTAAAAATGGTGATATCTCACTTGAGTATGTAAAAAGTGAGAAAAATCTTGCAGATCCTTTTACAAAAGGATTACCCAGAAAAATTGTCTTGGATATGTCGAGGGGGATAGGCTTAAAGCCATGAGTGGAGGAAAGTATGGTAGACACCCAATTAGTGGTCAAACAAAGCCATATAAATACTCTTATGCACTACACTTGGTAGTGCTTGATATGAGGTTGAGCCATGAGCTCTTAATAGATACATAGCCCTTGATATGGGTGGTGCTATAGAGACACACTTGATGTATCAACCTACGTGAGTGTGAAGGCACAAGCCACCTTCCATGAAAGACCTAGGCTATCTTTCTAAAGCACTCATGATCAACCCAAGGTGCAAATATATGGCCTAAATTGTTGTTCAAAGTTTTAAACGCGGAGCTATCACAATTTTAAAGGTGAAAGTGTGTGTCATGAGGTCTCATCTTAAATCCATTAAGTTCAAGAGACATTCACTTCTTGGACAAAAGGTGTTGCCTCACCTCACTACGTGTTAATTCAATCCTCAGGATATTAACACTTAAGCACATAAACCCTTTCCTTGCCTAAGTATTTTTTTTATTTTTTTTTCTTTTTCACAATTAAATTGCCATTAGTGGGGGATTATTGAAATAATAATGGCAATTATTTTCCCGTTGCATTCAAACTATTTCTTTTATAACTTATATTAAAAGGTTGCAAAACATTTCATCCGTTGACATGACTCTTGCACATACGTTGGCAGCAATTTATGTATACGTTGATTTGCAATTCAAATATGGCTTTATTAGCCATTCATTACCCGATGCTGTTTTTGAAAAAATTAAAGGTTGTCCTTTATTGATTAGCCAACGGTTTGTTCATGCAACACACTATATAAGGTGTTACAACTTGTGTTTTGAGATACCAAGAAGTGCTCTTCTCTACTTCTAGTTTTTCTCTCTCTTTCCTCTTTTTCTTTTTCTACTTAGTGTTCTCTTGGGCATTGTTTGTGAGGCTCCAACGTGTTTAGCCTTGAGTGCACGAGTGTAAACATGCTGCTGTGTAAACCTTGGGGAGCAAACCGGATATTGAGTTGCACCAAAGGTCCACTAGAATTTGCTTTCAGGGCAGTGGTTTTTGCCACGGCACAACATTCCTTCTTGTTCAAATCTTACACTAAAGGGTTGGTATTGTTATTGGTTGTATGTTGTACCTTGTCATTTTGGATTGTATGCTGTGATATTCTATAATGTCTCTATTATATTGTTGGTTGAACTTGTAGTGTTGATTTATGTATAGTTCTATTTGGTCTGTGTGAGGCCTTGTTTTGATTGGTTCAAGGTTTGTATTGTGGTGATTATACATGTATTTATATTATTTATGAATGTCCATATTTTATGGGAGGTTTTGCCGAAAGTTTCATGGAAATTTCTTTGAAATAGATTTTTAAATTAATATTTTGTTTGTCATTTTAGATAGAGTTAAGTCTTGCTTGATTAGGATAGTAGTTTATGCACTAATCATAGCAGAAGTTGGCTCATGATAGACTTCTTTATAAACAACATTTGAAGTAGTATGTGAAATGTTTCCATCATTATCACATATTAGTATCTTGAAGCCACAATGTTTAGTGACTTTTGATACTGCAACATATAATTGATCATGAGTGAAAATCAATTTTTAATGATAATTGCTCAAAATTGTCCATGATTTTTGTTTATTGTCATTGCAAAAGAAATAATACGTAATAAGAAACTACCTGCATTGAAATCTAAATGGTATCTTGATATCATATTGTGTCAATGACAATCTCGAAATAAAAACGTTTAAACAATATTAGTCCTAGAAATCACTTTTGCTTCTAAGACATAGGTATCCATTTATCGCACATTCTTGAAGTTTGTATTGTATTAATATAATAGGAATGCTAATTTTTAGTATTAAGTCATGATTTGGAATTCCTAAAGAATAAATTGAGTTTAGAAATTAGAGTATGAACTTCATATATAAGGGCTATCAACATCTCTGTTCATTGTACATAGACTAACAAAATTGAGATAGGTTTTTTTGTTTTAACTTTTTTTTTACTAAATTTTTGCACTTAACATTAATGTTTTTAAAATCAGATTGGTTATTTGACCGGTCAAGACATTGGTTCAAAGTTCAATAGTTCAATTGTAGTTGAATCAATATTAATAAAATAATAATAATTAAATAATACATAAAATAATATTAAAAAAATAATATCATAACTTTATAATACTAAAATCTAAAAATAAAACATAATTTGTAGGTTTCTAATATCTACAGGACCTACAAAAGTTTAAATCAAATATATTATAATACTTAAGTCTAAATTTTAAAAATACACATCAACATTTATTAATAAAAATAAGTTTATATTTAGAATAAAAAAGAAAGTGACAAATACTTTAGGTTGATTTCTATTTTTTTAAGAAAAAAAATGAAAATGATGTTATATTAAGCATTTTTTATTAACCAGTTGTGAACTAGTTTTTTGCCAATTTTTGACCAATTTTACCAGGTTTTGATCGGTTTTCCAATTCTTTAACCAATTTTCTTCAGGCCAGTTTTGTGATTTATTTGAACTGATTAAGCGACCAATTCACTAGTTTTCCAATCCAACCAGCCAATTTAGTCCAGTTTTCGAAACACAGCTTAACATTAAACTTACACTACATATTTAATTTTCATCATTGCTTATAGTTACAGACACATTGAGTTGGTGCATGGAAGTTTCGCAGTGGAGTAGAGCGAAATGTTTATTCAGATTGATTGAACTGGTAAAGTTTACTACTGGTTTAGAATTACTGAAATTTGTGTGAACATTCAAATTTGCTTGCCAATTTTAGTATTCTAAGCACGAAATCACCCAAAATGGATACAGTGATGCAGATGGTGTTTATGAATGTTAGTAATACAAATTGAAGCATCCTTTGCTGACTATTGCATTGAAGTAGAAAATTTGTTTTGTGGTGCTTACCACGATGTGTTGCTATTATCTAAATAGACGAAACATAGGTGTAATACTATATGTATTTTTGGCATTGATCTTGAGTTAAAAATACTAAAATGAGTAAATCATCAACTTAGTTCCTGAAATTGTAATGGTTGGTCAAATTGGTCTCTAAAATTGTAAATTATAAATTAATTTAGTCCCTAAAATTGTAATGGATGGTCTAATTGGTCCTTGAAAATACATAAAAGGACAAAATGATCCTTGAAATTATAACAACTAGTCAAAAATGGTTCTTAAAATTAAAAAATGCTTAATTACACTTTTGTCCTTAATTTTCAAAATTTTATGAATTATACTCCTAAAGTTTTTTCTTATGCATTTTGACCCTAAACTTATATAATGTCACACAGCCACTAAGTCATTTAGCTTATTTAGTGAGAAAACAAGCCAGACACTAATAGTGTAAAGTAGTTTTACACTGTCATCCAATCATAAACCACCATTTATTATAAGTTTGTTGACTTTTATAATAAATACTTTAAAAGTCATATCAATGTTGATGTCTGATTGGTTGTCAGTATAAAACTTTTTATACTGACAGTACATGACCATTAAACTCTATTTAGTTTATATGTAAATATATATTATATATATCATTACTGCATTTGTTAATTGCACTTTTGATCTCCTAAGTATATATTTATATTTATATAAAGAAATATTAAAAGTTAAGATGATAATTTATTTATTAAATATTTTTATTTTAATTCTAATTATGTAAATTTATTTAGTTAGTTATATAATATAATTTATTATTTATCATTTGTAGGATAGTTATTCAAAAATAAAAACATTTAATAAATAAGTTTATAAGATGTTGTATAATTTAACTAATAAATATTTTATATAATTTATTAAATAAATTTGTATACTTTATAAATTTATATTATTAAAAAAATATTTAATGAATAAGTTTATCATCTTAACTTTTAATATTTTTTTCATACTTTAAATTTAAATGTACCCTTGAGGAACTAAAAACGTAATTAACAAATGCGAAAATGGTATATATAATATATCTTTTATGTATAAATTAAACAAGCTAAATGACTTTGTGATTATGGTTACTGCAAGGAGCAAAGGGGTCGAGGATTCAAATCCTACATCTAAATCTTTTACTATTTTTTAAAAGCTTAATTGTGCTTAGGGTTAAAATGCGCATAAAAAATTTTAAGGGCAAAATTCACAAAATTTAAAAATTTACGAAACAAAAAGTTTAATTAAGCATTTTTAATTTTAGGGACCACTTTGACTGACCATTTAATTCGAAGACTAAATAGATTGATAATGTACAATTTCAATAACCATTTTTCCATTTTATTTATTTCAGGGGCCAATTTGACCATTAATTACAATTTTAGATACTAAATTCATTGATGATGTATAATTTTAGAGACTATTTTAGCATTTTATTAATTTTAGGGACCAATTTGACCAACCATTACAATTTGAGAGACTAAATTGATGAGTCACTCTACTAAAATAGATTTTTATTTATTTATTTATTTATTTTGGTAACTCCTGTAATAAATTTTGGATAAAATTTAGATACATTTCTTTAAATATTTTTAGAGTAATTGTTCTCTAATTTGTGGTCAATTAGCATTAAAAGTTATCACAAGTTTCTAAAAAAAATACTAAATTTAGGTAGAGAATATTATCAAAATCATCTACATAACTGCACCTAAGTTTTGTTTCTCTCTAGTTCCTCTACACACAATTTAACCCTTTCACAAAAACTTTGATACATAATGCAAGGTGAAGAATGTAACACCCCTATTTTTTTACCTATCAAATTATTTTTCTAATTATTTTGTATTTATTTTTGAGGAACCGGATGAAAATATCAAAAATTTGATCCTTATGGTTACGTTCATATTAGTGAGTAGTACTTAGTTTAAATTTTTAATAATTTTTGGGAAACAAAATTTGAAAAAGGATAAAATGACTATTTTGTCCTTAAAAGGACTGAATAATTGAGAAAATAGACAAAATAGTTAGAAGTGTCTAAAATTTATTTTTCAGTCATTTATTAAGATAGATTTTGTAAAATAACCAAAATATCCCTAGTTGACTATGGGAGCATACCAAAGACCTTTTGACTTTAAAGTATTTTGAAAATTTTATACTAGGTGTATTTTAATCATAAAAATTTTATTTGAAAGAAAAATAGTAAAAAATATAACACTCTTATTTTAGTTTTTCAATTATTTTTTAATATTTCACTATTTAATTCTAAAAAATCAAGAGAAAATTTTCACCATTATGTTAGAAATTTCAAGAGCTATCTCGTAATTTTTAATAATTTTTTCAGGTCGGAGTCTAAAAAAATTAAAAAATGACAATTTTGTCTTTATTTCTCAACATTAAGGGCTGATGTGAGAAAAAGATTCAATTAACATTAAAAGATTAATTTGAACTTGGAATTATGTCATATATATTAAAATATAATTTTGATAATTTTATGAGGATTTTTGGAATTTTTGTGTAAAATAACCACAATGTCCCTAGGTTTCCAACAAGTCAGCCGATATTGGTTTGACATTCAAAAATGCTGAAAATGATAATTTAGTTTATTTTATAGGTGGAATATTTAATTTTAGAATTTTTATTAAAATTTTGGTATTTATTGAATTAAAATGGATTTATTATGAAATTTTTAGCTTAAAATTACAAAATAAATAAATAAAATTTGAAATAAATTAATAAAGAATTAAAATTAATTATTAGAAATTTATTTTTGATGAAAATAATGTATTTTTTCATTTTTTCATTTAATTGTATTTTTTTTATATTTTAGGCAATTTTATCAATACCGGTTAATTTAACTACGGGTAAAATTGACACTGATAAAGCTAAGACAGCGCATTGACTACACCCAAGCCTAAGGGGGGCTGATTCACCATTGTAATATGTTTATGTCTCCCTAACTTTGAATATTTGTCTTATAATTGAATTAAAAATAAATGAAAAATCTAATTTATTATATAAAAGATGATGTCATTAGGGGGACACTTAACCCCTCCTTCTTCTATAAATAGGCAACCTTTGGACATTTTTTCAAAGACCTCTTCCTCTCACAAGTTAGCCAAATGAAGGAGAGCTTCTCTCTCTAAATTTTTTTCTTTTTCTCTCTTATTTTGCTTAAATTTTACTAGTTTTCATTAGCTAGTAAAAATTCTCTTCCTTGGAGCTTTGCACCAACAATTCCATCCTCTTCATCAACCACCTTAGAGGTAATGGGGAGGGGGGGTTGGTTCTAAATTATTGTCACTTTGCATGTTAGTAGGAAGGGTTTTTTCCTAAACCCGTTTAGGCTTAAATTTTTTTTTTATTATTGTTATATTGTTGGATGTTAAACTTTAATGTTTGATAAGTTACTCTACCCAAATTTTGATTATTAAATTATAATTGCTAAGTTATTACTCTGCTTAAATTCAAATTACTAAGTTGTTACTCTGCTCAAATTTAAATCATTAAATTATACTTGCTAAGCTGTTACTTGCTCAATTTTAGAAAATTAAGATGCACTTGCTAAGTTGTTACTTTGCTCAAATTTAGAAAATTAAAATATATTTATTTAGTTATTATTCTGCCAAAATTTTAGTAATTAAATTATAATTACTATGTCATTATTATACTTAAATTTTACACAATTATGGTATTGTGTAATTTCCACAATATAAGGTAGATATTTTAATTGTATTGGCATTCAAGTTAAATGAGACTAGGGAAACCTTTATTTGAGAAGTTAGGAAGTGATAAATTAGTAAGTAATGTAAAACAAGTGACATATAGTGGCATGACACCTTGTTGGGGAAGCTACAGTTTGGTACATTGCGAGGTGGAAGGTAAGGAAGCCATGGTTAGATTTAGAAGGTATGGTATCAAGTGGTGAGCGTCCTAATGGCTAGGGTAACACTCTTGAGCTAAGATAATCACTTAATCAACTTGATAACTCTAACAATTGCTCAGCATCACTAAGATTGGTGAGAATATACCTCTATAAATGGATATCGTAAATTGTTATTTTGTTCCTTAATAATGACGAGGATTGTACTATGTGATGATGTTGAGAAAGGTATACCCAGTCACTTCCCAAGTTCTGTTAAAAACTATTACCCATTAATGAAAAATATGGATCTATACCTAGTCAAAGATAGTATAACATAGAATAAACTTGAGGTTCTCCTTTTATTTTCAATTGTGTTTTATCTGTATTTTATGATAAAATTCCTACCATACATGTAAAAGTGATATTACAACAAATCACCTCACTCCATTATCTTTTATTTTATGCATGATTGATCGTGGTTAATGATGTCCTAGCTGTCGATGAGGACCTATAGGACTAGTCAGATAGTTTGTTATATTATGGGATAGGATAGACAAACATTACTCTGACTAGGATCTTTTTGATGTATTGGGAATAAGTAATAACTATTTTGATCTCCCTGTATTATGTACAGTTCTACAATGAATACATATAGATTTTATTGGTTTTACTACTGTTTTCAAATTTTCTTAAATTTACAAATTTTCTATTATTAAAAACATAGAAAAATTTTGCTCGCATTTTTAAATAAGTAAATAAGTATTGGTTATGTTCAATGTGAATGGGTGTCACAAAGAATGCTAGCTAATACACTCCTTTTAACATGATAGATATAAAGAAACAAATAGAACACTATTTCATTTGTACCAAAAAATAGGATATTATTTCACATGGGTACATTAATAGAGAGTGAGTCAAAATTATTTAGCAAAATGCACATGAAACTTTAATTGAAAACTACATTTTAAACCCCGTGCTTTGAACAGGTTTGTTTAAATTATATATATTTTATATTTGTATTTGGCATTTTTTTTAAATGTATGTATATCAATAAAAATATCATTTTTAAAAATATTTAGTATTATACTAAATATAATTACATTATAATTAAAGAAGATGATTAATTATATTTTTAATTTAGCAAATCTTGTTCTTAAAAATATCAAACATATTGAAATATATTATCATTTGTTCTTTCTCTAAGTAATAATTGTGATACAATACCTATATGAAATGTATAAATTCAAAAATAATAATGCAAATATAATAAATATGAATATATAATATATAATTGTTTAACTTTTAGCGTTTATATTTGTTATTGTGGATATTATGTTAATATATACTTGATTCTTATGTTTTATAATTAATACTTTTTAAATGTATTTATTGTAAAAATTAAAATTTATTTTAAATTTGTTAAATAGTGTAATTTTTATTAAATAGATATAGTTATTAATTATTTTGAAGATATTAATTATAATTGTGTGATATTGTTGATG
Source organism: Spatholobus suberectus (assembly GCA_004329165.1). Lineage (NCBI taxonomy): Eukaryota > Viridiplantae > Streptophyta > Magnoliopsida > Fabales > Fabaceae > Spatholobus > Spatholobus suberectus. The sequence continues at coordinate 15,067,151 of QUWT01000781.1, read as the reverse complement.
TTTTGAGTCATCGCAACATAAATTGAACGCTCCTGCCTAGTGCAATTGAGATTTTTCTATTATTATTATCATTATCATTATTATTATTTGTTCTTTAATTTTAATTTCATTACTTGCTACTTTTTAAATTTATTTGTATATAGGGATTATTATATGTTTCACACTTTATATCTAATAATTTAATTATTATATTCTCTATAAAAATTATTATTTCTATGTGTTAATAATATTTTTAATATTATTTTATGCCATTTTTCATATGTTACTATTTTTTACTCATTCTAAATGAATTCAGAAATACAATGTTATTATTAATAATAAATACACTATTATTATATACTCTACAACTATTTCATATTTATAATATATAATGGGTATTTATTTTTCTTTAAGGTCTGACTTTATAAGAATTAAAAGTCATAATGTTTTATGACTGATCGCTATGAAGGAACTTAGTTGTTGTTATTATTATTATTATTATTTGTATAAAATTTTTCTATTAAATTTTATCAGTGTTGTAGATTATTTAGTATTTAATTGCTGAATTTAATTTAATACTACTGTTATTATTATTAAGGTATGAATTTATAAAATAAAAATTTATGATATTATTGACTCTTATAAATTTGAAATGACTCTATTTATGATTATTATTACATTATTATTAACTTACAATTATCAAAATCGTGTAATAATTATCATTAATATAATCAATTTAATTCTTTATTAAAAGTAAACTTCATAAATATATAAAACTGAATGTTAATTTTTGTTACAAGTTTAATAGCTATGCATTATCAATAAAAAAAACTTTTACATGTCAATCAATTACAAATCATTGTCGGTATGACTTTTAAGATAATTATTGTAAAAGTCAACAAACTTATCATACATGGTGATTTGTGATTGGATGACAATGTAAAATTGCTTTACATTATTAGTGTATAGTCTATTTTCTCTTTTGTTATTATGTGTATTTTATTAACATGTATTTTTTGTGTCTTTATAATTAATAATATTTAACTATATTTATGGTAAAAAATAGGTAACATGAAAAAATACACAAAAAAATAATATATAAAATTAATTTAAGAAATAAAATACGAAAGGTTATTAATTTTGGTGGCCAACAATTAGAAAGAGTAATATAATATTAATTTTAATTAATAAATATAAATAGTATTAAATTTAAAAATAAATTCATTTATTTTTAATATAATTAAATACTAATTTAATATAATTAATTCATTCAACTTGATTATTTTAGTCTATTAAAATTACAAATAGAAAATAATTTAGTTCTTCCATTCATTAAAATTAACATTTTCAAGAATCAATTTGGGTTACTAATAATTTTGTTAGAAACTAACCATATAATGTACTTTTTACATGCTAATTATGTATTAAAAATGTATAAAAAAAAGTAAATTAAGAATTAATATCGTAACACTTATAATCATAAGAAATTAAAATGATTTTTTATGGTTTAATTTGAGAGCAAAGTGTCTACAATAATCATTTCACACTTTATAACATGATTAATCAATCACGTGGATTTTTTTAAGAGAATCAATCAAGCAGTTAAATAGACCCTTTTCCTATAAATGCAACCATCCACTATAAGTTTTTCTTTTATGATGTAGTTAGAAGTCTTAATATAATATTATGATGTAGTTAATATCAAACAAATTAATGAAAATTAGCATAAAGGGGACTAAAATGCTTACCAGTTAGACTTAAATAAGAGATAGCAATAAATAAATCATTGAAATATTAAAAAAATAAAAACCATTGAAATTAGACTAAAGGGGACCACAATGCAACAAATCCATGCAATCCATGCATTTTAATGTTACCTAAATTACTGTTATTTGATTTGTAAATGCTATAAATAGTTTTATTGATTTTGTATAGATTTAAATAGTACCATTTAGGTAGAGAAGAAACAATTTAAAAAAAATATTAATAACGTCAATACCTAAATTCTGGTTCATATTTCTTGATTGAATATTCAATATCAAATTTTCTGCTTTATTCCTTGAAAACATTCACCCTTTCTTCATTTTCAATTTTCTTTATGTTACCATTTTTTTTCCTTCACATCACTAAGTAAGAATGCAATGAACTTGATTTTCTGTATATATAAAATTGAGTATGATTTATTTATCCAAAATTAAAATAAAATTATGTAATTTTTGCATTTACATGGATTATTGCTAAAATAAAGTTTGTATCTATCTATTTTCAATAAGAAATTTATCAATAAAATAATGATATAATTGAATTTTAGATGTGAGAAGGTGCTTTGTTCATTGACTTGCTTTGTTATTCTTTGGTTTGAATTATGAAAAGGCTAAAATAATCAAACATTAAATAATTAATAATTTCAAAAAGTAGTTAAAAGATAAGTTTTATCTAAAGAAATGTTGATTCTAATATGAAACTAATAACTAAATATCCTTTACAAAAAAAAAATCATAATTTTGAAACTATATTTTATTTGGTAGAAGCTATTGTATTGATTTTTCCTTTTGGTGGTATGTATACTTGTAGTTTTCACTTGCTGCATAAGCATTTATAGATGTAATGGTTGTTTAAAAATAAAAAATAATTAGGCGTTGTATTGTTGTCATAATACCATAATGTTGCAACCAGGGTCACAACGAATGGTGGAAAAAAAATAAAATCAGAGGAGTCCACTACCATAGTTTATTAAGGAAAAACATATGGAAAAGTCCTTTAAAAGAATGCGGTCTTTAACACCAGATACGGGTTTGGGAGTCAATTACGCATAAGAACAATGTTAGCATCTTACGACATTCGTCTTAAAGACAGTTACCTTTAATTAAAGGTGCAAAACTAGATAACCTTAAAAATATTTATTTTATCCTTGGAGAAGATTTATTTATTTACAAATTTGATTATTTTTATTTATCAAATGAATTTTTAGAAAATATTTATTTTGAAAAGAATTAATTTTTTTATTTTTTGAGAAAGACATGGGTGAGCCCCTACTCCTACATATCCTTGGATACAATGAAGAATCAGACTCATGTAATTTTTTGGTAGAAAGCATTTTTGTTAGTTGATATTGTTAAATTTGATTTGATTTTTTGTGCTGCTAAATTTGACATTACCAAGTTGTACAACTGAAATAAGAAAAGTTCTAAAGACCTTCACCGTATTTACTTAGCAAACATTCAACCATATCTTTTTATTTACTCTTTTATTGGATTCACAAAGCGAAGATTTATATATAAGGAAAACTCAACATAAAATAAAACAAGGAGAAAAAAAATGTAATATTTAGGCCCAAGCCCATTTCATCCGCGCAGAGGAATCAGAGGCGCACCACCCCTCCAAGTGACACGATTTTGATAGCTTAAGGGAATAATTTGTCTTGCGCCACTGCGGTGGATGTGAATCGGTGAAAAAAGAAATGAGTAAATGGAGTCAGCGATACTGGGATAGGAAACAGTGGAGAGCTCGCGCCGGGGCTGGCGAGGGGAAATGACAAGCGGAGATCTAGCCGGAGAAAACGAAGGAGCCTGTGGGGATGCTGTTTTTGGTGGAGGAGTGTGACACCGTGATATCACGATGGCAGCGATTCGCACAAAGGAAGCGCGATGGCAACGGCGCGTTACAGTGGCGCGACACCGTTGGGGTGACGCAACACTAAAACAGGGACCAAAAGCAGCCCGCTCTGCAGAGATTGCGGAATCGCGCTTATGGTGTCGCAGAGGGCCGGGTGAATGGGGTTCATGTAATTCTTTGCCCAAATATCGAGCTCTGTGAGGAACTCTGTGCATGTTATTTGTGTCTGTAGATGGATTAAAAGGAATAGGGAAGGTGATATGAATGCATAAATGGGTATTGTTTATGATTTTCGAAACTAATGCATTATTATGTGACTGATTTTTATTTGCGATTTTGAATTAATGTAAGAATTATATAGTGTTTGTGAAAGCAAAATGAAACCAGTGCATTAACGTGTAACTACAACGACAGGAGTAGGATCTGTGCGGTGATCATTATTTATTTGGCTTTTCTGTGTTTTAGAACAAAGCAATTAGAATGAAGAAAATTAGAAACAATTCAGATACACCTACGCAGAGCAACACGCATAGAACAAAAGAGAGCTATAAGACCTCTGTAGCTTTACAAATGGAGCAATGAACTCCAACCTCTTCTGTACACCTCTCTTAATCGCACCGGTATTTCCCCTTCTTTTTCCCTCATCTCATCGTCTCTGCTTCTTTATTTTTTTGTGTATAGACGTGAATGTGAGGTGAGTGTATTGTGGTGCGTGAGACAGAGAAAGTGATTGTGTGTGGTAAGAGTGTTTTCGTAAGCGAGATTTTTGTGTGAAAAAAAAAATGTGTAATAAAAAATGTGAGAGAAATGTGTTAGTGTCTTATTTATAGGCATTATGGTTTTTCAAATTTATTTTATAAATTACTAAAGCTTGCCTTACAAGCTATTGTATTTTGTTTTAGAAGTTTTTTCTAAAATTTTTATTGTTTATGTTTTTATCTCTTTTTTCTTTTACAAAATTGGGCCAAGACTTACTAGTCCAAAACTTTTTATTTAGAAATTCTTTTTTAATTGGGCCATAATTGCTAACCCAAATCTTATTTTTATTAATTTCTATATTTTTTTCTGTCATTTTTATTTATGGACTTAAAATAGAATGACCTAATATTATTATTATTATATTTTTATTCTATATTTATTTTTGTTATTTTTCTAATTATCCAGATAAAATTGAGTGTTTACACATAATAAGCCATCATGATTTTTTATGAAAATTGATTTTATATTTGGCTGTTACAATTGTGAAGAATTATATTTATTATTGTTGTTATTATAACTGATATTTTTGAATTTGAAAAAAAATCATATTTAACTATATGATAATGTTATTATTATAATATATTGTTTTGAATGAAAAAAAAAATCATTTTTACCATCATTAATCAAAATCAATTTCATATTTGGTTGTTACATATATATAGAACCTATAGTTATTATTGGTATTATGACAAATAAATGGTTATAATATCTATAATAATATTTAAAATTTGGATAAAATAAAATAATATACGTTAAACTATTTTCAGTTAAACACTAACCATTGGTAAGAAAGAACTAATAGTATTTAATAATCGTAAAAGTAAAAATTACCATTGGTAAGAAAAATAAAATAAACAAAAAAATTTCATATATGAAAACTAAAATTAAATTAAGGTACACAATTTTTGGTTGAAAACCGTTAAACAAAAGGAAATGTTAAAAAATGTGAAAAAATAACATAAATCTAATGTTTAGAGTTTATTCAAAAATACAATTTTTATCTAGAAAGAAAGCATAAAAGTAATTATATATTCTATTTAATAAATACAAAATAATTATTATTATTATTGAAGAAAAATAATTTATTTGTATATTTATAAAAATTCTACATTGATAACATTAAAAAATTACATTAATTTTTTCTTGAGTTCATTTTACTATTTTTATTTTTTATTTTAAAATATATGTTATAAACAATAATAACTAAAGATATATTTCATTATTTATGCATTTTATTATTATTATTATTATTATTATTATTTTAACCACAGAAAATTTTTCTTTTTTCTTTGTGACCACACAATTCTTAATTGTGTATATTTTTTCTTGTAAGATTTTTTTTTTGAACTTATGTGCAATATTTCTTCTTATAATAGCATACATATAATTGCTTTGGAACGAACAATAAAAAATTAGCATATATGGAACAAACAATATAAAAAATTAGCTTCAAAATATTTCATGATTGTAGTATAAATAAAGAGTAATATAGAAATTTAACTAAATTATACTTATCAAAATTGAAAAATAAATACAATTAGTGCGAGCAATATAATTTTACATTAAACACAATTTGATCTATTAATTTTGATTAGGTTGAATTTGACTTGACAATATATATTATTAACTTATTAACTTAATTTTAATTACAAAATTGTATGATAAATATCATTAACACGATCAATTTAATTTGTCGTTAAATACAAATGAGGTGCATTAATTCTAATTAGGTCCAATCAATGACTATCTAAAGTTTAAGATTTCATCCTAGGCTATATAAACTTCAGTCTTCTTTACATATATAGTAGATTTTAAACTCGTGTCTTGTACCGGTTTGTTTGAATTATATATTTTTTATATTTGTATTTAGTATTTTTTTTAAAATATATGTACATGAATAAAAATATTATTTTTTAAAATAATTGGTGTTATATAAAATATAATTACATTAAAATTAAGGAAGATGATTTATTATATTTTTAATTAAGAAAATATTATTTTTAAAAATATTAAGCCTATTGAAATTTATTATGATTTGTTCTTTTTTCAAGTAATAATAGTGATACAATATTTATATGAAATGTCTAAATTCAAAAGAATGTAAACATAATAAATATGAATGTACAATATATAATCATTTAAATTTCAATGTCCATTTTTGTTATTGTGAATATTATGTTAACATGTACTTGATTGTTACGTGTTTATAATTAGTAATTCTTAAATATTATAAAAATTAAAATTTCTTTTGAATTTGTTGAAATAGTGTGATTTTTATCAAATAAATATAGTTGTTAATTATTTCAAAATTATATTTTCAATCCTTTTGAAGATATTAATTATAATTATATGATTTTTGTAACATCCTAGGGGCAACACCTTAACTATGCCTAGATTGCTAGGACATGGAAACTTTGAATATAAAATATCAAAGATATAAGTAAAACTTAAACATAATTTTAATTTAAAATTTATTACAAACTCTTGACACAAGGTGTCATACATCACATAAAAGAGGGATACATGAAACTAAACAAAATCCCATGCATTTAGATGTATAGAACTCAAACATCTTTTCCACTCTCTACAAGCTACTCCAAGCTTCTCCACAAGGATATCCATTTGTTGAACCTGAAAAAATATAAACTATAGAGAGAAAGACAAAACGTCTTAGTGAGTGCTATGGGAAAAAACTTTAGGGGTAGGCTGACTATCTTATCCTAGAATTCTCCCTTAACTTGTATAGCTTTACCTTTCACTGAACTCCCAAATTACCTTTTTAATTCTTAACCTCATAAACTATCCTTAACTTAGGGCTTGCTAATCTTTAATGGGCCTAAGCCTCGGGTCTTTTGACCTATACTAATCCTTCACATCAAACAACTCTCCTCCCAACACTTAGTAGGGGCTTCATTTTCTCTTGTTACTTTACCTAGACAATTTACTTCCTATGTCGCTAAGTGAAGACTAGCCTTTCCCTTCCTTACCTTTCTCTTTTCTTGCTCCTTTCGGGGCTTACACATAAACTTTCTTCAGGGAAACCCCTTACATACCAATTGAGTAGTAGCTTTCATGAACTACGTCCACATTAAGCATATAGATTCCTTCGATTCGGCTTAGCTTAATCTACCTATAACTAGGCATACACATTCACATACACATGACAAAGTCATTAGACATGCCTCACCTAGATGTTCTCATTATACATCTTATAGTTTCCTCTTGATCTCATACTTATATCCCACTCTGACCTATGTAGCCTATGGTCTCGTACTTGTATTCTGCTTCAACCCTGGCAGTCTATGGTCTCATATTTATATCCTGTTCTGACCTAAGCAGTTGGATACCCTTCCATTATCAACGTGGTTTTCTGAGTTTTTCTTCTAACATCTTATGTGTTTCCTTATATGGGGTTCTTTGTTATACTCACACAACACACAACACAACATAATGCATAAGAACAAGGATAATACTACAACAACACAATCATCCATACAACATCACAACACAACATAACAACCAATGGCAATCATACAAAATAAACATTGAAAATAAGGGTGTCCTCATATTCTCTCTAGTCTCAACTCTCACTCAGTGAAATCCATACTCACTTAGCTAACCTATATGGGACTCCCAAACCTATATCTAGATGTTCTCTCGTTCAGCTAGGATTTCTTTTGCTTAGCTAAAAAGCCTAATTTTTGCTCAGCTAGTATTTTGCTCGCTCAGCTAAAATCCTGATTTTTGCTCAACTAGCATTTTGCTCGTTCAACTAGTACTCGCTTAGCTAGAGCAACAAATCTGTAAATCGCAATTTTCGTGAAATTTGTAATGCTTGTGGCCATCAATGGCCACCCAAAGGTTCAAACCACCATAAACAATCCCAAAACACTTCTATTACATTTCTAACCGATTAATCTGCCAAATAAAGCCCTCAATCATGCTTAATAATCAAAAACCCATAAAATCCCAAACTTAGGGTTCAAAGGAAAGAAATAGGAGAAAGGGATACAATCAAGAAATCAAAGGGGTAGGGAAGGACAAGGAGGAAGCACTCACCTCAGAGATACTTGCTCCTTTTCTCTTCTTCCTCTTCTCCTTCTCTTTTCCCCTTTCCTTCTTTCTCTCTTCTTTCTTTTTTCTTTTCTCTTTTTTCTCTCTAACTCTTCCTTCTTTTTCCTATGTAAACTCTGTGTGTGTGGACTTGATGGGCCTCCGGCCTATTTTAGGTCTCAATGTCCCGTTCAGGGTCCTATTATCTTATTCCTTTAATATTCTAATATTTAATATCTATAGGCATTCTGGACAACAATTATATTCTCATTTATATTGTTCCAAAATGTGGGGATGTTACAATATTGTTGAAGTTGAGTTGGTTAACTACATCGCGACATAAATTGAATGCTCTTGATCAATGTAAAGAGAATTTTCTCTCATTATTATTATTATTATTATTATTATTATTTATTCTTGGATTTTAATTTCATTATACTTGCTACTTTTTAAATTTATTTATCTATAAAAATTATTGAATGTTTCAAAGTTTATATCTGATAATTTAATTACAATAAGGATTATTTATCTATAAAAATTATTATTTATATGTGTTACTAATTTTTTTAATATTATTACATGTTATTTTTCATATGTGTCGCCACCAGGGTCACGACGAATGTAAAATTAGAGGAACTGCCACCATAGTTTATTAAGGGAAAACATATGCAAAAACCTTTCAAACGAATGTGGTCTGTGAAACCAAATATACAAGTTCGGGAGTCAGTTACGTGTAGGGAAGGTGTTAGTACCCTATGATGTTCGTCATAAAGACAGTTACCCTTAATTAAATGTGCAAAACGGATAGCTTCAACAATATTTATTTTACCCTTGGATTTATTTTATTTACAAATTTATTATCTTTATTTACCAAAATAATTTTAGAAAATATTTATTTTGAAAGGAATTAAATTTTTTTTTTTAGATTGACAGGGGTGGGCCCCTGCCCCTACGTATCTTTGGGTGCAATGAGGAATCAAACTCACGTAGCTCTTTATATAAAAAATGCTTTGTTGGTTAATTTTTTATTATCATTTTATTTATTTTATTTCTAATATTGTAAAGGCATACTTAACAACCAAATAGGAATTGCATCCAAAGTGGTTATCAATATATCTTTTAAGATTTTTATAATAGTCAAATAGGAAGTGCATCCAAAGTGACTATTATTAAACCCTTTTAAAAAGAGAAAGTTTAATATTGTAAAACCCTCAATATTGTAAAAAGATTTAATAATTTTATTTATTTTTTATATTGTAAAGGTATACTCAATAACTAAATCAGAAGTGCATCCAAAGTAGTTATTAATATACTTTTTAAGATTTTTATAATAGTCAAATAGGAAGTACATCCAAAGTGATTATCATTAATATTAAAAACTTTACTAATGTCTAAATAAAAAGTGCATCCTAAGTGGCTATTATTAAGTTTAAATATTATTATTTTATTTATTTTTACAATTTGATATCATTATTAATCCTAACTTGACGAAAAAAAACCATATAAGAAACAAGGTGCTGATTTAATTTATTCTAGTTTTTTATTAAGCAAATATTTTTTGATCAATTGTTTTCTTTTATAAAGAATACGTACAAATCATGATAATAAAAGAAGAAAGTTTCCTTTTTAATTCTTTTATCTTGTATTTGAAATTTTATTAAACGAAAAGACACACTAACAAAACTTTAGGTGTGTACGAAAGTGATCAGAGGTCTTTAAGTGTTATTTGTCACACGCAAACCACCATGATAACATACATAGAAAACACGAAAAAATAAAAATGGACAGACACATTATTATTGTTACCTTCTGCGCATGCCAACAAGTTTTAACTAAGACACAACAGGAAAAAGACAACTGATAAGAAAAAGAGAAGGAAAAAAAAAACATTGACCAATTTTGCTCTCTGCAGCAAAACTTACCACGTACCAAAGCTTACCACGTACACCAAGCAAAAGCCAAATAATAAACAAATAAAATGATGAGTCTAAATTTGAACAGCATATTATCCATTAAATCACACACATTTGGCATTTCATTACCATGGATTAGCCTTTTCCTCCTCCCACATTTCATAACAGAGATAGTGAGGCATAGGCAAACTATTGGTGAGCCAAAGATGAAAGAAAATTGGATCGGGGGATTGAAATAGCAAAATATAAACACGCAATTAGTAAAACCGTGAATTAATGAGGATCAAACAATAGCCATAACAATTAAGCCCCTGGATAAGCAAAGCATCAAGCACAAATAAGAGAAGAACCAAGGAATCAGATCCAAGAAAGTGCAGTGATATATCATGCTCAAATGAATGCAGAGTTAACAGCTAAATAAATAAAAAAGAAAAAATAGAATGTACGTGTTGAGCATTCGGAAGCATGGCTTTGCACTCTGCAGATAGTAGCAGCTGGTGTGATTGGTGGTTCTTTCATGGTAGTCCAACGGTGAGTCAGGCGCTGTTCTTGAGATGTGGCTCATAGAGTCGTAGCCATGTGCACAGTGAAATAAGCGGGAGTTACGACAAATAGCTCCGGCGAGGACGTAGTGGCGGTTGCCGCCGTCACGTATGGTGGTTGCCACAGCGAGATTGCTTCTCTCACCTTCTGATTCTGATGCAGCGTTGCGCATAGCAACTCTTGCTCCTGCGAGTCTTTGTTCGACTTTTCCTGCCTACCTGGTGGAAGTTCGGTCGCGAAATTTGTTCCGGTGAAGTTCGCCGGAATTTTCGACGGCGAGGAGATGATTTTCGCCGAAAAGCTTTGTTCGCAGACAATTTAGAGGAACGGAATATCCAGGATTTGAACCAGCTATTGTCGCGAACTCGAGCTACTGACCTCGACGTAGCACCACGATGATGACGACGGATGTAGAATCAGCGAGAAAATTGGAGAGAAGAGATATTTACGTGGAATCTCCATTTGTTGTTGTTCTACTTGTAGAAAATAGAGGAGAAAAGAGATATTTACGCGTCTGTTTGCTGAGATTCGGTTTTTTTCTCGAGAAAATGTGAGAAAGCGAAAGGAAACGGCCTCTCAGTTGAGAGAGTTGGCGTGGATTTTCTGAGAATAATGAGAGCATTCATGGAGGCTTCCAAGGAACCTCCGCGGTGTTTTTCATTGTATCAGTTTATTGTGAATGAGTGAGCAGAAAACGTGTTCAGTGTGTGTGTGCTCGTGAAGATGCTGTGGAGAATGAGAGAAAAGAATGTGATGTTCTACTGTGAATGGGTGCCCAATGAGTGACGTGAGGGAGAGAGAGAAAAAGTAGTTATTTATTACTGTGATGCAGAGAGTGTGTGAGTGCTTTTGTAAGCAAGTGAGTGCAATCCGTGCATAAGTGTGAGGTGCAGAGAGCATGATTGTTGTGACATGAGTGAGAGCGGAGGTCCCAGAGTGGGAGGCTAACTGAATTCTGTTATTTGCATGTGAGAGAGGGAGAAAATTTCTTTTCCAATTTTTTTAAACAATTTAAAAAGTTGTTATAACAACTTTTTCTTCTAGTAGTTATTTTTATTCCCACATTTTATTTCCTTTAATTATTTCCTTTTTTTTTTTAAATATGCTCTCCTCTTTTTTATTTAATTTTATTTTTGTGGTTTTTTCTAATTTTATATTGCTTGCCCGGACAAAATTGGGTGTTCACAATATATTACTATTTTTATTGCTCATTCTAGAATTTAAAAAGACAACATTATTAATAATAATAACTTTACTATTATGCATACTCTACAACTGTTTTCTATTTATGATATATAATGGATATTTATTATTTTTTAAAGTGTGAATTTATAAGAATTAAAAATCATAATGTCTTATAATTGACTGTTATGAAAGAACTCTATTATTATTATTATTATTATTATTATTATTACAACAACAACTATTACTACTACTACTACTATTGTCGCAACTAGGATCACGACGGGACGGCGAAAAAAAAAGTTAAAAACAGAGAAATTGGCACCAAAGTTTATTAAGGAAAACCTTGGAAAAAAACCCTTAAAAAAAGAAAAATAGTCTTTGAAACCAAATATGGGTTTGAGAGTTGGTTACACGTAGGAAATGTGCTAGCACCCTATGATGTCTGTTATAAAGCCAGTTACTCCTAATTAAATGTGTAAAATTAAGATAACTTTAAAAATATTTATTTTACCTGTGAACACCGAATTTTATTCGAATAATTGTAGCTTAAAATAAATAAATAAATAAAATAAAATAATAATAATAATAATAATTGGGTTAAGTATGATGGGCTAGAAGTGTCCTAATTTGTAACTAAATTTCTTGTTAAAATTAAAAGTTTTAAGCCTATAACCATAGATATTCATTCATTCATAATGGTATTTTAATTCTAGAAGAGTCCATCATCACCATAGCAAATAAATACAAAATAAATAATAATAATAACAAAAGAAAGTGAAGAGTTGAGAAACAGAAACAGTTACGGGACTTAAACAATTTCAATTGAAGCTTACATTGACCTATAAATAAGAAGGAAGAAAACGGGAAGGAAGGGAGTAAAAGAAGAAAGAGGGGGATGCTGTGAGAAGAAAAATCACGGTTACGCTGGAGGAGTGAGAGGCTACGATCACTGAACTAAAGATTGAAGTTCATCTACTGATCCATCGTGAAGTTGTATTGGTATTCCTCTTTCTCTCATACTCTGTTCTTCTAACGCATCTAACCTCTGCTTCAATAATTGCATGATCATGACTAGTATAGCTTGTGCGTTTAATTTCTTCTAATTACACGGTTTTGCTACTTGACGCCTGCGCGTTAATTTCATCTGACTACTTCATGAACGAATATGTTGCTCTGCGCCTCTCTGCCTCTTAACTGTAACAAAGAAATACATATTGAAGATTATTCGGTCCAGCACAATGCATTCACCTTCATACACAATCGCAACATGCTTCATTCATTATCTCATATTCTTTTCACTAATCAACACACACATTGTTTTGCTCATATTTTCACAGTGATTTTTTCGTTTTTTCCCTTATCCAAACTTACCAACTAATACAATAAGTTCCATTTTCGTTTTAGAATCACAGTAACGCACACACTAAGCATTTTATTTACTCACGCACAGGCAATGTATGTTGATCAGCACACACGCATTTTGCTCATATTTTCACATTACACAAAGAGCTCCATAGCATCCATTAGCAAGAGCATCATCACGGTAAAGAAGATGTAACAATCAAGAACCAGTGAAACCACATAAGAACAATAATGCGTCGGCATTTTCGTAAGCTCTCTTCCCACCACCGCGACGCGAAACGGTGTCGGTGTCTTCGCACGAGGCATCCCTGTCCCTTATCGATGTCGCTCCTGTATCTCTACCGTAGGCTGCTGCAACGCGAATCCTCGCGCACTGGGCACCACGCGTTCCCACGATTTCTTGTCACTATCGTGATTCTGCCGCCTCCGTCGTGCAAATCTTCGCATTACCACGTCTCCATTGCTCGCCATGGTGGTACATCGATAAAGGCTACGGCACCATTGGAAGACCCAAAATCGCGATTCTGTGCCTTAGGGTTAGACATCTGCGCGTACACGGGTTTGCCTCCGTTTGAATGTTTCTTTGGATATTACGATTAAATATTAAAACAAGTGATTGACGTAACCTTTTTCTTCTTTTTTTAAAAAAGGAATGTTGTCAATGAACGTTTCTTTTAAAAAAAATAAAAACTGTTATGAGATTTTTATTTTTTTTTTATGTTTTAGGATTAATTTATAATTTTCTTTAGTAAAAAAAAATATAAAACAAAAAATAAAAATGAGGTTTGGTGATTATTCATGTTGGATCTAGGATCCATTTGAATATCACAAATGCTCATCTAAAGTTAAGCTTTAATTAATAGTTGTTTAATTGGAATTTCTTTTAAAAATAAAGTAATAAAAATAATATGTGATTATTCATAATGGATCTAGGATCCACTTGAATGTCATAAAATGTGGACTTAGTGATTTTTCATATTAGGCCTAGGGTCTACTTGTATATCACAAAAATCTTACCTAGAGTTTAAAATTTAATAGTTTGTTAATCACTCTTTTTAAGTAAAACATATAGATTTAGTGATTTATTACGTTGAGTTTAGGACCTAGTTGAATATCACGAAATCTTTTATAACATTGTTTTATAGGAATATTTCACATCTGTTAAGCCACTTATTGTTGTGGATAATACTTTATAATATTTAAGATTTGATATCTAAATAATCCTTAATAATAATAATATAATAATAATAAGATATAATATATAACTAAAAAAAAAGCATAAACCCACAAAACGATTTTCTACCAAAAGAACTACGTGAGTCTGATTTCCTCATTACACTTGAGGATACGTAGGAGCAGGAACTCACTTCTGTCGATCTCAAAAACAATAAAAATAATTTTTTAAAAAAACAAATCTCTATTAAATATATTAAAATTTATTAAAAATAGGATTAATAATTTTACCAGCAAAAGGATATTACAATTAATATTTTCACAGATCAAGTTAAAGGGTAACCGTTTTATAACAAATGTCATAAGGTGCTAACACATTCTTTATGCGTAATCGACTCCTAAATCTAATCTTTGGTTCAAGACTATTTTTTAGGATTTTTCCATGTTTTCCCTTAATAAACGATGGTGGCGACGCCTCCCTCTATTTTAATTTTCATTTTCACCATCCCGTCGTGACCCTGATTGCGACATTACCCCTAAAGAAGATTTATTTTATTTATTTATGAATTTTGTTATTTATTTATCAAAAGAAATTTATTTAAAAAGAGAATATTTTATTTTAAAGAAGAGATAAAAAAATTTTGAGTTATTTGAGATCGACAGGAGTGGATCTCTGCTCTTACATATCCTCCGGTCCAATAAGAAATCAGACTCACATAGTTCTTTAATAGAAAAAGTTATGTGTTGAAATTTTAAATTTTGAGTTTTTTTTAATTGTTAAATTTGACATCACCAAGTTGTACAACTCATATATGTCAAATTTACCAAACAGCCAAATAGGAAGTACTTCTAAAGTAGTCATTTCAAAAGTTTTATTTTTCTTTTAGGAAATGCTTAATTTTAACTTGGAAATCACGCTCTCAATTGACTACCCCATATTGGTAACAAGAAAGAAGTTAAAGAAAATCAAGAAAGGCTGATTTTACTATTTTTTGGATTTTGGGAACCAATGATTTGAAAAATGAAACGGCATATGATAAAATAAAGAGAAAAACTAATTTTATTATTTATCAAATTTTTTTTGTATTTGATTTCAAAACGCACAAAACAAAATATGAACAAGTGCCACACACATGTTCTAATTAAACTAAAATATCATGTCACAACCATTTCCAAATGTTATTATTACCACAGGTAACGAAGAAATAGGCCAAGGGCCCCACGCTCAAAATATATGCAAACACACACAAACTAACATCATAAAAAGAATATAATGAGTGCTGGAATAAAACTTAACAACAATGAAGATCTAACAAAATGAAAATAATAATTTTATTTTGTATTATTATTATTTTTTTTATCAATGTTTATTTTGTATTATTGTTATTATTTATTTATTTTTTTACTGGAAGACTTTGACGCAAACAAATATGTTTAGTCCAATAGCACCCACAGCCAAAGCCTCAGACCCAGTTAAACTTATCATACAATCAAAAAACAATAAAGATGAAGATATCTCCTAGATAGTATATAAGAAAAAGAAGACTGGACATAAACTGACATACAAACCAGCAAAAAAAATAAAAAATAATGATAATGATAGACTAAAAGACAAGCACGACTCGAGCAATAGCACATTAACATGAATAAGAAATAAACAACCATTATATATATATATATATATATATATATGTATATATATATATATATACATGTATATACATATATATACATATATATGTATATACATGTATGTATGTATGTATATGTATGTATATATACATACATACATACATATACATACATACATACATGTATATACATATATATATATATGTATATGTATATATATGTATATACATATACATATATATATATATATGTATGTATGTATGTATGTATGTATGTATATGTATGTATATACATATATATATACATATATATACATATACATATGTATACATGGGTATGTATACATGTATACATACACATTACGTGTATATATATGTACATATCATATACATATATATATAGTATATATACATATATATATGTATATATATATATATGTATGTATGTATGTATGTACACACACATACACACACACACACACACACACACACACATATATATATATATATATGTTCTCAAGGTTACTCGGATCTACAGATCTAAGTCGGCTCCCACATTACCTATCCCGGCTATCATGGTCTCGGCCACCCCGGTTTATAAACCCCTGCTATTCCGTATTGACTCTACCTCTATCCCGACACAGCATGAGAAGCGTCTAATGGCAAAGAACGCGTGTAGTTGGGCACCCAAATGCACGCTGCTACGTGGCACCTGGCTCTAATAGAATTTCCTCCCAGAACACACTATATAAAGGACTCCACACCTATCAGGTACACATGTTCTCTCTCATATTCACTCACACTTGGATCCTTACTGACTTAAGCATTGAAGTTCTTGCAAGTGCCATCATTGGAGACGCCAACAACCACCGTGAAAGCTCACCAAAGATGCACTCTTGTGTTCACCACACAACAATATATATATAGGAGCAGGATCCGTTGACACCAAGTGTAAGAGTTAGTCAAATTAGACTTTCAATAACTTTTTGTATAATACAAATTTAACCAATCCAACCGTTGAATTTGATGATATTATCTTTGTGATTATGTATATCAAATTTCACATCATTTGGACTTTTCTAAATATATTATGTAGTATTGAATATTTACATATATTTTAATATCATATTGTACGTTAAAGTAAAGTGATTTAATGAATTATTAAATAATTTTAGAATTGTATGAAATTTTGTATACTTGATCTAATTAATAAGAACATCAAAGTCAATGGTTGGATTAGTTAAATTTGTATTATACAAAAAGTTATTGAAGGTGTAATTTAACTAACTCTTACATCTGGTGTCAACGGATCCTGCTCCATATATATATGTGTGTGTGTGTGTGTTGGGGGGGGGGGGGGGGGGGGGGGTGGGGTGGAAGGATCGTAACTCTAAAAGAGTTACACCAAATCCAAACCGTTAATACAAAACAATCTTACGATTTATAATATTTTTATATATATAGTAACTTTAACATATTTTTGACAATCAATTAATTAACTTTAATCAATCAATTAAATCATTTTGTATTGATTTAATTGATTGTTTGACTTATTTAACTTTCTACTTTACTTGATTGCTTGATTGATATAAAATAAATTTTGATGAATATTTAAAATAATATTTTCAAAATGCTTTTTAATACAATATTTTTACAGTAATAGTGCATCACCTTTTTATTTCATATAATTAAATCTGTTTTGACTTTTTGGGAATAAGATTTAACTATTTACTTTAATTATTTATAAAAGTTATTAATAAATTATTTTTTTACAGTATTTTCCAATAATAAAAACTAAAATATGTATAACAAAATGCATTTTAAAATATTTTCTTGTAATCAATTAATTTATTTCTTAACTTAAATTAATAATTTTAAATCATTTGATTAATTTATTGATTGATTGATTATGTTTTTTGGCACCAATTATTTACATATGTTATTAATATATAAATTTAATTTTTACAAATATTTTTATTATTAAATAGTAAATATATATATAATTATGCTAATTTTGATTTGAGTTCTTAAAATATTTTTGCTCAGATTATATATACAATTAGTTTTTATAATAAATTGTAAAAAATATGAAATGTTTCAAAATAATGTTTATTGAAGGATAGAGAAGTAGTTTTTTTTTTCTTTTTTGAATTTGTGAAATAATAAAAAATTAAAATTAAAATCAAATATTTTAAAATAAATTTTTACAAAAGAAGAATATAATAATTTTTAAAAAGAAAAAGTAAATCTTAATATTATATATTTTAAGATTTTAGAATCTATTAAAATTTTGTGTAAAAAAAATTAATCAATTATAAAGCAGAAAGTTAAATCAATCAAACAATCAATTAAGTCAAACCAAATGATTTAATTGATTAACTAAAGTTAATTGATTTATTGTCCCAAAATATATTAAAGTTACTTTATATATAAAGATACTATAAACCATATGATCATCTTGTATTAATGTTAAAGATAGTATATGTTATTCAATTAACATTATTGATTGTTACGTATTTGGATGAATTTTATTTTTTCATTTTTACCAAAAGAAAACAACTTTCAATTTAATTTATGCACAAAATTTATGATAACAAGTGGCTATTCTAGAAACTTTTATGATCTAGGTAACATTAAAGGTGGAATTCACCACTCAATTAATGTTACGAATTCTTGAATCAAAATTACACTTTTTTCTAGAAGTGAATTGCTAGCCTTATTAAAACAAAAAGTCACCGCCTAACATAATCTAGGATAAGAAAAATATATATTACAATAAGAAAATAGGATTAAAAAAAAATCAATGTGAATACAAAAGGGAAACATACAGTAGAATAAAAAGCCAAAAAGAATTAAAAAAATAAAATAAAATAAGAGTGATTGAAGAAAAGGGAAAATGAGAGTACTAATTAAAAAAGAACTACATGAACAGTAAAGCAACGAAAACATCAAAAAGCCAAAATAACAATAATGAAACAAATAATAATAATAATAACAAATCAACATACAAATAAAAACGTGAAAAGTAAAAGAAAAAGGAATGGTCTGCAATGCTGTAATTCATTTACGGCATAAAATACAATAGCAGGTATTAGAAAACTTGCAGCGTGCTTATTCAATGATCAACTAAAAATAGGTACAAGACTTCTAGCTGCCAACACAACCAAGATATGAACCGATGAAAGAAAACTAGCAACCAGTATAAATGAAAAATAAAACAAAGACCAATGAGGATGATATCGATGCTACTTTAGTGCGTGTGAGAAGGCCTCAAAACACACTCTGCCTCAGTGTTTTAGTGGAGCCTTTGGTAGAAGTACCGGTAGGGGTGAGTGTTTGAACTGATATGCTGTCCTACCAAAGTGAAAGTCCTTTGTTTCTACGCTTGTTTCTCACCCCTCTGTTCTCCGATCCCCTCCTTTTCTGATCCTCCCCCCTTTTTTCAGAAAGTGGATATGTAACTATTAAATAAGCAAACCTAACCACTCTTCCTCTACTATCTCATGATCTTCTGGTTTTTAGCTCAATGGCCGTTACTCTCTGTAACTTCTTTATCTTCTTTTATTTTCTCAGATTTTCTGACCTATTTTTCAAATTTTCAAAAATCTTATTTTTGTCTCCTTTCTCGTGATTTTTATTTTTTTATTTTTTTGCACTTGGATAAAATTGGTTATTCACAAGTACTTAATGGCTGTCATAGGCTATGCGAAGATCTCCAGGTTCGTTGATCTATGTGGCTTTTGGTGTAGGATGATGACTCATGGCTTGCGGTCATTGGCTTTTGAGTGTGGCTGTTTGTGAAAGCTATGAAAGAGGGGATGAGGTTTGGTGCGAAGGAATTGAAGAGGATTGTGTTCAGGGTGGTCCAAAAATCATGGTTGCCATGGTTTCTTTCCATATGAGAGTGGATCTGAGAAGGGAAGAGAAGAGTGCCAGAGGGTCGGTCTGTGAGTAGCGTTGTGAGAGAGAGAGACTGTGCTCCGTGGTTTCTGTTATGGTGGGCCCAAGAGAATAAGAATAAGCCAATGAGGTGACTGATATGTGAATGAAATTGTGAGATATTTGTATTGCTGCAATTTTTTTTGTCTTTTTGTCTTTTTAAATTTTTACTATTTTTCCTATCCTTTTTCTTTAATTTTCTTTCATTTTATATTTTCTTTTTATGCCTTCTAGAAACAAACAAGAATAATTTTTTTATCTTATTTTCTATTAAACAAATAGAAATATAATTTTTATTAAAAAACATAAAGTTAATTATGTATTATACTTAATAAATACATACAATAATTAATAATATAGAATGAAAAAATTATATATATATATATATGCAAAAATATTATATCAATAACATTAAAAACTACATTAAATTTTTTCTTAAGTATATTTTACTGTTCTAATTTCATTACTTTAATATATGTTTTATGAATAATAATAACTAAAGATATATTTCATTATTTTTGAATTTCAATTAATTAATTAATGGTTATTTGTTTTGTAATAGTTTTTATGATTTTTTATTGATAAATATTGATTCATATTCATGTCATATTTTTTCCGATTTTTTATCTTTTTGATATGTTTATAAATATTTTTTATTAATTTATTTGTTTTGATATTTTTATTCAACGACTGAATTTTGAAGTAACTTTTATGACGTCTTGTATAGATTAACATTGAAATTCAACTTCATATTTAATACAATTAATAATTTAATTTAATACAATTTTATAAAAGTCACGTAGGATAGCATCAAAATTCAACTTCATATTTAATATAGTTAATAATTCAATTTAATAGAATTTTGGAAAAGTTATATACAATAACATCAAAATTCAACTTCATATTTAATATAATTAATAATTCTATTTAATACAATTTTAAAAAAATATCATATTGCAAAATTCAAATTCATATTTATTGAAAAAAATTTACAAAAAAATTCAAAATTTTTATTAAATTAGAGTATTGCAAAAGTCAAAACTGGTAGGTAATACTAATTATCATCGATGTTGTTGCTAAAATATTTTTCTTTATATTTTTTAATTGACATATAAATTGATTTAATATTGTTTTGATTTTATTCAAATTAAATTTATGATTAGTTTTAACGGTGCAAGAAATAGTGTGTAAAATGAAATAAAATTCATACAAATTGAGTTGAGTTTGATTATGTAAAAAAATTTACTAATTGGACAATGTATTTGATTGCACAAACATAAACATATTTATCACTAACAATCAAAAACTTATGTTGCTCCTTATCACAAGATTTTTCTTCATCTGGTTGCAACTTAAAACAAAATTGTAACAAAAGTAAAAGTTACATTTCATATTTATGGTCATAAAGTACTTTAGAATTTTCTATATACATTTTACCTGAACTTGTCGTTATTTTTTAATATCACAAAATTCTTAATTATGTATACTTCTCCTTCTTACAAAATTGTCTTAAACTTATATGTAATATTTCTCCTATAATAGCATGTACATATAATTACTCTGAAACAAAGAATATAAAAAAGAAATAGCATAAAAGAATATATTGAGCAAAAGATTAATGAGTCAATAGTAAGAAAATCACTTTTAGATTTTTAAAAAAAAGGATAGATCAATAGAATAAAGTTGCACAATGGTATAACCAAAATGCCCACGGATGAAAAAAGCCCACGGAGCGTGATGATCGAGCAGATATAGTAGTAAAGTTTAGATCCATTTGGCAAAAAAGGAAATTGATTCAAGAAATTGAAAACAGGATTAATAATCTCAAAAAGGAAACTAACCACGTGTCAATCTCTGGAGTAATTTTACACAAAATTTCATCCATTTGGCAACATCAGAGTGTTTCTCTCATATTTTTGCTTACGTATCAACCTCATATTTATTTGTGTACAAAATAATTTATGGCTAATTATGACACAAATTATAAATCAATTTTTGTAAGGAAACATTATAAAATCAAGATGAAAATTAATATAAATCATAACTGTCCATTTTTTAAAAGCAATATAAATCGACATTATAGTAATAAATATTACATAAATCTTGAGGATATATTGCCCATTACATAAATATTATATAAATCAACATTAATATATAGGAATATTTTAAGGAATAATAAATTAGTGTATGGAGATTTATGCAACAATAATTAATTTGATGATATAATGCAAAATTATTCACGAAATCAATTATTGCTTGATTGTGAATATTACTATACCATTTAACAATTAAAATTATTTTAAATTTTGAAATAGTAATTTTGGCCTTAATTTCTCTTTTTATGAAATTCTAATTTCAAAATGTAATAATTATTATTACGAAAGTAATTTTGAAACAGTGGTTTTTGCCTTTTGGTTGTTCAATGAGGGAATAAAAGCACCAAATACCTTGCAAATTGGCACCATGTTTTTTTTTTTCCCTTCAACCTTCATTTTACACCCATTTTTTCAAAGAAAGAAAAACATCATGTAAAAAATTAAAAAGTAGAGCATTTGGTTTGAGAATCCTTTCCCTATTGGTAAGCAATGTTACTATTTTAATAATAAACATTGTTTATACATTATTTTTCCTCTCTCTTTTTTTCTACAAATCATTACAAATTTATTAATTGTCTTTCTTCTAACTCTATTCAATTGAAAAATAACTTCTTTCTTTGCACTACTTTGTTTTTCTTTCTTCCATTGAAAATCAGTGCAAATTTACTAATTATCTTTTTTTTTGAGACCATGATTTAAGTATCCAAAGCAAGCTCTTTGAGAAGAAATGTTAGCATTTGTTTTACATATTATTTATATTTGTATTTTATAATTTTATGATTCTTGATTTCTAATTTTCTCTCATTTTGTAAATACTATTTTGCCAAATAATAAGTTAAGGAAGATCAATATTTGTTTATTAGAGAATAATGACTTCCTAATGAGCGAAATGATGAGTCTACCCTCTTGATTTTATATTAATTCACTTTCCATTCTATGCATATCATATATTATTGTATTATAGCTGAAGGAACTATTTTTTATGACATGTTTTTACAAATTTCAGGTAATTAGCTTGCCAATGGAGTGGATATTGCTGATAACCCTATTTGAACAAAGCAACCATTGTTGAGAAAGTTATGACTCAAAATATTATAAAGCTACAAGATGAAGTTAGAGAATCTTGACGAAGAGCTTCATCAAATGGAATCAAAGGATATAACAAAATCAAACATAAATGAAAATTATGATGCATCTGTAATAAAGAAATAAGGGATATATCTTTTCTATAAATTCATCTTAAGTAACTATTAAAGAATTCTTAATCTATAAAAATGATCTATTATAAAATTATAAATTTTGTACCTTCCTTTAATTTATTATTTTATTAATTTTGATATGAATCTATTTTTCCCTTTAAAGTGTGTTTTCACTCAAATTCATTGAAGATTTTTTTTATCTAAGAAAAATTGTATTTTTAACCTAATTAATTTAGATTCAATTACTTGATAACATATTAAAATTAATTCATGTGTTTGTTTCTATCTTTTCCATTGTATTTAAATTTAGACTCCAAATTGTTTGTGTTTTTAATAGTTTTTTTAATTTATTGTTATAATAATTAAATATAAATTTTTATATCTATATTTTTAATTTAAATCTATTAATAATTTGATTTATATATTATTTGTATTGTAATTATTTTTTAAATAAAATAGATAATTTTATTCGCTTAATACTTGAAACCACAAAAGTCAATTAAAGATGAATGACAATAAAAATACAAGAGATAATATTACAGATTCTTAAATTAAAATAAAATATCTTGAAGAATTAATGGAATGAAATATAAATTGTCTATTAAATAATAATATATTATATTTAATAATTTTAACATCTAATAGTAACAATTATTCATACCAAATGAGTTATAAAATCATACTCAAATAGTTAACATTAAAAAGTTAATTTTATATAGAGTTCTTTATTATTCAAGTTTAGGTTTAATGGTTTAAGTTCATACATCTAACTCTCATATGAAAAAGGTTTGCTCATTGATACACCATTCTTAATTTTTAAATAAAATATTTGGGAATTATGAATTTTGAATTTTAAATAGTCGAGTGTCAATTCTACTGTTAAGCATTTATACCATCAGCAAGCAATTAGATGTAATCAATGACATTAATTTTTTGAAAATTAATATCTAATTGTTCCACAACATTTTCTTTAGTAAGTATAATAAATTAAAAATTAAAATAGAACTTGGCATGGGGACAATTCTTTGTAAACATACTAACTGTTTCCATGCAAATTTAATATATAAAATAAATATACTAACTGTTTCCATACTTTTTATTTCACTAATTTATTTTTAACATTGTAGTTTTTTTTAAAAATATATATAATTTACTTAGTCATTTATAAGTTACTTTGAATATATTACTTTGATGTTATTTTTACATTTTAATTCATTAATTTTGATTGATTATAATATAATTTATTTTTTTAATATATCATAAGTAGTGATTTTGTCTCTAAAGATAAGAGTAATATATTAAAAATAAATTATAAATGTCTAAGTAAATTATATTTTTTTTAAAAAGTACAATGTTAAAAGTAAATTAGTAAATTGAAATATAAAAGCAATATTAAAAACAATAAAAATTATTGTGTATAATTTATTAAAAATAAATTATAGAAGTAAATTATATATAATTTCCTTATTTATATAAAATAATAAACATATTACCTAACTGAATTACACCTAAAAATAATCTAATTATCTTAATTAAAAATATTATTCATTATCTTAATTAATATTCTTTATTTTATTAACTATATCAGTACTAAATTAACTAGAATTAATAGTAAGGACTAAAAAAAATTAAGAAAATGTCAGAGATCTAAAATTAATAAAAAAATATTCAACAACTAAAATCAGACATAGCCATATTTGTAGGGACTTAAAACATATTGAAGCCTATATTATATAATTATTATATATAATTATATTAATTATGATAATTATGACTGTTATCTATTGTGATTTGAATCAATTAAAATAATTATGACAATATATATTGTAATTACAATAATAAAAATTATTATTAACAAAGGTAATTAGATTTTTTTAAATTGTATAATTGAAGTAATTAATGTAATAATCAATTATATACAATTAAGGTAATTATCAGAAATTATTATATACATTTGAATTGAAATTTTGTGTTTCAATTAAAACAAATAAAATTTTAAGGTAATTACATGTAATTATTATAAATAATTTAACTAAAATTATTAAATGTTGTTAAAAAATTCAATTTTTATTGATAAAAACATATAATTATATTAATTATAGAAATTACAATTCACACACACACACACATATTGTGATTTGAAATAATTAATATAATTATGATCAATATATATTTTAATTATGGTAATAAAAATTACTTTAAATAAAGGTAATTACATTTTTTTAAAGTTGTACAATTAAAGTAATTAATGTAATTATTAATTATATATAATTAAGGTAGTTACCTGTAATTATTATATATATTTGAATTAAAAAGATTTAGTATTAATTAGAACAATTTGAAAATAAAAGATTAAGGTAATTACATGTAGTTGTTATTTATAATTTTATTTTCATTGAATGTAATTGTAAATGTTGC
Organism: Spatholobus suberectus; assembly: GCA_004329165.1. Classification (NCBI taxonomy): domain Eukaryota; kingdom Viridiplantae; phylum Streptophyta; class Magnoliopsida; order Fabales; family Fabaceae; genus Spatholobus; species Spatholobus suberectus. The sequence continues at coordinate 15,041,286 of QUWT01000781.1, read as the reverse complement.
TAAAAAATTATATTTTTATTTAAAAAATTATATAATTATATTAATTATGGCAATTACAATTGATATATATATATATATATATATATATATATATATATATATATATATATATATTGTGATTTGAATTAATTATGATAATTATAACAAATATATATTTTAATTAGGGTAATAAAAATTATTTTACACAAAGGTAGTTAGATTTTTTTAAAATTGTATAATTAAAGTAATTAATGTAGTTATCAATTATATACAATTAAACTAATTACCTGAAATAATTATATATATTTGACTTACATAATTAAAGTAAGTAAAACAATTATGAATTATATACATTTAAGATAAATATTTGAATTATATATAATTCATTTTCTCAAAGTGAATTTTTTATATTTTATTGATAAAATTACATAATTACATTAATTAAGGAAATTACAACCAACACATATTCTTAATTGAATTAATTAAAGTTTTATGATTAGTATATATAAGTTTTAATTAAGGTATTAAAGATTATTTTATGTTAGGGTATATGTATATGTGTGTGTGAATTTTAATTATTATATAAAATTTAATTATTGTATATATATATATATATATATTGTAATTATTAAAATATTTAATATATTATACATATTGCATTTATTAGATGTTATATTTCAATTGTCAATAAAAAATATAAAGTTCAATTTAACAACATCACATCCATTTTTTCTGAAGCCACAAGGTCACATTCATTTTTTTCTACCAAAATGTTGTTGTTGTTTTTTACGACCTATACATATATTTTTTTAATTTGAGTTAATACAGGTAATTAATGTAATTATCATCTACATATGATTAAGGTAATTATCTGTAATTATTATTATATATATGTATATATATTTAAATTGCATAATATAATAGTTAATGTAATTACGGTCAATATATATTTTGAAATGAATTAATTAAGGTAATTTTTCACCCATGATCAATTGTCCGTTGCGTTATTTAGATTTAAATCAAGAAAAGGTATCAAATTTACAATATTTGATGATGATCAAACAGTTTGTACATCAACCAAAAACATTATGTGCCGAGAAATATTTGATAATGTTTAACATGATAAAAAATATTAACATGAGTTTTATTCTAATTTTCCTCTTTTTTTTCAATTGGAATGTTATGTTTCTTTTTTTAAGATCTTGGATTTTTTTTTCTATCTTTTTTGCAATTCTCACTTATCTTTCATACAAAAACTCAATGGTCATAATTATAATAAAAAATGTTCAATTAATTTCATTCAGTTATCAAATCTTTCATATTGAAACGCTATGTTTTCTTTTTCTTTTTCAATGGAAGCTTAATTTCGAACAAAGAAACAAAAAAAAAAACTATAAAACCCTTTGTGATCTCTTAGATTTTATTTTTGCCACATGCATCTTTTTATTTGGGCTATAAGAATAGCAATTATGGATGACCAAAAAATCGTATTTGTGGGTAAAATATACTATAGATTGAAAATGGATACCCTAACAGGATACCTGCTGGTAAAATAAATGAATTTTTCTCTATCTACTTATTACCAAAACAGGGGCAGGTAGTAAAGTACCTAAACCTGTAGGTACCTACAACTTAGAATTACTTAAATAACTTTAATTATATATAAATTAAGTTTCTCTAATTTATTTTTAGTATAAATATGTGTTTTAAAATTGTTTGTTTTTAATTTTATTCAATTTTTCTTTTTTTAATTTTATATTTTCATAAATATCCACGGATACCCTGTGAATACTTATGGATATTTATAAAATTCATTGATACCCACTCAACAGATATTCATGCAGGTACGAGACAACCATGATGTGTACTTTCATTTAAGAAAGGTAGTGAGGGGAGATTACTACCTGTGCCCACCTTGTAGCATTGTCATCCCTTATAGCGATTTAGTCCACACAATATCAAATCATATTTATAAAAATCATATTAATATTTTATACAATATTCACATTTAAGAATTATCATCTAAACTATATATATATACATATATATTAATTAATTAAAAATACAAAATATCACTATAATATTAACATTAAAATAAGCATCAACGTACTTAATTTCACTGATAATATTATATACTAAGTATTACAATAAATACATTCAGAAATGTACATATTAACAAATGCTATATTTACCTTACAAATAGTTAATATTGCATATTAATCAAAATATAATAATCGAATGCTAATTTTCTGTGCGTTGCACGGATCCACATACTAGTTATTACTATTTTTCCTATCCTTTTTCTTTAATTTTATATTTTCTTTTTATGCCTTTTAGAAACAAACAAGAATAATCTTTTTTATCTTATTTTCTATTAAACAAATAGAAATATAATTTTTATTAAAAAACATAAAATTAATTATGTATTATACTTAATAAGTACATACAATAATTAATAATATAGAATGAAAAAAATTATATATATATATATATATATATATATATATATATATATATATATGCAAAAATATTATATCAATAACATTAAAAACTACATTAATTTTTTTCTTAAGTATATTTTACTGTTCTAATTTCATTACTTTAATATATGTTTTATGAATAATAATAACTAAAGATATATTTCATTATTCATGAATTTCAATTAATTAATTAATTGTTTTTTGTTTTGTAATATTTTTTATGATTTATTATTGATAAATATTGATTCATATTCATGTCATATTTTTTCAGATTTTTTATCTTTTTGATATGTTTATAAATATTTTTTATTAATTTATTTGTTTTGATATTTTTACTCAACGACTGAATTTTGAAGTAACTTTTATGACGTCTTGTATAGATTAACATTGAAATTCAACTTCATATTTAATACAATTAATAATTTAATTTAATACAATTTTATAAAAGTCACATAGAATAGCATCAAAATTCAACTTCCTATTTAATATAGTTAATAATTTAATTTAATACAATTTTGGAAAAGTTATATACAATAACATCAAAATTCAACTTCATATTTAATATAATTAATAATTCTATTTAATACAATTTTAAAAAAATATCATATTGCAAAATTCAAATTCATATTTATTGAAAAAAATTTACAAAAAAATTCAAATTTTTTATCAAATTAGAGTATTGCAAAAGTCAAAATTGGTAGGTAATACTAATTATCATCGATTTTGTTGCTAAAATATTTTTCTTTATATTTTTAATTGACATATAAATTGATTTAATATTGTTTTGATTTTATTCAAATTAAATTTATGATTAGTTTTAACGGTGCAAGAAATAGGGTGTAAAATGAAATAAAATTCATACAAATTGAGTTGAGTTTGATTATGTAAAAAAATTTACTAATTGGACAATGTATTTGATTGCACAAACATAAACATATTTATCACTAACAATCAAAAACTTATTTTGCTCCTTATCACAAGATTTTTCTTCATCTGGTTGCAACTTAAAACAAAATTGTAACAAAAGTAAAAGTTACATTTCATATTTATGGTCATAAAGTATTTTAGAATTTGCTATATACATTTTACCTGAACTTGTCGTTATTTTTTAACATCACCAAAATTCTTAATTATGTATACTTCTCCTTCTTACAAAATTGTCTTAAACTTATATGCAATATTTCTCCTATAATAGCATGTACATATAATTACTCTGAAACAAAGAATATAAAAAAGAAATAGCATAAAAGAATATATTGAGCAAAAGATTAATGAGTCAATAGTAAGAAAATCACTTTTAGATTTAAAAAAAAAGGATAGATCAATAGAATAAAGTTGCACAATGGTATAACCAAAATGCTTACCAATCAAGCTTAAATAAGAGACAATAATAAGTAAACTACTGAAATAAAAAAAAAAGAAATAAAAATCACTAAAATTAGAATAAGAGGACCCAAAATACGTATTCTCAAAGCATTTTGCTCAAACTTATATAGAAAATGTAATCTGTCAATCCAATGGCCAAAAGTCGAAAACGTAATATAATATTAATTTTAATTAATAGCTATAAATAATATTGAATTTAAAAATAGTTTTGTTCTTTGTTTTAATATTATTAAATACTAATTTTATATAATTAAATTAGTTAAATCCAATTAGGTCAACAACTATGTTTTTGTTAATACAATTAAATTAGTAAAATCTATATAGGTTATTTAAATTTGATTAGATTCGATCAATTACTATTGTAAATTTCAAGTATTCATTAACGGCTCACATTAGTTCTAGTCTATTTTTCATAGATATATAATCATTTTAAATTTAACTACATATTTACAGAATCATTACTTTTAATTATTATTGTTCATAAAATATATTTTAATAACTAAATTAAAAAAATAAAGTATAATGATATATACATAATAATTTATTTATTAATTTTTGTCCTTATATGATTATTAATTAAATAACATATTATGAATTATTTTTAATTTAACTATATATTTATAAAATCATTCCCTTTAATTACTATTGTTCATGAAATATATTTTAAAGTAACTAATTTAAAAAAAAATTGAGCATAAGTAGAAATATAATATGTAATGTTACTACTTAATATCAAAATTAATATTAAATTATTAAAATTGTTTAATAAATAGCATGTTACTACTTACATAACTAGCGTAAAAACCTGTGCAATGCACGGGACATTGGAGTCATATTGATACAAACACGAAATAACACTGTAAGAAGAAAAATAATAATGTTTTCCATCTAAAGGAAATGCAAAAAAAAGTAAAATAAGTTTCAAGATACAATCGTTATTTGGTTATTTTATTTACCATATATATTTGGAAGAGAGTAAAACAAATTAAAAATTTTAAAAAAATAAAGAATTTGTTTTTAATTTTATTATAAATTCTTGAACATTAACATAGAAAAATCATAGCTACAAAAAATAGCAATGAAAAGCAAAAGATATTAAAAGACCAAAATAAGCTTAAGGAACAAAACACTAAAGTTATTATTGATGACGGTCTTTAGACATTGTGAAAGATTTCTCGATATATAACATCTATGGTTGATGTACATACTCTTTGATCATCATCTAAGGTTAAAATCTTGAGACCTAGGACTAGTTTAACTCTAACACATTGAACAATTACAACAACATTGTTAGTATCTCCTTTAGTGAGGAAAGAGTTAAACTCCTCAACATAGTTTTCGAACAATGTGCACTTAAAGCATATGCTACAATAAGGATACAAAATAATAATTAAAAAAATAATACTACTAAGTATTTTAAAATTGTGAAATAGTACATTATTATTAATATGTACATAGAATTACTACCCTTCAGAGTCAAGTTGAATTTCTTTCACCTTTGTTTTGTCCCCATTTGTCACAACCTCAATTTCAGGCCCACATGAGATGAGTATGCCTATGACATCCACAAATATGAAATAGTTTATTAGGTTATGAAAATTTTCAATGTTATTATTATAATTATAACAAAAAAAGATAATGAAATACTCACCAACTAAATAATTGGTGTCATAGTCAATACAAAGAACCTTGAGATAGGGGTAATTGTCAACAAATTATTGGAAACAACATTATGAGTAAGCAACTTTAGTTTTATGGCTATTTGAAAGTTGAGCTTGTATGGATGTCGGGTCATTCTATAAGGACCCTTACTATTGACTACATTAAAATTGAACATGAAATAAAGAGTTTTCTTTAACCAGTGGTTGAAACCTATATATCAGAGTATTCTTGACGGTTGCATGGATAAGGTCTCCCTGTAAAAGAAGACAAATGTTAAAAACAATAATATATGTAATTAGAAAATTTATTATAATTGTATTACATCATATCATAGTAGGCTTTGCATTATGAACTTACATTTTGGTCCATGAGGACCATTTCAATAGAATATATCAATTTTTCATTGTTTTTGTTGGCAACATGCCCAAGTCTGACAACTCTGACAATTAGGCTCCACGTCTCTATATCATTTACATATGAGAGGAAGTTACATTTAGGTGCCATTGTTGTTGAGGTTATGAAGACTGAGATCGAAACCAAACCACAAAGAAAGGAATATCAGTGTGTTTCTCAATAGAATCAAGTTAAACACAAAGCAAATGAAATTTCACATTATTTAAATAAAACTATAGAAGGGTTCAAGAGTTACAATCGATGGATAGGATGTTAATTTCAAGTGAAATTGTAGGAAAAATTAATCTATTTCAATTTAATTTAATTTGAATTGTAGATTTCTATTTAGTCCACCAAAATTCTATTAATTTGTTTTTGTAAATAAATTTCATATTAAATTAGATTCTATATTTATTTCCATTATGATTATTCCCATTTCAAATTGAATTAGTTACAAAAATAAATTTCACACTAAAATTGTTTACTAAAATGCTATTAATTCATATTAATTGTCTATATTAAATTATTAATTATTAATCCATAATAATATAGAATTCTTGTCTATATTAAATTATTTCTATAAATAAAATCTATAGTAATGGTCCGCTCCAAATTAAGCATCATTTAACTATTTAATGGAAATTTACATTTTAAATTGAAATAGCTACAAAAATAAATTTCACATTAAATTATTTTCATAAATAAATGTCATATTAAATTATTTTCTTAAATACCTGTATATTTTAAATTAAGCATTTAGTATAAATTTATTGCTTATGTGTTCTAGAACATAGAAAATATATTGCTTTGTATATATTAAAAAGATATATTTACCTCTTGTAATAAAAAAATATTAAATAAATATACTGCTTATAATTTAAGTAGTAATTTTTTTCATATTATAAAAAATATATAGAAATTATTATGATAGAAAATATTATAATAGAATTTAACTTTTCAAACACTGGTTATTATAATAATTTAAATATATTTAATATTTGACAACGCATTATGATATCGTATTGATTAAGTAAAATTTTTGACACAATTTATATTTCTGTATTGAAATCAGAAATACCTCTTATTTTAGAATTTTTATCTTCTATCATTAAGCCAAAGATATCAAATCTGGTATATACATATCCGATGGCATGGGATCAACACTTGATGTATAAAAAAATGATACAGAATATTATTAATTCATATTAATTGTCCATATTAAAATATTAATTCATAATAATATTGATTTTTTTTTCCACATAAAATTATTTTCATAAATAAAATCTATATTAATAGTTCATTTAAAATTTGAAATTAAGCATCATTTAAATTTTTAATGAAAATATCCATTTTAAATTAAGCATCATTTTAAATTATCACAGAGTAGAAAATATCATAAGATTCTACTATTTATCTCACATCATATTTAGTAATGTCCTCTCTCATTAGTATTATTACATTTTATAATGAAAATTTTGATTTTAATATGAATTAGCTACAAAAATAATATAGAATAAGCAAAAATTGCCTAATTTAATTTTTTAATGAAAATATCCATTTTAAGTTAATCATCATTTTAAATATCATGAATTAAATTATTAATTCATAATAATATGAAATTTTTGTCCTTTTTAAATTATTTTTGTAAATAAAATCTATATTAATTGTCTACTTAAAATTTGAAATTAATCATCAATTAAGCCATTGATGGAAATTTCCATTTTAAATTGAAGTAGCTACATAAATAAATTCCTCATTAAATTATTTATAAATGAATGTCATCAAATTATTTTTGTAAATACTCATTCATTTTAAATTAATCGTTCAGTATAAATTAATTCCTTATATGTGTTTTAGAACATAAAAAATATATTGCTTATGTATAATATGGAAGTTTTTGTCCATATTAAATTATTTTAGTAAATAAAATCTATATTAATTATCCATTTGAAATTTGAAATTAAGCAACATTTTATAAATGAAAACTCATCCAAAAATAAAAATTAATTAGAAAATTCAATGTATTTAGTATTACCTTTTATCTCTTATTGATTTGATTTAGTAAATTTTTAACTTTTATATGTATGTTTTTTGGTATATTGCATTTGATTTAGTACTTCTTTTTTTCTTTTTATATTGCATTTGATTTAGTTTTTTTTTTCCTTTTGGGGAGGTTAGCGTTTCCTTTTATTTCTATCTGATTTAATAATTTTTAACCTTTCCATGAATTTTGCATTTCAATAATTATTTTAAAAGAACCGTGGGGATAATTAAATTTTTATTTCTATTTTTAATTTGAAAGGGATAATTCAAATAACATGTTGAGTTTAATGGGAATAACAATTCAATAATTATTTAAAAATGAAAACCCATCCAAGAATAAAAATTAATCGAGAAATTCAATATATTTAGTATTTTCTTTTATTTCTATTTTGATTTGATTTAATAATTTTTTAAATTTAATATATATTTTAAATTAGTCAGATATCAAGTTTACTTTAAATTGTTTCCTTAAAAAATTGTTTTATATTTATAGCATTGTTGTGCAGTTATTTATTCTCATTTTCTAATATTTCGTGTCTTAATTGTTTATAAATTTTGTCATAATTATTTGTAAACTGATTTGTATGCAAATGAATATGAAGTTGACACGTAAGCAAAAAAAGGAGAAAGAAACGCTCCTGTGTTGCCAAATAGGATGAGATTTCGTGTGAAATTACTCCAGAGGGTGACATGTGGAGCTTTCCATTTTTAATTATTTTCAATTGTATATATTATAGATTATAGATTATAGATAGATTATACATTTTACATTATAGATTATAGATATAGATTATAGATATCAACATTATCAAAATTAATATTTAATTTTTAAAATTGTGTAATAAATAGTATTAACATGAACAATTCAATTCTTCATTAAGTACAATTAGGTCCATTAAATTTAATTACATCCAATCAATGGTTATTGTAAAGTTGAAATTTCGATCAACGGCTAATTTTTGTTCAAGTCTCCTTTACTATTCTATGTTTTGATATTTTTATTCAAACAATTGGATTTTGAAATAACTTTTATGAAGAATTGTATAGATTAACATTGAAATTCAACTTCATTTTTACTACAATTAATAATTTAATTTAATACAATTTTATAAAAGTCACATAGGATAGCATCGAAATTCAACTTCATATTAATACAGTTAATAACTTAATTTAATACAATTTGTAAAAGTTATATACAATAACATCGAAATTCAACTTCATATTTAATATAATTAACAATTCAATTTAATACAATTTTGAAAAAGCCTCATATTGCAAAATTCAAATTCATATTTATTAAAAAAAATTTGCAAAAAAAAACAAAATTTTTATCAAATTAGAGTATTGTAAAAGTCAAAACTGGTAGGTTGTATATTAATTATCATTGATGTTATTGCTACAATATTTCTTCTTTATATTTTTTAACTGACATATAAAATTGATTTAATTTTTATTTTATTTTATTCAAATTAAATTTATGATTAGTGTTAACAGTGCAAGAAATAACATGTAAAATGAAATAAAATTCACACAAATTGAGCTGAGTTTGATTGTGTAAAAAAATTTACTAATTGGACAATATATTTTGTTGCACAAACATAAACATGGGCTGAAGATATGGACGATGAATGTGGAGAGAATCACGTAGTGTCACATGTATTAGGCTAAAATGAGAAGAAAGGATGAGATAAGGATGGGGTACGCGTGACTTAATAGTGATGGATAGAACATTATAAATAGGACGTTGTGTTATTGGTATTTTGCATTGTGAAATTTCTTCTGTGAGAGTGTGGAGAGTCTCTAGCTTTCTCTTTTAGCATCATCATCTGTGGTTGAAACAACAAGACATGGAGCTTCTCAATTCTGCAGCAAGCACGCAAAAACTGTCCGGAGGAGCATTTGTGGAGAAATTCGTTCTGCCGCCAAATTCAACTGGTCCTTTGAACTCACTTAAGTTTGCAGTTAAAGACATGTATGTTTTGTCACTTTCTTTGTCGTAACACAACATTATAAATGAAGGCATATTAATAATAAAATTGTGGGTTTCAATCCATGCATGCATCTTGAACGTGAAAAAATGTTTTGCATGCTTGTGTCAAACAGGTTTGATGTGAAAGGGCACGTGCTACATTTGGGAATCCTATGTGGGCAGAGACTCACTTGAAAGCTACGTCTACTGCACCAACAATTTTGGATCTCCTGAACTCTGGTGCCACATGTGTTGGTACAACTATAACGGACGAACTGGCTTACAGGTTCGAAAATATATATTTTTTGGGTTTCAATTTTTGCTCTCATTCTAAAGATTTTATAGTCCCTAAGCAGCAGCAAGCACTACTATTTTTAGTTCGTACGGACCATCTTTTCTCCCTTATTGACATCAAATGTAAAAGAAACGACAATCTCTGAGCATTGTCTTTCTTTTGTAAATTTTGTTTTGTTAGTCTAGATTTGTCAGTTAGGCATTAAATAACTGTCTTAAATTTTACTGTATCAGTAGATTATATGGAAAACATGCATGATCATCATATGAGTAGTTGTATTGTTTTTGTCATGATTATGTGCATATTTTGAACACCATGTTTCTGTTAATCATATAACCAATAAGTGCTTTTATTTTGATAGTATAATGGGAAAGAATATACATTATGGCACACCTAGAAATCCTGCTGCACCAAATCGAGTTCCTGGAGGATCTTCTAGTGGTTCTGCTTCTGTAGTTGGTGGAGCACTTGTGGATTTTTCATTAGGTAAAGCTATTCTTCAATTCCTTGAGTTATGTTGGGTTCCACATTGTTAGGTATTCTAAGTTTTATTGTTTTCTTTTTCTTTTTCTAATGATAGCAACTGACTGCATTGGAAGTGCAAGATTGCCTGCGTCATACTGTGGGATTTTTGGTTTTCGCCCTTCCAAGGATGCTATACCAAGTCCAGGAGTTATTCCTCTGGCACAAAGTTTAGATACAATAGGTAATAATCTACTAACTTGGGATCTTTGTGTTTAATTATATTTGGCTGATAATGCATTATTGCATAGGGTAACAAAGAATAACATAATCACGAACACATTAACATTGAAGGCTACCGTAATATATTTTTTTATAATTTTTATTTTAAAAACATTACAACGAAAAGGCACCGGTGACAATAAATTACGTACTAACATAGTTGATGACTTGCGATTGATAATTGAAAGGAGTTGCGAATATATTACTTCAGGGTTTTTTATATCACTTTTGAAAAATATTATTTCTATTTATCGATCATTTTTTTAAGATTTTAAGATGATATTAATTATTATATCAATTATATTCTTATCAAAAAGACGGAGAATTATTAGTGCATAAAATGTTAAAGTAATAAATAAGAGAGACAGGGCATATTTAGAAATTGCAAGTAATTTCAATAGAAACTGAGAGAATAATTACTTTGTTTAATCAACATGTATAGTTGTTAGAATCGGACTAAATCAGCCGACTTGACTGGTTCAACTGGAAATCCTTCATTAGATCTGTTTGGTCAACCCGCAAAATTAGTTTGAAAAAGAGTTAGTGTAAAATCTTTTAAACTGTTCAAAATTGGGCAAATTGGTAAGAATCAATCATAATGAGTTTGATTCAGTTCACTGGAAGAAAAGCTTTTTAAATTAAAAAAATCTAATATTATGACAATTGATACAATTTTAACACAATATTATGATGATTAGTAGTTATATCAATTATATTTATTTAGATTTTAATTGTAGTTATTGATGGATATTATTTTGTGTTGTTGAATTTAAATGTTATGACATATTTAATTATTTCATGTTTAAGTTTAAATATTATATATTACAAGTTATAAGTGATGATATTTATAAGTTAAGTTTAACTTTTAATCTAACAAAATTATGAATATTATGTTACTTTTTTGTGTAATATTGTTTAATATATTACATTAAAAATTAAACTAATATTATTTAATTATTACCAATTAAATCTTAAACCAGTATCTTTACTGATCCAATGACTGATTTGATATTGAAAATGTTGGCTATATGTTATGTAACTTTAAGTGACAAATTAAAAAAAGAACAGAAGAATTTATTTAAATACCCATGAACAAAAAAAAAAAGATGAACTCAAAGTTTGGTTTGTAAATATTGCTGGCAACGAAAACAAGGATGATGCTGAGTTTCCAGTTTCTAGTTTTTAAATTTTAGTTTCAAAATAAAATGTGATTGGATAAAATAGTTTCGAAACTATTTTTAATGCATTTTTAAAATAATTTAAGCCTTATGTCAAAACCATGAAAATTGGTTTCTTGTTTCTTGTTTTGAGTTGTAAAACTGTCACTGGAAATGTCAAGACCATGTTTATTATTCTTATGAAAATTAATATCATTGTTATTAAAATTGTTATTATTATTATTCAAATTACTATTGTTATGATTAAAATTATTATTATCATTATGAAAATAAATATTATTATTGTTTTTGTTGTTAATATTATTGTTTTTAATTAATTTTATTTTTTATCACTATTGCTTATGTAATTTTTGCTTAGTAGAAACGTTAAAAATATACATAATTTGTGAAAAAATTGTCATTGTCAAGAAATTTTAAAAAAAATTATAAGATTGATAGTGACTTTTAAAATTGAAACTAAAACCTGAAAGCTGATATTGATTTTTTATTTTAAAACTTAAAATTAAAAATCACCCTGAAAATTGGCAAATCTCAAATGAGCTGATTGATCCAATAAGACAATCACTTACCACTTGGTAAGTCCCATGGTTTACACTTGTATAGAGTATATTTAGGAGTGGAATTTTGGAAGTAAAGAGAAGAGAGGATAATAATTTTATTTCTAATAATTGTTCTTTAATTTGATAAATTTTTAAAATAAAAGAAAGTAATAGATTAATATAAATTTAATGTTCTAATCTTTTCAAGCTAAATGGTTGATATAATATTTATGATTTTCTTTGAATTTTTTCTCCAAATTTTAGATCTCAATTTTCCATTAATTTGATGGTTTATCTTTTAACGGCATGGTGCACATATATGGTGATCTTGAAATTATAGTTTTGCAAGTTTTTGAGCTATTTTATTAGGGACTTATTTTCTCGTTGCAATCTTCACATCTAGGATGGTTCGCTAGGGATCCGATGATTTTGGGCAAAGTTGGACAAGTACTTCTACAATTGCCAACTATCTTACCTGCTAGACCCACTAAAATTATCATTGCAGATGATTGTTTTCAACTTTCAAGCATTCCATGCAATGTTCTAACCGGAAATGTTATCAAAGCAATACAGAATTCATTTGGAGGTAAACAATAGATCTATATTAGAAATTCAGCGCAATTATTAATTTTAAAATTTAAATTCTAAATTTTTAGGGATTAATATAATATGAAATTTTATATGTTTTCATCCATATAATAAGGCTTAATATGGATTTGAAAATTTTAATTTTATCGGGTAAGAATTTTTTGTTGTATCCACCATTGTAGGTGATGTTTTACAACAACAAAACATCGGTGACTATGTGAAGGATAAAGTTCCAAGTTTGAAGCATTTCAATATGTTTAACTTTCCACCATTGGCTGCACTTTCTTGTGCCATGCAATTGGTTGCCAGGTACATGTAACTCACCGGTCAATCCTTAGCTTTCAGCAAATATGATTGTATATTTCTAGTAGATTGTGGATTTCCTTCGATTGGAACTTTGATTCCTTGCTTTGTTTACTATTTGAAATATAGTTATGAATTCAAGATAAACCACGGTGGATGGGTTCGTGAAGTCAATCCTGTTTTAGGTCCTGGAGTTTTAGAAAATGTATTGGAAGCCCTAAGGACAACAGGAGAGAATATTGATAGTTGTCATGCTATATTTAAGGAGACGCGTGATGCTTTTAATGATCTTCTTGAGGTATTTTGTCTCTTTTCACACACATGTCTATATATATATACATACACACACACATTTGTTTTTTAATTGGAATACGTTAACAAGCTATACTATTGGTGTATTTTAAGATAATTCTTAGTTATAACTTGCTAACATACTCCAACTAAAAAACAAGTTGGTGTACGTTAGCAAAGCATTTGCTAACGTACATCAACTTGTTTTTTAGTTGAAGTATATTAGCAAACTACACCGTTGATGTATTTTAAGATAATTCTTAATTATAACTTAGTAACGTACACTAACTACAAATCAAGTAAGTGTACATTAGCAAATCTCATATTTATTGGATCAGATTGACTTGTTGAACACAATTATTCAAATTGAACCAATTAAATTGGTTCAAGTTGGTTTGGTTAATCTACTTGTTCTACTTCAAATGTGAATTAAACTAATTATAATCAGTTCGGTTCTTGAATTTATATTTTTTTCAATTTGAACTAATCTGATGACCTAGCAAATATAATTTTTTTAGGTTTTAGACTAATACATTTTAGATTTAGCACCTAAATTTTCCTTCTATTTTTATCTTTTTTCTTCTTTATTCATTTTGATTTTCTTATAATCTTATCTAGTGTTATCAAGTGTTTTTATTTGGTCATATTTATTATGTAATTTCTTTTATTAAATATTAAATAAAGAACAAGAAATATTTTTACCTTGCATCAATATTAAATTAAAAATTTATATAAAATAAACAATAATTAGGGATAAAAAGTTGATAAAATATAATTTTTTAATCATAACTTGATGATTTGAACCAAACCAACTTAATGTTAATCAAAGTGGTTTAGTTTGGATTGACCAAATTTTTTTTCAAATCTCAAACCAAATCAATCCAATTAAATATGATAGGTTTGGAGTTAATTTTATCTTAACCTCGAACCAATTCAACCCATACACTCTTGATAAATTATCAATTGATTCTTATACCAACCTCCTAGCATGATGCAAAATCATTTATGAAAGTTTTATAATCAAATAATTTTAACATTTTTTTTGAAGATAAAATAAATAATCCATTCAATCTATGTTTAATATTATTGATGTCATATAAGATTTAAATAGTTTAATTTTAATTTTGGAAAACCTTCTTTTGATGATAACAATTAATCATTGTAGATATTATTAATAATATTTTATAAGCAATGCATACATTTAAAAAATGATTAAATATTTTTATATAATTTAATATTTCTATTGAAATATTAATTTCTGCTCTTATCATTTCTTTAATACTTTCAATTTTGAAAATAAATCAAGATCATCAATATTAGAATGTTCAACAAATCTTAAAATTTTTTCAATATTAATACAATTTTTTTCTATTTATTCTCATCTAAAGTTTAAAATTTTTTACATTCAAATAGAAAACTAAAAATAATTTTATATTTAAATTTTTAAAACCAAATCTTAATAAAGAAAAGAATTGATCTATTATTTATAGGAAACATTCAACATATTTATATTTGAAAAGAATCTTAGAAAAATACTCTATCTTTTAATCTCCAAACTAGTGTTACATATTTATACTTCCAATTAATAACAATGAAAAGAATAATCAATTGAGTCCTAAGACCATTACCTTAATGGCCTTGCTTTTTACACAGCTATGTATGTCTTACATGCATAAATCATTCCTCGTGATTAGGGATGACAATGGGTAGGGTACTATGGTACCCGTCCCCATACTCGTGTTTGAAAAAAATCTCCGTACCCGCCTCCATACCCGCGCGGGTAGCAACTTTAATCTCCATCCCTGTACCCGCTGGGTACCTATATACCCATACCCGTACCCGCTACCCGCACTTTACTTAAGTGTAGTGCCATGAAAAAAAAATTGTAGCCTTAGGCGAAATTCAAAATTTAATTTAATACAGTTTGACAAATCTCATTTTATTTTTGTAGCAATTATGAAAGTATTGATCAAATTTTTATAATTAAGTTTTTTTAATATTTCACTTTCAATATATAAAGGAAAATTCATTTAATCCATCATTTACACATAGTTATTAACTAATAAAACTTGAATAATCTTACTTTTAAAAAATCTATATTTAACGATAAGAATAATTACAAGTATTTCAATAATATTTAGAAGCATGTGTACATTTGAAAAAGAATATAATCTTTTCATATAATTTATTTTTAAAGGAGTATAAATTATTTTTGATATTTAATTTATATACAATTGTAGTGCAAAACATTTTTACACAGACATTTAATAAAATTTAGTTATTTCATCATATTATCCCATTTATTAATATGATGCAGCAGTATAGTGAATTTCTAACTTACATATATGTAAAAAAAATTTACAATAACAATGCATATAAATTAAACTCTTATTTTTGTTTATATTTCTTGCAATGTCTTTCTTTTTAATGAATCAAGATTTTTAATATTTTAATACTCACTAGAACTTATTTTTTTAGTGTGTGTGTGTGTGTGTGCGGGTATGGGGCGGGTTGGGTACTATAGTACCCATACCCGCACCCATCCCCATTAAATTTTGCGTGTAAATCCCCGCCCCCGCCCCCATCCCCATTGAGCGGGTATTTACCCTACCCATTGCGGATATTTTTTGCGGGTACCCATAGGATCTGGGTAGAATTGCCATCCCTACTCATGATACATATTCTCTTTGTAGTCTTCATAAAAGGAAAGCTCCTTTCATCTCTTGACAATGAAGAAATACTATTCAAATACACTCATTATATGTCATAAATCAAACTCATGTTTTAAGAGCATCTCCAATCAAACATTTCTCCTTTATACATTTTAGACATCTTAAGTGAGTCCTACTATCATACACCACTCATTTTTACTCTTTACAACTTAAATAACTCTTCTTTTCAACCCAACAACTTCAAAACTAATACTAAATGAGTCTCATAGATAACAAAACATCCTAAGATTTCATCGACAATAATTGTTACTAACTTTTATTATTATTATTTCATAAAAGTACATTGTTGAACCCATAATAAAAATTTCCACCGGTGCTTATACAAGCACTTAGTGATTCACATGTTTTTGTTAAACTACCACTCTAATGGACAATTCTTATTTAGCACCAATGCTTATTAAGTGCACTCCACACAAGCACCTCCATTAAAGGTGCTCTAAGTAATCATTTGAAAACCTTCTTCTTGATATATTTATTTCGACATGCCAATTCATATGTTTGAAATAACAATTACCCCTACTTTTATTATCTGTATCAAATATATATTATCTTTGAAACAATTTCATTCCATATATGACAAGCATAGATTCTCTTAAATAAAATAGCCATGATGATGATGATGATGATTATTATTATTATTATTTATTGTTTCTTCACCTAGCATCATGCTAGCTCTATCGCTAAATGAAATTTATACTAACTATATATTGTAACTTCTTCTCATATAGAAGCCAAACTAGCTAGAAAATGTGCCTTTTGCAAATATTTAAGAGAAAATTGTCACTTAATTACTATTATGTTTTAATTTTGAACATTTTGGCGGCCATCTTATTTTGAATTCTAATGTGCGACAATTTTCTTCTTCATATATATGCTTCCATTTACTTCAAGTCAATGTGACTGTTTGTGAGTGACAATTTCAGGATTTTGGTGTTATCATGATTCCTACAGTTCCAGGTCCTCCACCAACACTACAAACAAATCTGTCTGAATTAAAAAAATTTAATGGAAGGGCTAATAGCCTGTTTTCCATTGCTGGAGTATCTGGAGGTTGTCAGGTTGTATTTTTGTGTGTTATGTATCTTCTTTTAAATACATGAATTCTTATATTTTTGTTAATCAGTTAAGCTTCAAAATGTTTTAGTGATGTGGTTTCTTGATATTTTACAGGTAAGCATACCATTGGGAATGTATAATAACCTTCCAATTTCAATTTCTTTGGTAGCCAAACATGGTGAGGATGAATTCTTGCTTTGCCTTGCTGAGAGCATTTATAACGCTGTTAAAGAAGAGGAATCAACAAAACCAGAAGCATAAGATGATTTGTGTTTTAAAAAAAAGAGTGTGGAAAATAATAGCTTGATGCTTTACTCGTCGATAACGAAAATAAGTAGTGGATAATGTGCTTTGCGTAAGGGTTTGTGTATTACTTTCTTTTTTAAATAATGGGATTTTAAAAGGAGACTTTATTCATGTAATTTATGGGTGAGGCCCTTTTAGTGCCGAAGGGTTGGTATTGAAATTGGTTGTATGTTGTACCTTGTTATTTTGGATTGTATGTTGTAATGTTCTATAAGAGCAACTTTACCACTGTTCCTTCCCAGTTGCTTAAATTTAAGAAACTGTTTCTTAAATTTTTTACAGTGTTGGAGACAACTTATGTGGCAGCAAGAGTTGCTTAAATTTAAGCAATGTATCTTCTACAAGCAACTGGTTCTTGTAATTAAAAAATTATTTTTTTCATTAACAATTATCTCAATATTTGTGAGAAAAAGAGGGAAGAAAACCATATGAAGAAAGACGAAGAAGAAGAGGAAACAGAGAACAATGAAGAATGAAATAAATTATAGAACCAAGGACAAGAACAATAATACTCCAAGAACCAACAATAAAATTTCATAACCAATTTCAGTGCCAAACCAAGCGGGAGAACAGATCTTGATTTAAAAAAAATAACAAAATTTAAGAAACAATAATCAAGCTACAAACTAGAGGGAAACACCGGTGATGAGAGGCTCCGATGATGAACTCCTAACGACGAGTGACAATGGTGGTAGATCGGTGGCGGGGGGAGGTCGTTGAAGGTGTGGCTAAGTGGGTGATGGTAGATCGGAGGCAAAGGGAGGTTGTTGATGACGTGGGTGAGTGCACAGTGGTAGATTGAAGGCTGGGGGAGGTTGTTGACAGCGTGGGAGTCATGCACGGTGGTAGATTGAAGACGTGATGATAGGGCCTCAATGGAGGGGGTGGAGGTGTGCCAGTAGTTGTTGAGAGGCAGAGAGCTTCAAAACGAACAGTGAGAATAGCTCTGGTTGAGAGGGAAAGACTTTGAGAAGGGTTTGAGGAAGAGGGTTCAGAGGGAGAGGGAAAGAGTTTGGGGAAAAAATGAAAAATGAAAAGGAAGAGGAGAAGTGACATAGAAGCTTTTGGAGGAAGAGGAATCAAGGAACCATAAACAAAAAAAAATGTGACAATATTTTTTAATTTCTTTTACTATTAAATGTGACAAAATTAAATGTGAACCATAAAGCAATTTTTTTTACTATTGAAGTACTCAGAATATGACCATTTTGCACATGAAATTTGACCATTTGAGATAGGAAAGACGATTTATTATCGTTATGCATATTCAAGTATAAATAATGGCTCAAACTAGCCCATTTTTCATACAATTTCTCCATATCCAGTCTATTATTTTGTTGCTATCAAGTCCTAAATTGTTTTTATTTTCTATCAAATGGATCCCAATCAATTTAAATATCAATGTTACATAATTTTTTTGCAAAATCAACCACCCCCTTCTAGTGATAGTTCTCAAAACTCCTAGTATTTTATGTATCCACCACCTCTTATTGGCGACAATTCGAAAAATCCTTAGCATTTTATGTATCCACCACTACCAACCAACCCCACCATGTGGTATAGGCCTCCATTAGATACTAGTGGTAGTGCGGAGTCTCCTAACAATAAACTCGAATCACCATTTGGGTCGATGTTTGAATCTCTAGTTGGCTTGGAAAATATCACACTCAATGAAGGATGAGGATGTGGTATTCAGAAAAAAAGTCGTGTCTGGTTCTCAATAGAAGAAGATATATTTCTTATTCAATCATGGCTGAACATTTTGAAGGATGCAATTGTGGGAGTTGACCAAACAAGAACCGACTTTTGGTTGAGAATTAGCAACAATTACAACAACTATCGCAGGCAGTTTTAAGAAAGGAAAGCAGGACAACTAAAAATGTGGTGGTTTCAAATAAATACTGCGGTTTAGAAGTTTGGTGGCTGCTACTACAAAGAAGTTGTTAATTAGAAGAAATGCGGGAGCTCAAAGAAAGACATCATGGCTGACGCATATAAGATTTTTTCTCAAGATATATGTGAAAATTTTAATTTTGAGTATGCATGGCATTTGTTGAAGGATGAACCAAAATGGAAGGGAGAATCATTGGAAAACTCTTCAAAAAGAATAAAGACATCTCCTTCGGGGGTATTCATCATCTTCTAACACAGAGGCGTCAATCAATTGTTCAAAATATGACCTACTAGCAACAACGGCCCGCCCAATGGGACAAAAGGCAACAAAGAAGAAGAGCAAAGGACTGAAAGGTCTTCTAACAAAGTTGTTTTGACCGACGTGGAAAATGCTATAAAGGAAAAAAATGCTGTCATGACAAAAATAGATGAGGCAAAGGAGATAGAGAACATTTGTTTATTGTATGATATCCTTATGAAGGACACATCTGCGATGTCTAAAAGTTAGCACAAAGATGATGAGTTGTATTGTAGTTATATTAGGCGCAAGTTAGGAAATTAAATTATGTATTTCCCATTTTTTTAATATAATGTTATGCATATCTCGTTGTTTTTAATTATAGAATTTTGCGAAATTGTTATTCTTTTTTATTTATTATGGTAATAATTAATTAACTTGTATTTATTTTTTATTATTTAAATTTAATTAGGTGTATTAATTAAAATAGGTGAATTAATATTTTAATTTAACACAAAATGAAGTGCAAATAAAAAAGATATAAAAGTGTGAGTTGCTTAAATTATATGCATTGGAGCAAAAAATGTATAGATTGCTTAAGAGTTGCTTAAAAACGATGTAGAGCTGTGGGACTCACTTAAGAAGCCCAAAATGGGTTCTTATTTTAATACCACTAAAGTTGCTCTAATGTCTCTATTATATTGTTGGTTGAACCTGTAGTATTGATTTATGTATGGTTCTATTTGGTTTGTGTGGGGCCTTGTTTTGATTGTTTCAGGGTTTGTATTGTGGTGATTATACATGTGTTTATATTATTAATGAATGTCCATATTTTAGGGCATGTTTTGCCAAAAGGTTCATAGAAATTTCTTTGAAATAGATTTTTTTAAATTAATATTTTGTTTGTCATTTTAGGTAGAGTTAAGTCTTGCTAGATTAGGTAGTAGTTTGTGCACTAATCATGGTAGAAATTGGATCATGATGGACTTCGTTATAAACAATGTTTGAAGTAATATCTGAAATGTTTCCATCATTATCACGTTAGTATCTTGAAGTCACAATGTTCAATGACTCTTAATACTGCAACATATAACTGATTATGAGTGAAAATCAATTTTTAAAGATAATTGCTCAAAATTGTCCCTGATTTTTGTTTATTGTCATTGCAAAAGAAATAGTACGTAATAAGAAACTACCTGCATTGAAATATAAATGGTATCTTGATATCATATTGTGTCAATGACAATCTCAAAATAAAAACCTTTAAACAATATTAGTTCTAGAAATCACTTTTGCTTCTAAGACACAAGTATCCATTTTGAGTGATTATTAAGGGAGTACCATCGCACATTCTTGAAGTTTGTACTATATTAATATAATAGTGATGCTAATTTTTAGTTTTAACTCATGATTTGGAAGTCCTAAAGAATGAATTGTGTTTAGAAATTAGGGTATGAACTTCATATATATGGGCTATCAACATCTCCATTCATTGTACATAGACTAACAAAACTGAGACAGTTTTTTTTTTTAATTTTTTTTGCACTTAACATTAATGTTTTTAAAATCAGATTGGTTATTTGACCGGTCAAGACATTGGTTCAAAGTTCAATAGTTGAATTGTGGTTAAATCAATATTAATAAAATAATAATAATTAAATAATACATAAAATAATATTAAAAAAATAATGTCATAACTTTATATACTAAAAGCTAAAAAAAAAAACATAATTTACAGGTTTTTAATATCTACAGTACCCTCAAAAGTTTAAGTCAAATATATTATAATACTTAAGTCTAAATTTTAAAAATACACATCAACATTTATTAATGAAAACAAGTTTATATTTAGAATAAAAAAGAAAGTGACCAATACTTTAGGTTGATTTCTATTTTTTTAAGAAAAAATAAAAAATGACGTTGTATTAAGTATTTTTATTAACCCGCTGTGCACTAGTTTTTTGCTAGTTTTTGACCGATTTTACTGGTTTTTGATCGATTTTTTGGTTCTTTAACCAAATCTTTTTCAAGCCAATTCTATGATTTATTTAAACTGATTAGGTGACTGGTTCATTAGTTTTCCAATCCAACGAATCAGTTTAGTTCAATTTTCAAAACACAGCTTAACATTAAACTTACACTGCATATTTAATTTTCATCATTGCTTACAGTTACAGATACATTAGTTGGTGCATGGAAGTTTCGCGGTGGAGTGGAGCGAAATGTTTATTCAGATTGATTGAACTGGTAAAGTTTACTACTTGTTTTAGAATTACTGAAATTTGTGTGAACATTCAAATTTGCTCGCCAATTTTAGTATTCTAAGCACAAAATCACCCAAAATGGATATAGTGATGCAGATGGTGTTTATGAATGTTAGTAATGCAAATTGAAGCATCCTTAATTTGCTGACTATTGCATTGAACCAGAAAATTTGTTTTGTGGTGCTTACCACAATGTGTTGCTATTATCAAAATAGACGAAACTTAGGTGTAATACTATATGTATTTTTGGCGTTGATCTTGAGTTAAAAATACTAAAATGAGTAAACCATCAATTTAGTTCCTGAAATTGCAATGGTTAATCAAATTGGTCCCTAAAATTAATAAAATGGCAAAATGTCCCTAAAATTGTAAATTATCAATCAATTTAGTTCCTAAAATTGTAATGAACGGTCTAATTGGTCCTTGAAAATAAATTAATGACAAAATAATTTTTGAAATTAAAACAACCAGTCAAAATGTTCCTTGAAATTAAAAATGCTTAATTGCACTTTTGTCCTTAATTTTTAAAATTTCATGATTATAACCCTAAAGTTTTTTCTTGTGCATTTTGACCCTAAACTTATATAATTTCACAAAGTCACTAAGTCATTTAGATTATTTAGTTTATATGTAAACATATATGATATATACCATTATTGTATTTGTTAATTGCACGTTTGATCCCCTAAGTATATATTTATATTTGTATAAAGAAATATTAAAAGTTAAGATGATAATTTATTTATTAAGTATTTTTATTTTAATTTTAATTATACAAATTTATTTAGTTATTTATATAATATTAATTATTTTTTATACATCTTCCACCCTTTCATTTGTAGGATAGTTATTTAAAAATAAAAACATTTAATAAATAAATGTATAGGATGTTGTATAATTTAACTAATAAATATTTTATATAATTTAATAAAGAAGTTTGTATACTTTATAAATTTATATAATTAAAATAAAAATATTTAATAAATAAGTCTATCATCTTAACTTTTAATATTTTTTTCATACTTTAAATTTAAATGTATACTTGAGGAACTAAAAATGTAATTAACAAATGCGAAAATGGTATATGTAATATATCTTTTATGTATAAATTAAACAAGCTAAATGAATTTGTGATTATGGTGATTGCAAAGAACAAAGGGGTCAGGGATTCAAATCCTATATCTAAAACTTTTACTATTTCTTAAAAGTTTAATTGTGCTTAAGGGGCAAAATGCACAAATTATTGAACAATGAGACAAAATTTATGCAATTATATAAGTTTATGGTTAAAATGCACATAGAAAACTTTAAGGGCAAAATTCACAAAATTTAAAAATTTAGGAGACAAAAAGTGTAATTAAGCCTTTTTAATTTTAGGGACTACTTTGACCAACTATTGTAATTTTGGAGACTAAATTCATTGATAATTTACAATTTCAATAACCATTTTGACATTTTATTTATTTTAGGGACCAATTTGGCCATCAATTATAATTTTTGGGACTAAATTGATTGATAATGCATAATTTCAGGGACTATTTTAGCATTTTATTAATTTTAAGGACCAATTTGACCAACCGTTACAATTTTAGGGACTAACTTGATGATACACTCATTCTTTGCACATCTTGCGCGGGGCCTGATTCCCTTTAATAAATTTCTTTGGCTTGTCAAAAAAAAAAATCATATTTTTTTACAAACATGATAATAATGTATTATTTCATATTACAATTTGTAGAACAATCCATTTTTTATTTGTAATAAAAACTTGTAATTTAATTATTGTATTGAGAGTAATCAATGAATAAATTTAATAAGGTTTTATTATATATTATAAATTATAACTGCTGTAATTATCATAAAAAAAATATTACCATAATTATTATAATTATTGTAATTATAAATAACATTCAATAAAATTTGAAAAAATAATTTTCTTTTTATATACAATCAAAATTAATTTAAGATTTAATTATTTAATTAATGAATTTAAGTAGAATATATACTTATTATAGATGCCTTAATTATAAATGTCTTAATTGCTATAATTAAATATAATAATGTATTTATATGAATAAATAAACAAAAAATTGTAAAATTTAGATGAAAAAAGAATGAATATAGTGTTGTCATGTGACATCTTTCCATGTTATAAAACCTTCTTTTATAATATAAAAGATTTCTTTTATATTTGTAAAATTATCACATAACTTCTACTTATTTATGAAAATCACATTTAATTAAAGATTTTTTTAGTAGCTATTTAAGTCAACATAAATATAATTATGAAGTTGCATAAATTAATTTTTAATACTATATATTAAAATGTTATACTATTGTTAGCTATACAGTGTCTTATAAATGAGAAAATTTAAATTTTTACATTACTTTTTACCATTTTTTTATATACCTTACCATTTATTTAATACATTCTTTAAAGAAAAATAAAAGTGCACAAGACAAAAGCTAAAAATCGATCAAATCCAAATTACTGCTTTAGATTGGGTTGAATTATATCAAACTTAAGTTTCAAATGAAATCGATTGAATTATGGATTAAGAAAATCAAATTGATTCCAATCAGATGAATTTTCTCTTCAAAATCGATCTAATCTAATCTGCAAACACCCCTATTAGCATTTTTCATCTGATGATTTAAAAAGAGAAAGAAAATGATTAATATTTATTTGTATAAGTAAATTAGAGTTTGTTAGTGTATAATGGCGACATTGAAGTTAGAATACCATATGCAAACTACCCAAAATCCATTCATCACTAGGTCGACTCTAATGAATACTAAGTAAATTAGAGTTAAGCAAGTGTCATAATATATGCATTTAATGTTATTAATGTAGTACTATATAAATATTAAAAATATTATTTATTGTATTTATTAAATGTAATATAAATTAACTTAATAATATTGTTAGATATAATATTTATGAAACTTAATTTAATTATTGAATTTAATAAATATAGTATATGCTTATAAATATATGATTTTTTTATATGAATTTAAATATATTAAAATTTATTACTAAATAAGATGTAATTATTACAAAATTTAATGCATAAATACATACATATTAAAATATACATTAAAATTTTTATTACTTTTAATATTGTTTGAAAATTTAATTTATAAAACATTTCAAATAGAAAAATTCAAATGTATATTAGTATAATGTATAGAAATTTACATGTACTGACAGTGTAACATAATTTTATACAGTCATCAAATCACAAACCACCATGTATGGTAAGTTTGGTGATTTTTACAATAATTATCTTAAAAGTTATATCAACAATTATTTTTGATTGGTTGAAAATATAAAACTTTTTATATTGACAATGTTTAACTATTAAACTCTTTTAGAATAGATATATATATATACACATATATATATATACATGCATATTACATATATTATATATATACATGCATATACCTGCATATACATATATATATATATACATGCATATACATGCATATACATATATATATATATATATATATATATATATATATATACATATGGCAGGATATATATATATATGTATATGCATGTATAGATATATATGTAATGCATGGTATATATATATATACATATGCATTATATATATTATATATATACATGTATATGCTGTATATATTATATATATATGTGTATATATATATATACATACATATATATATGTATACATATATACATACAATATACATTTGTATATATATACACATGTGTATATATATACATATACATATATACATATGTATATGTATGTATATATGTATATGTATATATATAGACATATATATTATATGTATATATATAGACATATGTATGTATATATGTATACATATAGACATATGTATATATGTATATATACATACATTACATATGTATGTATATATACATATATACATATGTCTATATGTATACATATATACATACATATGTATATATATATATATGTATATGTATATACACACACACACACACACACACATATATATATATACATATATATACATACATATATATACATACATATACATACATACATATACATACATACATATATATACATACATATATATATATATTACACTTTTGAATTTATATATATTAAAAATTTATCGTTAAATAAAAATATTTATCATAAAATTTAATAATTAAAATATATTTTATAATTGAATTTGTTCTATAATGTTGAAATTTAAGATTTTTATCATAGGGTATATTTGTAAATAAAATTTGATAAAAATGTGAATTAATGTAAATAAAATTCGCAAATAAATCAATCAACATTAATATAACTTAATAATCTATCAATATAGACAACCTACATTGTTAACAATTTAATTAATTAATAGATTTTATTATATGATATCGATTTTTTTTTCCATCTTAATAAGGCAGTTACAATTTACGATTATATTTTCAAATTAACTACAACTTCCGAATTAGTTACTACCTTAAATATTTTAGATTTACTAATTAATATATTTGGTCAAAAGTATAAACTTATATATCGATCAAGTTTATATCTTTAAGAATCAAATTATATATACCTAAAAATAATCAATACATATAAACATAAATTAGTAACAGATGTTAAACATTTACAGATTTCATATAGATGAGGGGAAAATATACATGTAATGTTCCCACATAAATTTCAAACCTTTAAACTATAATTTATGGTACTAATATCAGGTTTCTTATTATTTCATTAAAATATAAGTCAATTTTTATATTGCTAATATAACATATTATTAATATTATACTAAAAAATTTTAACCAAAAAATTCTCACCTCAAGTAAAAATTTAGTCTTTTTCTTCTTCCAACCTTTTTATAATATTCTTTCTCCTTACTTTCTTTCTGAATTCCTTTTTCTTCTTATAAATTATTATTATTATTATTATTTATTTTTTCATGTTGAGCTGCTCTTCAATTTGTTAGTTATTCTCGTGTTTCTAATGCTTCACTTTTTTTCTTTTCTTTTGATACAATAACAATGTTGAATCCTTTCTCAAAGTTAGTTTCACCTTCTTATCTTTTGTTTATTCCATATTTCTGTTATTATAGATCTTATACTTGAAAAATGTTGATGTGTGCATTTTATAACATATTTAGCATAGTTTTCATTATTAGATTACATGCATTTCATTGTGGTTTAAGACTAGTTATGTGTCTAATGCATTATTTTTCCCCTCGTGTCATGTTACACCTTGTCCTTGCTTGTCTTTGGTTTAGGATTTTTTATAGGTTTCTTTGGGCTTGGAAAACAAAAGATTGACAATTTGAAAGCTCTTTAGATGATTTAAATATCTTTGGGTGCTTAGAAGTCTACTTGAAAAGCATAATGTTTACCCCAAAGCATTTGGAAAAGAAAAACGTGAAGAAAAATTGTTGGAGAACTCACCACCATAGGGTGGTGCATTCCTTGATGCTAAAATCTACACCTATGAGTTTGCCATCATTAGGTGAAGCCCACCACCATGCGGTGGCACTTTTGCTGGAAGCCTTTTTACTCTCCTACACATCCATCACCATTAAGTGGCAATCATCACCACATAGTGGGTGGAAAGGCTTGAGTTATTTTGCAAGTTTTCGACTTCTTTTTGGGAATAAACTGAGACCTATTATACTTTAGTTATAAATAGACATTCTTAGGAATTTTATTTTTATTTTTCAACCTAGGTTTAGAACACAATGAATTGGAGGATTGCTCTTTTGTTCTTCAATTGTCTCTGGTTTCTCTTTATGTTCTTTTTCTTTTCTTTTTGATTTTCTCTCATGACTATATGTGAGTAGAACCCTATTTTTCTAGGATTAGGCGTAGCCCTATGATTGTCTTAATAAATAATTTTTGTTTGCCTATATATGATCTTGTTCCTCTTATGATTCTTCTTCTATTACTTTGTTTATGTGAAACGAATTGGCCAACATTTTTTATAACCTTTAGGATTTGGGGAAGTACTGAAAGGTGAGTCCAAACACTGGACCCATAGGAAAGGAACGTAGGTTTAAACCACAAATGTAGGTTAAAGCCTTCAAGGAATAATTGAATTAACAAAGAATTTAGTGGATTTAATTGAACACAGCCATCACGATAGTAGGTGGTAAATTTGGTTAGATACCTCTTCGTATCTTGAAAGAGAACAAAGGGTACCTAAGTTTAATTCACCTTCAATAAGGACAAGTGAAGCACATAGGTAACAAGGTTAAGGCAATCATAGTGCAAAACCCCAATCCTAGAAAGCTTCTTATTTTGAATTACCCCCAATTTTAATTGTCGTTCAATTTAATCTTTAATTACTTTTTCCTATCAATTACTTAAACCCTAAATTTTTCAATTAAAATTTCTTTCTTTAATTTTTAGCAATAATTACTGAACACGCAATTCCTATGGATACAATCTTTAAATTGTTACTTAACAACAACCGTGCACTTGTGGTTTTTGCTCATCAAATATTCATTCATCTCTTTTAAAGTTTCCACACCTATGCTTTGAAAGAAAGCTTTTAACACAGATAAGTGAAGATAACCCAAGTGAAATATTTATAATAATAGAGACAAGACGGAGTTGAGGTTCTTATTAGATCAAATGAAAATAAAAACAAAGTGCAAATAAATTTCCTGCATGTGGTTCATGTAACCAAAAAATGAAAGGTTCATGTGTTATTTGTTGTGTCATCCATGGAAGCAAAAGGCTCCTTAAGGTCAATGTTTGAACATTACTTTCATGTGCCTTTGAATATTGTTACTATTTTTTCATGAGCCTTCGAACACTACGAGAGAAAACAAGGTTTAGTGTTTGATCAAAATATTACAAGAGAGAGAAAAAAATATTACCTAGGGTTTGAATGAAAGGCATAGGAAAATGTAAAATAAAAACAAAACAAGAGAGGAAGAGTCAAAAAATAAAACAAAAAATGAGAGATGTATAATCAGAACATGTAGACTGAAGCTATATTTATAGAAAATGAGAGAGGAAGATTGAGGAGCACGAGGGTTTGATTATCCTTTCATTGAGGCGCCTTAAAGCAGAGTGAAGATTTTAAAATTAGAGTAAGAATGAAAATGAGCATGTTAATGAATTAGAAAAATTTCAATGAATTTTCTAGATTGGTTGTACTAAGAATTAATGTAGAAAGTTACTTTCTAGATTGATTCTTAGTATAACTGATTTTGAAAGTCTCGTTAAGAGTTTAAAAAGTTGGAAAGACATCAACATTCTATATTAGTTGTATTAAGAATCGATCTAGAAAGTAATTTTTTTACACCGATTCTTATAATTGATCTAGAAAAGTAGTTTTGTCAAGAATTTCAAAAGTAGAAAGAATGTCTATATTCTACACCGATTAAAATAGAACTGATTTAGAAGGTACTTTCCACATCAGTTCATAGTACAATTGATGTGAATTTTTTTTTTTAAATCAGTTTTAAGGCAACTAGTGTAGAATGTCAATCCCAACATTATAAAATCAGTTTCTAAAAATTGATGTAGAATGATGATGAGAAAACCTTTTTTGTAATAGTGCTTAAGGCCTAATCCATGTTGTAGGCCACCTTAGTCCAAAATGATAGATTTGCCCAAGTTGTTAAGTGCTGATTGAGGTCAACGTTCCACTCAAGTGCAGGATTCCTATAATACATTTGTTAATAATGAATAACACACCTTGGTCTAAAATAAAGTTACTATGTCGTGCTACTAGAATAGGGTAGTATTACCTTTGAGAGGCCTTGGACCTCATGCCAAAAAATCCATCCCGACCCCTATAAATACAACTAACATCACTGTAGTAGGTAAGCATCAATTGTATATATACATCAGTACTTTACTAAAATTGCTATTGACTTAAGCATTGAAGTGTCTTTTGCAAGTATCCGATTATTGTTCACGACATTTTAGTCATATAGGAGAGCAACATCATCATTAGGACACCTTTGGATCTCTTAGTCCATAAGGATTACACTTCATTCAAAGCAATCCAGAGCTCGGTCAAGGTCAATAATCCTATCTTAAACACATTGATCGAGGGTCGCCACAAGGTGACGGAAACTCAAAACAATGGTTTTGAAAAAAAGTAGAGTCATCAACAATATTTATTTATTGGGAAAACATTGGAAAACTCATTAGAAATGATCTTTGGAGCTATGTTATGGGTTCAAGAGTCGATTTTGTGTAAGAAAGGTCTTAGGATCCTACAACGTTCGATAAAAACGATTACATGTAATTAATTAAGCAAGCTACTAAAAACATTTAAAATATTTATCTCACCCAAAAATAATTGAGAATTAATTACAACAAAATGGCATTATTTTTTATTTATTTTTTTGGACTTGGTGGAATGTTCCCTGTTCTTACGTATCTCTTAGTGCAATGGAAAAATCATAATTATGTAATTCTTGTAGTTTGTTGGTTATTTTATTTTATTATTTCTAATAAATCTTTGGGTTTCTAAGTTGTTGCAACCTAAAAGAAAGAATTAACATACTGAAGCCAATCCCTCAAAGCAATTCAATTTTTGTTTAAAGAGTTTTTTAGTTTAGAGTGAAGTTTTAAGACATCAAATTGCCATAGTTTGTGCATTAGAACCTTAGGATTAAAGGGATGTTACATCCAATTAACCTATTCTCTATTAAAGATTTCATTTTTATTTTGCTAATTTTATTTAAATTACAAGCTACTTACATTTAATTATTTTGTAAAATACTTTAGGTTGCTATAGTTTTCTGATTATTTTTATGCTTATCATTATTTTTGAATTATTGTAAAAGTGAAACATAAATTAAGATATGTACACAATTTCAAAATGATTATGATTTTTTTTTCTTACATCAATTTATTGTAAAAGTGATTTAATTACATGTACATAGTAATGAAATTAATTAATATAAAATAAAATAAATAAATGGAAGAAATGATAAAAAATGATTGACAAAATTAGATGGTTCACACACATAAAAAAATGATAAAAACACAAAAAGTTCATCAGCAAAGTTTTGTATGGTTGACAATCGATTTCATGTATCTGTTTATACAACCGTTTTTGATAAATACAATCAATTTACTGTGCTCAAACATATCTCGTGCATGAAGGGCAATATTTTGAATGTTGCGGGAGACACTGGTTGGGGTGATAATTGATAATATTGAGATTAAATAATTTATAGGGAGATTTGCAAGCTTTGCTCTCTTAAACTTTATAATGCACGTGGGATTCTTCCTTCAATCCTTGAAACTTAATAATTTTTTTATAAGTAAAATATATTATTAATAGATAGAGCATAAAGGATACACTAATCCATTTTCAGAAACTTTATATATAATTAAATGTATTCATTTTCCTTCATGGTTATAATGTGTTCGCATTACATGTTATTGTTTTGAATAAAAAAATTATACATTTATGCATGAGTAGCGCTTGTCTGCTTTACTTATATGATTAATACAAGGCTTTTATGTTTCAGGATTTTGGAGTTATTATGATTCCTACAGTTTCAGGACCTCCACCAAAGCTACGGACAAATACATCTGAATTAAAAAAAATTCTTGCAAAGGGCTTTTACCTTGCAGTTCATTGCTGGAGTATCAGGATGTTGCCGGTAGTCACTATGTGTATTAAATGTGTTTTTGAAATACTTAGACTGCTATATTTTCATTCATTAATTAAATTTTAAAATGTTATTACAGTATGGTTTTTTTTTGCACTCTGCAGGTAAGCATACCAGTGGGGATTTATAATAACCTTCCTATATCAATTTCTCTGCTGGCTAGACATGGGGCAGACGGTTTTTTACTTAACCTCGTTGAGAGTCATTATGATAGCATCAAAGAAGAAGAAGCAAAAGCAAACACTTAGGAGCATAAGCTGCGTTACCTACGTTAGCTTAATGCTTTTGAGTCCTTAACAATAAATAAGGCGGATTGAATATTTGCTCTTTGCTTTAGTATTTACTTTATTATTTACATTAATTATGTTTTTTTTTTTAATGGAGACTTCATTCGTGTAATTTATGATTTTCTTGTTAAATTTAATTTATGCTTCATTAAGATTTTCACAATGATATATATATATATATATATATATATATATATATATAATTTCATATTATACATATATTTACACCCACAACAATAACTAGTATTTTAGTATGTGAAATACACATGCAAATGTTTATTTTACATAACTAAAATTTATAATAAATAAATACTTTTAAAAATATAAAATATATTATAATTAAAACTTTTAATATATATATATATATTGTTGGAAATATTGTTAAAAAATAAAAAGAGAAAAAGAAATACTGTGTCGTGACAATAGTCATTGCCCTGAAAGCAAATTTTGGTAGACCTTCGGTGCAACCCAAAATTCGATTTGTTCCCCAAGGTTTACACAATAGCGTGTTTGAACCTGTGCACTCGAGGCCAAAACACATTGGAGCCTCATGAATAATGCCCAGAAGAATACAAAGGAGAAGAAAGAGAGAAAGATTAAGAAGTAGAGAATTGCTCTCTTGGTGTCAAGACTCTTGTTGCTACTCCTTTATATAGTGCCTAAGAAATTAGACCGTTGGAAAAATTTTAAATAGCTTTTAACACAAAAACAAAACCGATAGACATGAATTAATGGCTAATTAAAGCAATTAATATGCCAACGGTAACGAAGTAATTAATATACCAATGGCAACAAAGAAATAATTAGCACTTATATATCATCATTTCCACAGTCCCCCACTAATGACAGATAAGTAAAGAAAAAAAAAATCTAGGCAAGGAAAGGTTTTTGTGCTTAAGTGTTAATGTCCTAAGGGTAGAATTAACATGCAGTGAATTAAGGCAACACCTTATGTCCAAGAAATGAATTACTCTTGAACTTAATGGACTTAAGACGAGACCCTCACAACACACTTTTACCTTTAAAATCGTGATGGCTTCGCGATTAAATTTTTTTTCACAATAATTTAGGCCTTTATATATATGCACCTTGGGTTGCTCATGAGTGCTCTAGAAAGATTGCCTAATTCTTTCATGGAAGGCGGCTTGTGCCTTCACACTCACGTAGGTAGATACATCAAGTGCGTCTCTATAGCACCACCCATATTAAGGGCTATGAATCTATTAAGAGCTCATAGCTCAACCTCACAATAAGCACTACCACATGCCATAGGGATGAGAAGTGTAGTGCATAGGAGTATTCATATGGCTTTGTTTGACCACCAAATTGGGTGTCCACCATACTTTCCTCCACTAATGGTTTTGAGCCCATCCCCCTCGACATATCCAAGACAATTTTCTTGGGTAATCCTTTTGTAGAAGAATCTATAAGATTTTTCTCACTTTTCACATATTCAAGTGAGATATCACCATTTTAATTATGTTTCTAACAACACTTTATCTCATATGTGTGTGCCTTCTCTTGCCATTATAGGCACCATTATTATTAGCCACACCAATTGCAGTCTGTGAATCACAATCGAGATATATAGGAGGTATAGGTCTCACCCACAATGGT
Source organism: Spatholobus suberectus (assembly GCA_004329165.1). Classification (NCBI taxonomy): domain Eukaryota; kingdom Viridiplantae; phylum Streptophyta; class Magnoliopsida; order Fabales; family Fabaceae; genus Spatholobus; species Spatholobus suberectus. The sequence continues at coordinate 15,007,413 of QUWT01000781.1, read as the reverse complement.
ATATTAGCCATTAGACTTTTCCACCACTCTGCTTCTGGACCCACTAGTAGAATTTATCTCATCATTGTCTAAAATCCATTTTGAGTCACACAACCCTTCTAAGATAGCTGAAAGAGTTATTGAAATGTAAATTCCAATCCATAGTACCTTTTGATACTTTAGAAGTCATAAAGTATTCCAATGATCACTATTAGGATTATTAGTGTACCTACTCAATCGGCTTACAACATATGTAATGTCAAGTCTAGTATAATTCGTAAGATACATGACATTACCAATTATTTTTGCATACTCAGACTAAGACACATGGGTTTTACTATTTTTTCTTAATATGAATACTAAGATCAAATGATGTTCTAGCAAGTACAACATCAAAACTATTGACTTTTTTTAATATATTTTTTTTCAGCATAATGAGCTTGACATAGAGAGAAACCATGTTCAATACCCAAAATCACATTAGTTTCTCCTAAGTCATTCATCTTAAATGTAGAGCTTAAAAACTCTTTAATTTCAATTACCACTTTCAAAGAGGTTCCATATATCAAAATATTATCCACATATAAACATATAATAAATCAATTTGAATATACCATTTTTACATATACATAAGACAAGTGTTTATTACAAACCCATAATTCACCAATTTTTTTTTCATTCCATTGCTTTGGTGTATGTTTTAAGCCATAAAGATTTTCTAAGCTTACATACTTTGTGTTTTTGTTTCAACACAATAAGCCATCTAGTTGCTTCATGTAAATTTCATCTTTCAAACCTTTAATTCGAAAAAAGGTCTTTACATCCATTTGGTATATAACCATGTTATGAATTGCAACATAAGCTATTAAAGCACGTATAGTAGCAATTTGGTTACTGGAGAATAAATATATATATAAAAAAATCTATACTCCTTTTTTGAGTAAAACCCTCGATAACTAATATTGCTTTGAATTTTTCTATTAATCCATCATACCTATATTTTCTTTTGAAGATTGGTAGTTCACCTTCAGGCAAACACCCCCACACTTTTCTCTAATTTCTTATGAAAGATCTTGATTAACATATAGCTTGCAATTAATATAGCTTCCCCCACATATAGTTAGGCATACCATAATTAATTATCATGACATTCATTGTATCCTATTCTTTCATAGTTTTCTTTCTTATTTTTTTTTAATAGTTGAACACCCTTTAATAGTAGCACTTTTATACTTTCACTTCATACATTATTTACGCACATATGTAACACACTTTTGATAATATATAAAATAATTTTGGCATCAAGACAAGATTGTTCCTAATAGGTACAACTAATTAAAACACTACTATATATTAAAATAATAAATAATTTTACCAAATAGAATTTGCAGGTTTGCTTGACACAAAAAGATTGAAAAAATTATTTGGTATATGATTAAAGGGAGGATGACATACCATTTGTTGTATTTTTCATATTTTTCAGTTACCTTGATTGCGATCTCCATAGCCTCATTGCTTCTCTAAAAGGAACTGTTGTTACATCTTTGAAACGTAGCCAACCTCGAGTTGCTCGAAGATGATGAGTAGCCTTCGTAACCATTCCTTATAGTTGGTTTCATTATGGAGTTCAAGTTTTGACATATCAAACAAGACATTCTTATTGAGAAACAAATCCATTAGAACAACATAGTCAAAAGAAAGAAAAAAATAATTTACTCTCAATTGTTGGAAATATTGTTAAAAAATAAAAAAGAGGAAAAAAAATATTGTGTTGTGGCAATAGCCATTGCCCTAAAAGCAAATTTCAGTGGACCTTCAATGCAACCCAAAATCCAGTTTGCTCCCAAAGGTTTACAATGCACTCAAGGCCAAAACACGTTGGAGACTCACGAATAATGCCCAGAAGAATACAAAGGAGAAGAAAGAAAGAGAAAGATTAAGAAGTAGAGAATTGCTCTTTTGGTGTCAAGAGTCTTGTTACTACTCCTTTATATAGTGCCTAAGAAATTAGATTGTTAGAAAAATTTAAATAGCTTTTAACACAAAAACAAAACCAATGAGTATGAATTAATGGCTAATTAAAGCAATTAATATGCCAACGGTAACGAAGCAATTAATATACCAACGGTAACAAAGAAATAATTAGCACTTATATATCATTATTTCCACACACGTGCACATACACATACACACAAATATATATACATACATATGTACATATGTATAAGTGAATCACCAATTTAATCTTTGAAATTGTAATAGTTGATCAAATTAGTCCCTAAAATTAAAAAGGGTTAATTGCACTTTTGTCTCCTAACTTTTAAAGTTTTATGAATTATGCCCTAAAATTTTTTCTTGCGCATTTTGACCCTAAACTTACATAATTTCACAAATTACTTTCAAGTTTCATGCATTTTGCCCATAAAGTGCAATTAAGTCTTTAGAAAATAATAAAAGTATTGAAGGTAGGATTTACAACCTTGGCCCTTTTTTTCTCAATTGCCACCAAAGCCACTAAATCATTTAGCTTGTTTAGTCTAAATCTAAAAAATATATCATATATATAGCATTTGTTAATTGTACTTCAGATCTCCTAAGGGATTGTTTGGTTGAAAGGAGGGGAGGGATTTTAAAAATTAATTTACTTTATACCCTTATAATTTTTTATTTCAAAATATAAGTAGAGATATTTTAGTCAATACACTTAAAATATTTTAAATTCTCTCCCCTCCCCTCCAAATTCCCCCAACATTGGAGGGGAACGAAAATTGGATGAGGATGGATTTTGCTACCCCTTCATTTCCTTTTGAAAATTGAATCAAATAACAAAAGTTTATAAAAATATCTCCCATCCCCTCTGTAACGATCCTCTGTCATTACAGTACTACAAACAACCCCTGTATATATATATATATATGTGTGTGTGTGTGTGTGTGTGTGTGTGTGTGTGTGTGTGTGTGTGTGTATGTATGTTTACACACACATACTCACTAATAATCAATCCACAAGTTCGTCTTTAGAATATATAAGGTATGAAATAAATACTGTATACAGGCCCAATAATATACAATACCAAGAGAAAACACAAAATAGAACTCTCTATAGCTAGTCACTTTATACATCATCTTAAAAGAAATAAACAACGATAAGGAATATCAATTCCTTTAAAGAAAGGAACAAAAATATGATTCTCCATGCTTGTTCAATTTCGCCATTAGCTAAAATGAAGCTTCATTACCAACTAAGTGAGGCTAAACTTGCCAAAAACTCAACATCTGCTCCCACGCCAAAGACGTGATCATCACAGGCACGAACCACACATGCAAACAATGCAAGGGTAAGCTTACTTAAAAAAATAATGATAACACCAGTACAACCATTACAACAACAACCTTTAACACAATAACAACAATGATATTAACAACACCTCTATCACCACCATCACCAATCATAACAATTACAAACAACCACAATAATTAAGTAACAACAACAATACTACCATCACTACCACCAGCAACAACAACATCGGGTAACAATAATAACAATTTCATCAACATACAAATTTAGAATCCCATTTCATCAGAGAATGAGTTTACATACATACAACACAACACATCATGCCTTCAACTCCAAAATGTCAATATATGAATGACATGACTCTCGAGAGATTTCTACATTTAAGGCGATCAGTTAGGTCTTATCCCCTACCATGGCCATACACCATTCAAGGATTGCCAAAACTCTGATCAGTTGGATAAGCTTATGGTTGTCAGGATAAGTGAATGTGGGTGGTGGTATACCGCGACACAAGGCCTACACTGCCTTGGCCCCCTGTGGGATTTACCCATCTACTCATCCCCTAGGCCCAGCTTTCAAACCCCACTTCTCATCCAAGCACTAGGTTGGAGGCCCGTCTGAGCCGCAACTCCGTTCACCCCCAACTTCTATGCCTACCTGCATACGGCATAAGGCCCATACTACCTCAGCCAACAACATATGCATGTATGCATGAGCCATAACACCAACACAAAAACAATATATATATGTGTAGCAACACAACAACAGCATCATAACACCACGTGGTCTACTCAACACCACCTATGGTCCAACAATTATTATCAATACCATGTAGGCCTATTTCAGCCTCTAGCATAGTTAACAGGTCAGGCCCTATCCAAGCAGCCTGTAACGACCCTTTGTCACCATAGTACTACAAACAATCCTGCTAAAAACATTTTATCCACATATATGGTGAATAAAATCAGATCATAACATATCAACTGAGAGATCCACCTATCTCTCCTAGTATTATACATGTATATCTGTTCAACTCAAATCATCATATATATATAACAACAAATGGGATAACACCAGCCCATAATAACAATATTAAAATATACATCACCAAGGAAGAGAGATACAAAACTCACTCCTTATAGCTAGTCACTCTATACAATCCCATCAACAGAATATAATACAAAACAACACATCCAAGAAGAAACAAAAAGAGCTTCTAGAAAGCTCCACCCAAAAAGGACAACCAAAAGTCTCCACCTGATACCTCCTCCATCAGCTTTGAGATACTGGATCTGTAGATGTCCCTCCCTCTACTCCCACGCCAAGATGACGTGATCATCACAGTCACAGCAACACAACAACAGCAACCAGACATCTAACCAACAAAATATGCAAGGCAAGGGTAAGCTTACGAAACAAATGTCAAAATATAATATTCAATCCAACATAATCAAAATCATTATTCACATCAATATGGAAACCAAATCATCAAATAACTGGGTTTACATACATTACAGTATATCATGCACAACATCATATACTATGCTGTCAACCCCATATGTCAATGTACGAATGACACAACTCTCGAGAGATTTCTACATTTCGGGTGATTAGTCAGGTATTATCCCCTACCATGGCCATACACCATTTAAGGATTGCCAAAACTCTGATTAGTTGGATAAGCTTATGTTGTCAGGATAAGTGTATGTGGGTAGTAGTATTATACCATGACACAAGGCCTGCATTGCCTTGGCCCCTTACAGGATTACTCATCCACTTATCCCCAAGGTCCAGCTTTACAATTTCATCCAAAACCAACAAAATAGCAACATCCACAAAGATTCAACTGATCATAAGGCAAGAAATAAGCATACCAATAGTTATTAATACAAAACAATCAATTTGTAAGCTTCCCTTACCTCTAAAAGTTCTTGAATTTGAATTTAGGTTCTTTGAGAATTCAATGTTCTTGGACCAAAATCTTTCACAGATTGATTTTTCCTCTTACCACAATCACTAAGCCGAGCCCAAAATCTTCTACTACCCTTGCTAACTTGAAAGATTCTAGAGAGAGATTGAAAGAGAATTGAAGAGAGAGAAAGGAATTGAGAGAATGAGGGGCTCCCCCCCCCTTTTCCACCTTATATACTTGACCTCCCCAGAACTCTTACACAGACTTTTGGCCAGTTGAAGCCTAAACCTCACCAAGCCACTTCCCTTATCTTAAAATTGGTCTAACTCAACTATTTTTCTCTTAAAAGCCCAACATCACACTCACAACACACCCACATTGGCTCAAGCAAATATCTCAAGTTTCCTAAATTCAAATTAGAATTTCAAACCAACAACTCACAACCATTATCACATACAACATACCATACATAACAACAATTCATTTATTTCTTTTAATCACCTAGATTACATATCAAATTTCCACTTTTTAGTTAGTAAAACACTTAATCATACATTAAGAAAAACACGGTGTTACACAGCTCACCTCATGAGAAACCTCATACAACAATATTATAAACAACAAGTGGAGGTCCTATCTAAGCAACCTTCCATTTCACATCCAATCCAACAATCAATTATAATTTGAAAACCAATACCTTCTTTGAAACCATTTGGAAGATTGGCAAATCTTGAAATTCACAAAAACCTTCGAAACAATTTACTTCTTTAATTTAAAGAAAATCATATCTCAACTGGACAACACTCCATTATTCTCAAATAGAACTTTTGAAAGTGTATAATACCCTTTTTATATGTGTATATACAAAATACTTCGCGTTTTGAAATGAAAACTGTGAAATCTTAAATGGTACATTCAGTTCTAAAATAACAGATTATGTACTGTAGTAACAGATTATATCCGTTTAGTAAAATGCACCAAATTTCATTTTTCAGCAGAGATAATTGATTATGGGTTTCCATAATCGATTATTTCTGAACCAAAACTAGAAGAAATTTTTATGAAACCCAGATAATCGATTATCAAAGTCCATAATCGATTATTCCCAAAACAAAATCATAAAAACAGCTTCTAAAACTCCAGATAATCGATTATGTATTTCCCATAATCGATTATCTGCGACAATTTTAAAAAAAATACAATTTTTTATAGAGAAACTCAAACTTTTCAACCAAATAACCCAAATTTTCGAATCAATGGGTTCCAACAACATCAATCTAGTTCATATACATCAGATTACACAACAAATTCAACATATCAACTCACAAATCATGGTTTCTCATCCAAATCTCAATTTTTTTTCCCCAAAACCCATTTTCAATCAAAACCAATGAAAATGGCAATATCCACAAAGATTCAACCGATTATAAAGCAAGAAATCAACACACCAACAGTTATTAACACAAAATAACCAATTTGTAAGCTTCCCTTACCTCTAAAAGTTCCTGAATCTGAATTCTGGTTCTTTGAAAAACTTGTGTCTTGAGCCAAAACCTTCCACAGATTGATCTTCCTTTCGCAACAACACTGGATTGGGCTTAGGAATCCTCTTAACACTCGTAGTAACCTCAGATTTTTAGAGAGAGATTGAGAGAGAAATGAAGAGAGAGAAAAAGAATGGGACAATGAGGGAATTCCTCCCTCCCCTTCCTTTATATACCCGACCTCCTCAAAGCTTTTACACGGACTTTTGGCCAACTGAGGCCTAAACCTCACCAAGCCACTTCCTTATCTCAAAACTAGTCTAACTTATCTGTTTTCTCTCAAAAACCCAAAATCACTCTTACAACATATCCAAATTGGCTCAAGCACATATTTCAAATTTCCTAAATTCAAACTAGAATTTCAAACCAACAGCTCACAACCACCATCACATACAACATATCATACATAGCAGCAATTCATTTATTTCTTTTAATCACCTTGATTATATATCAAATTTTCACTTTTTAGTTATTAAAACACTTAATCATGCATTAAGAAAAACAAAACGTTACACCCTCCATTTTCCCTCCATCAAAAAAATTATTAAAAGTTAAGATGATAAATTTATTTATTAAATATTTTTATTTTATTTTAATTATACAAATTTATTTATTTAGTTAAATAAAATTATTTATTTTTTATAAATTATTTATACATCTTCACCTTTCTATTTGAATGGTAGTTATTAAAAAATAAAAAATATTTAATAATTTCTAAGATATTGTATAATTAAATAATAAATAATTTATATAATTAATAAATAAATTGTATAATTTATATAATTAAAATAAAAATAATAATAAATTATAAGATATTATATAATTTAATTAATAAAAATTTATATAATTTAATAAATAAAATTGTATATTTATGAATTTATATAAGTAAAATAAAATATTTAATAAGAATATTATCTTAACTTTCAATATTTTTTCATACAATAAATTTAAACACACACTTGGGGAACCAAAAGTGTAATTAACAAATGCAAAATAATACATACATATATATTATATATATATATATATATATATATATAAATTTAATATTTTTTATAATAAATTAAACAAGCCAAATGATTTAGTTACTTTAGTGGTTGTGGATAATGAAGTAGTCAATGGCTCAAATCTCATATTTAACATTTTTACCATTTTCTAAATTAAAAGCTTAATTGATTGTGCTTTATGGGAAAATGTGCTAATTTTGAACATTTGGACAACATTTAGAAAAATTATATAAGTTTAAGATCAAAATGTGGGAAAAAAAAAACTTTAGGGATAGAATCTGCAAAATTTTAAAAGTTAGGAGACAAAAAGTGTAGTTAAGTCTTTTAATTTGAAGAATTAATTTGATTGACCATTACAATTTTATGGAACAAACTGATTGATAATTTACAATTTCAGAGAACATTTTGCTATTTTATTTATTTTAGAGACTAATTTGACCATCCATTATAATTTAGGAACTAAATTGATTAACAACATATCATTTCGAGGACCATTTTAACTGTTTATTAAATTTAAGAACCAATTTGACCAATCACTACAATTTTAAGGATTAAATTGGTGATTCACTCATATAACACACACACACACACACACAAGATTATAAAAAACAAAAAATGAAATAAAAGGAATAAAAAACAAATTAAAAAAAATTAAGGTGGTTGGGTTGGATCATATTCAATGAATGTGAGAAGCCACAACTTAAAGATAGGGGTGGAAGGCCAAACTTTGGCAGGCTTGAGTCTAGCTTTCATTAAAAAGATAAAGTTTAAGCTTGGCTTATTTACCTATCATAGGCCTTTTTTAAAGACTTGGGCCTACCCTGCATAAAAGCCTAACTTAGCCTATAAGTTTGCTTAAAAAATTATTTTCTTATAAGGTCTATAAAAGGGCTGGCAAGCTTGTTGGCCTAAAAAGGTCTGTTTATAAAAAAAAGCCTATTAATAATTATACATTTGTTTATATTATTGTATGTAATATATATAATTATGTACAAATAAAATAAGATAATATATAATATAATAATATTTCATTATATATGTATATAAATAGGCCAGCTTATTAGGCTTAATAGTTTTTTTAAGGTCTAAGGTCTGACCTTTTTACCCAAAATAGACTTTTTTAAAAAGCCCAAGCCTACCCTTTTTAATAAACGAGGCAAGCTAGGCTAGGCATTATTGTGTGTGATTCATGTGCTTCTATGTTGTATGTTTGTAAATACTTAAATTACTAATGATACTCTCAATTAGTTTGATTGAGAAACTGGATATAGATTACATTGGAATGATAGAACTAGTATAAAAATCTTTATACATCTTTTCCTCTATCCCTTTCTCCTTATCTTGTTTAGCAATTACTTGTGTTGCATTCTACATTTGATCATCAATTTATCGTATAATTGCTCAACTAGGTCCTACATTTGGGCTAATTTCATCGACATCCCACTGCAAAAATCAATTGAATCAATAAACTTCAAAAAAAAATTTAATGAATTGCGAGAGTTGCATAAGGGACCTAAAATCTTTTAAAGATTCAATTTACCCCCTCTTGGATCCTTCCATTTTTACTAACATCTCTCTGTCGCTAGTTGTCTTCTCTTCCAAAATAAAGTTTGAGGGAGGCAAAGATGACCCTGTTACGACAGTCATTGCAGGGGCCATAGTAGTGGCACTAACAGTTGTTGTTTACACTATGCTAGCTAAATTATGTTGATGTGAAAATTTTGCCTGGTTAAGCATGGGAACGACTAATCACCAATGGATGATTCCCTTTAAGTCGATTGACTTGAGGAAGGAATTTTGTTCCTCAATTGGTTCCTACTCCACTCCAAAGAGCTTCCTAACAGTCGTAAAACTAAGGTTTCTATGCTTTGCAACTCCTAAGGATTTTGTGGTAAAGGAAAGTTGTAAAACAACTAAAAATTAAAGGAAAAGCAATAAAAAAAGCGGTAAATTAAAACTGTAAAATGCAAGAATTTGAACAACAGTAAAGATAAATTTGATTGATTAGTCAAATACCCTTTTTACACTAGAATTTTTGCTATTTAAACCAAGGCTATCAACTAACAATCATTTCCCTAAAAACAACCGCCCACTTACCTATTTTTAAGAGGTAATCCTAAGTGTTGAAAAACTGCCTCATAGCCAATTCAAACTTTCAAACTTCCCTCCAAAAGGTGTTTATGCATTGTGCTTTTTACTTTAGGCCAAACTTCAACACTCTTTTCCAACTCGAGTCCATGCTAGTCAATAAGCAACAACTAAATTAGTCTTCAGCCAATGAGAATCAGCCAACAACTAAATATTTAACAAATTTTCTGATGTGATATTGATAGCTAACATGGCAAATGATGTGCTATTGATAATTGACATGATAAATGATGTGGTGTTGATGTGTTGACTAACGTAGATGTTGATGTGTCGATAATGTGAAATGTGAAGATAGGAGAAAAATGGTCAATATGTAGGAGATAGGAATCAAACCCTCCACCCTACACTCTAACAAAATGTCAGAATAAGTGTCACATCAATAAAATTTGTTAAATATTTAACAGAAGATTGACAGAGGGACCAAAATCGTACAATTACAATAAATGCTCAAGATGCATGTACCAATTTAAAGCTACCCCAGTTAAGCTATCTTGGAAAACATAAATAAGTAACTTATCGTCACAAGCATAGGCCGCCATCTTTCTACAGTACATAGTAAGATGACTCTTTGGGCAAGCAGTTCCCTTATACTTATGAAACTCTGGCACTTTGAATTTGGGAGGAATTACTACCTCTAGAACCAAACAGAGATCGGCAACCTCCCTAATGTCATAGCTGCTCCCTTTAACAGCCCTTAGTCTCTCCTCCAACATTTGCAACTTCTCTTTGGCCTGAACTTGCTCACTTGCATGTATCAGATGAAATCCTTTTGTGCCTTGGTGGGGATTTGTAGTGGCATAACAATTCAAGGCATTTCCTTGAGCGGCAAGGGTGGTAATTTGCGATTGAGAAGTGATTTGTGGGTCAGAAGAGGCTAGAGCCTCAACAACATTTGTGGACAAACCCTGTGGTTGGGTAGGTTATGACTGGGTGGGCAGTGGATTGCTTTTTGACAAGTCTAGGACCGTTGGGGGAGCATAGTTAGGCGAGAGGCCATATGGTGGCCATTGGACATCCTAAGGATCAACTTGTTGCATGGGTCTATTAAAATGAAGAGTTAATGGTGCCATTAATCCTTGCTCATAGATTGGGGTAAAACCAGGTGGGTATGTAGGAGTGACTGATGCTCCTTCTTTAGTCACTATAGGGGTCCCCTCTGAGCCTTTCTTTTCCAAAGATCGTAGTGCCTCTAGAACTTGTGCCATTTGCTCTTTTAGCTGATTGACCTCACTCTTCAACTCCTCATTGTGTTGTTCCATCTCATCCATAATCCTTGCTTGGGAGTGTGTCCTGTAGGGATATTGGAGAAACATTTTTCCTTCCTGGTTTATTACCCTCTGTACAGAAAACATTATAAGCATAAAAGGAAAAAAGATACAAACTATTAATTGTGGAAAGATTTGATCGCAATGTTCAACATTGAAGTAGATTCCCTTTATATTGGCACTAAAGGCACATTCCTTCTTAGGCCACTAAGTGGTTGACACTCATTCCAAGGGAACATTCACTCTTCAATAGATGAGGTCTCGTGCCCTACATTTTCAATTAAGGACCAGTCATCTCAAGATAAAAATGTAGTTGACAATTATCCAAGGGAGAATTTTCTCCTCAATAAATAATGTTTGATACATGAATATGAACCTTCTCTATATTAAACGGCATCAAATCTTTCCGCTCCTTATTGAACATTATTAAATGAGATGAGACACATTTAAATGAGAATAATGCAACCTACTATGTATGCATGAACCCTCTTTTCCTTTTTCCTTTTTCCCTTTTTATTTTCCTTTTCCTTTCCCTTTTTTTTTTCTGAAATGCATGCATGAACATTTTAGTCTATACTAGAAAGAAAACTTAGGTAGTAGAACACCTAAACTAATGATAATGACACTAGATGCAGAAGAAAAATGCATGTGATGCATGAAAATATTTATATGTTACTACTACTAAATGTTAGGATGATTATGTACAAAAAAAAAGGGAAAAAGAAGAGTACGCTCCCCTTATGTCCTATTAAGGTAAAAGCCTAGGGTATGATATTCCTAAAGTCATAACTCTAATTTTGGAGGGTCATTAAGTCCATGTATTAGTGCAAGGTTTTATAGGTGGATCTAGACTCCTAAAGATTTATTGGTTCCCAGATTGCCCTTATCACACCGATAAGGACCCAGCCCATGAATTAGCCATAAGTAGGGAAAATACCCTCTCAATATGACTAACCCATGATACTGGTAACAACCTGAGCGGTAACTCAACAATTGCCAAGTGAGCATAAAGCTCCTCAATAATAGCCGTCAAGGCACCTTCTATTCCTAAGCTCGCATAGGCTCAGGTATAGAGCCTAAAAAAGTGTGTGAGGTAAGTGATTGTGGGGAACATACAAACCTGTGACCTAACAAGTATCCAAATCTGCATAATGAACAAACAACAAACAACACAGATATATACAAAAATAAAGTCTCATATCCTAATGTCAAGACCAAGCATATTTATAATTCAAGAGAAAAAACTATTTACATCAAAAGAAACATAATATACAAGAAAATAGAGAGGGGTAAAACGAATATTTAAAAAGTCATATTTTTGCGCCATTAATTATGTAGGCTTGACTCTCAAATATCCCTAGTGGAGTTGCCATCTATCGCAATCGGGGCCATAATGGAGAAGGCACAAAAATAATTTTTAAATGGAGTCGCCACCAAAATTTTATTTGAGGGAAAAATATTGGAAAACCCTTTAAAAAAATGGTCTTTGAAATTAGATATGGGTTTGAGAGTCAATTACGTATAGAAAAGGTATTAGCACCCTACAACGCCTATTAACAATGGTGCCTCTAATTAATTGCGCAAAACTATGTGACTTTATAAATATTTATTTTACCCCAATAAGAAAACAAGAATTTTTTTTTATGATTTTTAATTTTTACTTTTTTTTTTATTTTTAAAGATAAGAAAGAAATTTGATTTTTGTTTTATTTTAATGAATGTCGCAACCGGGGTCACAACCGGGTGGCGAAAAAGAAATAAAATCAGAAGAGCCGCCACCATAGTTTATTAAGGGAAAACATATGGAAAAACCCTTTAAAAGAAATGTGGTCTATGAAACCAAAAATTAGTTCGGGAGTCAATTACGTGTAGGGAAGGTGTTAGCACCTACAACGCCCGTCATAAAGACGGTTACCCCTAATTAAATGTGCAAAATGGATAGCTTTAACAATATTTATTTTACCCCTTAGATTTATTTTATTTAAATTTATTATCTTTATTTACCAAAAGAATTTTAGAAAATATTTATTTTGAAAAGAATTAAATTTTTATTTTTTTGAGATCGACAGGGGTAGGTCCTTACTCCTACGTATTCTTAGGTGCAATGAGGAATCAGACTCATGTAGTTCTTTCTGTAAAAAAATGTTTTGTTGGTTGATTCTTTTGTTATTTGATTTTTTACTATGTTATTTTTTGTATTTTTATTTTGGTTTGGCAAAGGCATACTCAATAACCAAATTGGAAGTGCATCTAAAGTGGTTATCAATATACCTTTTAAGATTTTTATAATAGTCAAATAAGAAGTACATCTAAAATGACTATTTAAAAAAAGAAGGTTTAATATTGTAAAACCCTCAACACTGTAAATAGATTTAACAATTTTATTTTTATTCTTTATTATAAAGGCATACTTAATAACCAAATTGGAAGTGCATCCAAAGTGATTATCCATATAACTTTTAAGGTTTTCATAATAGTCAAATAGGAATTGCATCCAAAGTAACTATCATTAAAACCTTTGTTAAAATATATTTTATTATTTTATTTATTATTATTATTATTATTATTATTAAAGAAATGATAACCAAATAAGAAGTGCATCTTAAATGATTATCATTAATATTAAATACTTTAATAATGTCCAAATAGGAAGTGCATCCTAAGTGGCTACTATTAAGTTTAATGATTTTTATTTTACTTAACCATTTATTTATTTATTCTTTATTTACTAAAGAAAACTAATTATAATTATTATTATAAAAAGAAACCAAAAACATTAGAAGAAACGTAATCTGCATATTCTAATAATTACGTCAACTATACCTAAATATTATCATTATTTTGCCTTTTACCTTAAAGTAAAGAAACGAAAAAAAAAGTTCAAGATTCCAATATATGTATTTGTTACGATGAGAACGCTGGTTATTTTAACAAAATGAACGGGCTGGACCTAAACACAATAATAATGGAAATCAAATAACAGTGAGTTTTCTAGAAGAGTAAGCAAAATTAATTTTACCCCCTTTTCTGTTCTTTTCTTTATTTGCGCTTCTTATCTTTATTCTGCCCAAAGCCTTATTATTTTTAGAACTGAGTAAGCTTTCTACCAACAGCTAGATATTATCTCCACGAAAATTCAATAAACCATTTCATCTAGCGTAACTAATCAAGATTCGCTCCAGCACCAGTATATTACATCACCAAAATCCAAACCATTACAATATGATCCCAATCATAACGTAAACAAGTCAGCAAACTCGAAAACCAGAATATGTATCAACAATCTCCATATCATATGCGAGCAATCACAATCCAAAGCAATATAATGAACGTTCACGAACCACTAACAAACCAACACTTAAGGCAAAGGGAAAACAAGCAGAAAACAGAACCGATGCGGTTTGATACCAGTCCGTGCGTAAAGGTCTGGTAATTGAGGTAATCCTGATGGCTCGTTGCGGTTCTTCAGGAGCCGATGGAGGACTTATCCATGAGCCTGGTGCTTTTGGTTCATTGTGGAATCGAGATCGATCATGAGCTTGATCAATCGGTGACAGAGGAGTGATAACTTTAGATTTATGTGCAATGGTGTAGCTATGATATGCTCCAAGTCAGTGATAGAGGTTGTAGATTCCAGAGGCAAAAGATGACGTAAATGAATTGAGTGTCTTGAGCTTTCTAACGAGGAGGAACTTGATATGTAAAGTAGAAGAGAGAAAAATGAGTCTCCTCCTCTCGTTCTCTGTTTTTCAGCCGCAAGTTTCTTCATTCCCGCTCTTCTTTTCTTTTCTTTTTTTTTTTATTTTTTTTACTTTTGCTTTTATTAATAATGGACCTTGGTTTGCTCTGTTTTTGGATAAGCCCATAATCCTATAGAGTCCAAAAACAAAAAAACCTCTAACTTTATTTATTTTTCCATTTTGGGTTTTCAAAAAGAATAATTATTCTTTTATGACATCTTTTCTCTTCATTACTATTTTTTTAATTTTGTTTGTGTTATCAAAAAAGTGGGTCAAGCCCGATATTTCTTTTTCATCTTTTCTCTTTTTGAATAGACTTTATACACATTTTAAAACCCAATTACCCTTTCATTAGAAACTTTTTCTTTTATTATTGTATATTTATTATTATTATTTCTAAAAAATTTATTTAATTTAATTTAAAAAAACTTTTAACCCAGATAAAATTGGGTGTTCACAAAGAAAAAAGAATTTTAAATTAAAATTTGAAAAAATATATATATTTTTAAAAGGATTTTATCTTCTTATCTTTATGGTAAAGAAAACCTTGAAAAAATATTTTTATTTTTATTTGAAAAAAACCCTTTAGAATTTTACATAGAAGAAAACTCTTGCGCGAGAATTTAAGCTAGCAAATGACTAGTCATAAAATCCTCACAACTCAAATAACGTTAAAGATAAAATTGCTATTCAATTAACACTATTAGTTGTTGCATATTTGAATAAATTTTATTTTTTATTTTTTTTTAAATAAACATTTTATATAAAAAAATCCATTTTAATCTACAATTACACGAGGTTTATGATAGCAAATGGTTATTCGTAAACATCTATGATTCCAATGACATCGAAGGTAGCATCCATTACTCAATCAATATCATGAATCCTGGTGTAGATCAAAATCACTCTTCTTTTATTTAAAAAAAAAACTAAAAAGGAAAAGAGGAAAAAAAAGATAAAACATAAGCTTACGTTATTCCAAACTACAGTCAATTAAAATTAAATGCATATAGAGAGCTATACTATTTTTAAAACATCCATGAAATCAAATGAATAAGGCATCCTTGAACACCATTTTTAAACGAATAAAACAAAAAAAAAAAAATGAATTATTGGATATGAAAATCTGGACAACATACAGCAACATGATGGCATGGATAAATACAACAATGTTGCTATGTGAAACAATCCCGTGACCAAGACAAAAGCCATTTAAATAATAGAATATGTAGACGAATCAACAACAAAAACAAAAAAAATAAACAAATTAAAATCAAATGAACCAAAAGGGACAATGCATGAACTTTTATATTTCAATTTCCGTTAAAAAAAAGAATGGACACATCAAGTGAATAACCAAAACACATTGACTAAAGTAAATGGTACAATGCTTAAAGTTAAATGTAGAACACAAAAATTTTACAAACACCTAAAAGAAGTGATAACAAGGACCTTGTATATATAGCTACAGTGTGCTATATCACTCCAACAGTAAGCACTCTAACATACGCAAGTCCCTTTTATTTGCCTTCAACACATCGAGACGCTCTCCTTTCGTAGCATTCTTGCTGATGCTGAGAATAGGTAGCAAAAGAGAAAAATCCTGGGTCTGTGAGAGAGATTTCGAGCCCCCCTTTTTTGCTTCTTCATGGTTTGAATAGATAAAACTGGTTTATCTATTGTAACCAACCAGTATCTCATGATTTTCTCCTTTTCAGCTGGGTGCCCATTGCCATGATTTGTAACTGACTTATCTTCTCACATTCTCCCAGATATTATGTTTTCAAATTTTTACAGATCTTATCTTCATATTTTTTCCAGATTATATCTTTTAAAATATACCGAATAAAATTGGTTATGCACAATACACACATATATATACATATACATATACATATATGTTTATGTATATATACATATACATATATATATATATATATATATATTCACGTGTTTTTTTTTTTCATTTTTATCATGATGATGGTGTATCATTTAACTAACACCCAAATTAGTGGACCCAAGTCTAAATTCAATAAGCAATTATTACGGATAAGAAGTCACTGATTTAATTATTTACTAGTTGGTTGACCCATGAGAGCACACGAGTGATGTTCATTTTTAAATATGTATTAAAATAATTTGCAATATAGTATGTTAATTTTTTTTCTCTTAATATTAAGTAAAACATATTGATATTGACATGTAGTTTATATATAGAAATTCAAATAAAAAATGACACTTGTAAGGTATTATAAATATATAAAAATGTATGTAAGTTATCAATTTAAGTAATTTCGATTAAAAAATTAAGTTTTTTGCTATATTTTATTCAGAGTCAAAAATCTAGGTTGACGGCAAAAGTAATTGGCATGAATTCAAAAACAAAAGAATGATATAAGAAAATTGGAATTATTATATAATTTTTGACAATATGGTCAAAATAACATGTATCTATTCATGCACAATTAAACATCAAAAGTCTCATCTACACACTTTTCCTCATCATAGCAACTACAAAACTCTTGTTAATTACAGATATGTAATCAAGTGCTTAGACCCCATCTACATAAATATTGTATTAAAAGATATTATGAATATATATATTGTAATCAAGTGCTTAGATCACATCTACATAAATATTATGAATAATTATATCTACATCTAGCTTTGTTTATGATATATTTCATAGTATACAACTATACATATACATCTCTTTACACAAATGTCAATTTCAGAAAACTTATTGATTACCACCAGTGTGGATAGATGCAATGTGTTGTAACATAGCATCATTGATTGACTTATCACTATTCAAATGAAGCCCTTCCAAAATCCTACGCAAATGCAAAATTTTTGAATCGAATAGATTCCTATTGGATTTAAGTAATATGGAAATTTTGCAAACTAAATCAATTGAAACAATATGTATTATGCAAGTTATATGTAGAGTTGTGTAGAATTACATTTCAATAACTTCATAGCTAGCTAACTAGCAAGCATAATCTTAAAGAAAGATTAATGTAACAGCTCTTGTAATATAATGAGTTAATTGAATAAAAATCTAACATAAAATAATTATTTAGGTAAGCTTTCCAATAATAATATGCATAATATTAAAAAAAAGAATTATATTTATTTTTAGATTTATGCTAACATATATTAATAAAACAATAATAATTAATTAGTTGTAGAGAAAATTATAAAACAACAACATTCTAATTGTATATATAGTCTATAAAAATATAGCAAAATATTTAATATATCATAATAATAAAATATTATTTTGACTATTAATTTAATAAAATGCTTTTACAATATATTATAACAAAAACATTTCTTATTATACTGTAAGAAGATATTTGCAAAATTATTTTGATATTATTTTTTATTTTTGGTATTATATTGATATAATAATTTTTTAATAATTACACTATACACATAGATTGACTATTAATTTAGTTAAAAAAATTTAGGAAAAAATGTGTTTTTAGCCCCTATACTTTCAGTCAAATGTAGTCAAGGCTCCTAAATTTCATATTGATGAATTTTGTCTTCAAACTTTAAAAAACACATGGATTTAGTCTCTCCTAACTTTAAGAAACATTATGGAATCTTAGAGAAGAGGAACTAAATCCACATGTTTTTTAAAGTTTAAAGACCAAATTTATCGATATGAAAATATAGGAACTTTAGTCATGTTTGACCAAAAGTATAGGGACTAAAAACATATTTTTTCAAAAAATTATGATGTTGTATTATCTTCATTTTATTTGTTTTGTGGTTTAGTTTACTCAAAAATAAGTGTATTTTTTAAATTTAATTCATTTAAAATTAAGTGGGTGTAATTTTTTAAAAAAATTATGAAAGAAATAATAAAAATTGAAATATTTTAATATTTTTATTATTCACAATATAAGTATTTAACAATACAAAGTAAAAAAATAAAAAGAAATAGAAAAGTGCATGTCATGTTCAGTAAAAGAGTAAAAGAATGTAGACAACTTCACAGTATTGTTTTATCATAGTTTTGAAAATCAAGCTGGACCGGCAGGTTTCCTAGCCTAATTGAGAATCAGTTTGGTGACCGATCCATTAACTTTTAAAAATGGACCATTTCAGAATCAGCCAAGAACCAATCCAAATCGATGAAAACCATTAAAAATTGGTCAAAAAACGATGCATAAAACCGGTTTGAACTAGTGTTTTTTAATTTTTAAATTTAATTTAAAACATTTTCTAGACAAATAAAAAACATTTAATAAAAATTATAAATAAGTATAAAATAATGTTTTATTTTAATTTTTAGTGTTATATAGCTATGATATTATATTTGTTTAACATTATTTTATATATTATTAAACTATTATTATTATTTTATTAATATTGATTTGACCATGATCGAACTATTTTGTTAATATCGATTCGACCATGATTGAACTATTAAACCGTAAACCAATGCCTTAACTGGTTTGGTTTTAAAAACATTTGTTTTTAGAGCTATCGAGAGTGAAAAAATAAGCGGATGAGTTGAGGTAAGTTTACAAAAAAACTGATACATCTCACTCGAGAACATTCTTTTATATTATATAACTAGTATTTTAATCTATGCATTACAAAGAATAAATATTTATTTTATATAACTTAAATTTATAATAAATAAATACTTTTGAATATATAAATTATATTATAAATAAAATTCATAATAAATAAATATTTTTGAATATATAAATTATATTTTAAATTATAATAAATAACTATTGTAATACAATGTTAATTTTTAATTATTGATAATTTTTTTAAAAAATATTGAAATTCAATTTAGAACTAAAGATATTGAAAATGATAGATTGAAAGGGATAAGATGTTTAAAAAATTTCTAAACACACTCTCTTTGAAATGACAGGTAAAAACACTGTCATTGAAGAATAGCAACTAAAAATACTCTTATTCAAGATAGTTTTTCTAATTTATATAGGGAGAGGGATTTTTAATTATTGATAATTTTTTTTAAAAAATATTGAAATTCAATTTAGAACTAAAGATATTAAAAATGATAGATTAAAAGAGATGAGATTAAAAAATTTCTAAAAATGCTTTCATTAAATAATGACAGCTAAAAACACTCATTGAATAATAGTAACTAAAAACGTTCTTGTTCAAGATAACAGTTATCATTTAATATATAGGGTGGATAATAAATAGAATAGATCGATTTGTTGTATACAGTGTCTATGACAATCAGACAACAATAATCGTTCATGAGATTCATGAAGGACAACAATAATTATTTATTTGTTGTATACAGTATGCAGATGATTCCTCTTCAATATATGTTATACTATTAATTCATAATTTGTACTAATTCTAAGTTCATTCATATTTTCACATATAGTACTTTTCTCATTAAATTAACATACACCACTAATTACTTTTGGGAACAAGTTGATCAACTAAGGAAACAATAGTCATCTTTTGTATTTCAACAATGTTTATGTAAATAGATGACAAAACTGTCCATATATTTGTACATACTAGCGTAATAACCCGTGCCTTGCACAAATATTAAGTTTATACTATATAATTTACAAATTTTTATATTATTATGATTTTTCATATATTTATTAATTATTTTGTTTTATTTTTTTATAGATTTGTGATAGTAAATATGTATATAAATATTTAAAATGTGTATAAAATAATTACATATATATATATATATATTAATATACTGTTTACACATATCTTATATCATTTTAATTTATATAAATGCATTTTTAGAAAATATTATTTTTATAAATATATTGACATTTGTATGCAACTTAGATATACATAATTTTAATAAGAGATATTGATAATAAAATATTGTTTATAGAATAATTTTTCTAATAATTTTGAATTGCTTTAGTTCATTGTAGTTTTATTTTCATGTAACATTTTCACCTTATGTATAAAAAATGAGAAATGTTAGCAACACACTCTTTACTGTAAGTTAAAATTTATTAAAAATTACAAATTTCTTGGATCTTACTTCTTATTTAATGAGTCTTTATCCTACTTTTATAATTTTTAATAAATTTTAATCAATAGTAAGATGTATGTTAGAAAGAGTATGTTAAATAGTATGTTACTAGTACTCTTCACAAAAATAATTAAGTCCTTTACGTATGTTAATTAGAATTGAATTCATGATTATATGCATGAATGCATGCATATATATATGTATAACATTTAACTTTTTTTTATAATAAGCATTAAGCACTGACTTCTAAATTTAATGTGTATTAGAATAATTTTGTATATCAATTCAAATATTCATTATATTTCAAAGAAGAATAAAAAGCAAACATTTTTATCCAATGAAAGGATAATATATATATATATATATATATGATATTTAACTTTTTTTTATAATAAGCATTAAGCACTAGCTTCTAAATTTAATTTGTATTAGAATAATTTTGTATATCAATTTAAATATTCATTATATTTTAAAGAAGAAGAAAAAACAAACATTTTTATCCAATGAAAAGATAAAAGACTCAGCAAAGTTTTGTGGGTATTTATAAATTAGGTGATAATTTTTATATGGATTTTAAGTTTAATTCAATTCAATTTAATTTTGAAATTATTACATCAGTAAAACATTTATTATACATTAAATGATTCATAATAATAACAATAATAATGTATAAACTATAAAGATTAAAATACATTGCAAAATAAATAAGCATAATTTATAATAATTCATATATTGATAGTAACAATAAATATTTATAATAAGTTAATAAATATTGAAAAATGTTACGTGTTTTGTTTCCAAATATTATTGTTAAAAACAAATGAGAGAACATCCTAAATTTTAAAAACAAAACACAAAAACAATAATAAAAATATCAAGAACAATAAAATAAACTAATTGCTTACCCTTTTTAACGACAATAAAATATGTCCTAAACACAAAGAAATGAAAAATAATGAAATATATTCAATGCTTACCTTATTTTTAGTGGGCAAAATATGTCCTAAATATAAAGAATGAAGAACATTATAAAAAACATAAATTAGAAACAAAAAAACATAAATTTTAAAATGGTTTAAGAATATGATAAAAAAAAGTGGGAGATCACCCTAAAAGTTAAAAACAAAGCACAAAAAGTCAAATAAAAATTTCGAGAACAATAAAATAGACTAATTGCTTACCTTTTTGAATGGTGACAAAATATGCTCTAAACACAAGAAAGAACAAACTTCATAAATAAGAAAAGAAATGAAGAACAATATGCGATAAATTCAATGCTTACCTTATTCTTTGTAAGCAAAAATGTCCTGAATACAAAGAATAGACATTTTATAAAAAATATAAACTGGGAAAAAAGACATTAATTTTAAAATGGTTTAAAAATGAAATAAAAAAGGTTGGAGATCACCCTAAAAGTTAAAAACAAAACACAAAACAATGATAAAAATTTTGAGAATAATAAAATAGATTGATTGCTCACCTTTTTCCAATGGCACCAAAATATGCCATAAACACAAAGAAGGAAGAATATCATATATTAAATAGAATGGAAGAAAAATAAAAACATCAATTTATAATGCCAATATAATAGACTGAGAACTGACCATCATTTTCAGTGTCACAATTTGTTACTCTAAACAAATTGGAAGAAGGAAAGAAACAAAAAAGATGGACATATGAAATGTCTTCAATTTTGATTTGTTGGTATATAAACATGGAAAGAACTCAAATGAAATAAAACCAAAATAATTCCTAATATAATCACTTTATATTATTTGTAATCACCTTAATTATTACAGTTACATATTATTATAGTTATGTATGTCTGTATATGTAATATGTATTTTTATAATAAAAAATTTAAATTACCAATTTTCATAATTATTGAGATTTAGATGCTCTAGTTCCATATAAAATTTTCTAGGTTGTCTATAGTATAATTTTATTGTAACTAATTATTATCAAATGATTTTTTTGTGTTATTTTAATTTAATTTATTGACAAAATTTGTAACACTATACAAATCATTGTTTTTATTAGTTTAAAACAATCTGATTACCTTAATTTTAAACAATCTTAACTATTTTAATTAAAACATATATATGATGACCATAATTACCTTAATTATTTCAAATCAAAATGTATACTCATGGCAATTACCTTAATTACTATAATTATGTTTTTTTATGAATTACAAAATAGAACAAAAAATTAGTAATATTTTGTAGGAAAAAATCAATGCGTTGTTTCATGTGACATTTGCATACGTCGTAAAACCTTAGTTTATATAATATAATAATAAGTTAAAATTGATAATTGATGTAGATGATGATGATGATAATAATAATAATAATAATAATATAATTGATTATTATTCATTATGTTAGTATTTAAGGTAATATAATAACTTATTATCATTATAATATATATGTATAATAAGTTGTTATAAAATCGTGATAATAAACAAAAAGTTACCATAATTATAAAAAACCATTATATAAAATTTAATAATTTAATTATCATATTCTATAAAATCAAGATTCATTTAAGATTTAATGATTTAATTGATTAATGTAATCAAAATATATATTTGTTATAATGACCTTAATTACTATAATTTTACTATAATTAAAAATAATAATGTGTTTATATGAATTAAAAAATCAATGAAATTTAGGCAAAAAAAGAATGAATATGGTGATGCCATGTGACATTTGTTTACATAATAAAACCTTCTTTTATAATATATAATAGATAGATTTATTTTTTTATGAATTTTTAATTATTTACTTATCATGAATTTTTAATTATTTATTTATCCTTGAAACTTATATTAAATTATTGTCATAAATAATAGAATGTAAGTAAAAAATTATTGATTAAGTAAAAATTATTTATTAATTTCTATTTAGGACAAAATTAGGATGAATGTAACTAAAAAATTATTGATTGAGTATATAATTTTTTAAAAAATAAAAATGCTAGGTAGTTTATCCTTGATTTTGAAAATAATGAAGAAAATTATATATATTATTCTCGTTAGTTATAAACAAATAATTAAGTCAAATGTCTAATAAAATTTTTAATTAAATTAAGGTAGATATTTAAAAGGTAGGCATTTAATAGAATTTTCAAATTCAAAATTTAAATGTAGCTATTTAAAACTCATTAATGTAATAATTATGATAATTATAATTGGTCTGTAATTGAACCTAACATTTACAAAGAACCATATAACGACACATGTTATCCAAACCTCTTTATAAATGACATGTGTCATCTAAACCTTGAAAGTTACTCTTGATTCGCCACGTGTAATCCGAACCAGTGAATGGATTATCAAATTTATTTACAATTATCAAATTTATTTATAATGATTTGTAGTATTCTTGAATGCATAATTTTAATTGGATATGTAGTTGTTTTAGATTTGCTTTAAATTGTACTTTGGTTAATGACATTGACATTTTCAAATTATGTGTTTTTATCAATGGATATGTGATTTAATCTTTGTAGCATGTAAATGCACATCTATTCCACAGGTTCAATTAATATATATATATATGTGTGTGTGTGTGTGTGTGTGTGTGTGTGTGTGGTGAGGATTCATTGATACCAAATGTTAAAGTTTGTCAAATTACACTTTCATAAACTTTTTGTAAAATGCAAATTTAATCATTAAATTTGATGTTCTTATTAATTAGATTAAGTATATGAAATTTTATACAATTCCAAAATTATTTAGTAGTTCATTATATCACTTCATTTTAACGTATAATATATAAAATATATGTAAATATTCATTATTAGATAACATATCTAGAAAAGTCTAAATGATGTGAAATTTGATATACATATTCATGAAGATAATATTACATAATTCAACGGTTGGATTGGTTAAATTTGCATTCTACAAAAAGTTATTGAAAGTGTAATTTGACTAACTTTAACACTTAGTATCAACAAATCCTGACCCATATATATATATATATATATATATATATATATTAAAAGATAATTTTTTATTAGTGGTTTCTTGTTAAAACTACACACAAAAGCACTTGTTGGCAATTTTATCTAGAACTGTTATCAATTTTTTTTGGCTCAGTTACACTTTTGGTCTCTTTATAATTTTTAATTTGCGACTTTTAATTCCGCCATTTTGGTTCTCTAATTTTTAAAAATTCTCAATTTTGCTTTCCCTATTTTTAATTATGCAATTTTTGTTCCCTAATTTTTAAAAATTCACAATTTTGGTCCTTCAGGACTAAAAATTTTAAAAATTGCAAAAATCTTGATTTTAGAGGACTAAAATTACAGATTTTTAAAAATTAGAAGACTAAAATCATAGAATTAAAAATAGAAAGACCAAAATCACGAATTTTTAGAAATTAGAGGGGACTAAAATTGCGGAATTAAAAATCGGGGGACCAAAATTATTGAGAATTATAAGAGACCAAAAATGTAATTTATCCTTTTTTAAATTAAAAAAATTTTGATAGCAGTTTTTCATATAATCCCTAACATAATTTCGTTAATGTTTTCAAACTGCTAGCAAAGGTGTTTAATTTATGCGAGTGATCACATTTTTAGTGGTTGAAACCACCAACGTAAGTCGATTATAGTTGTTAATAAAAGACTTTTCTGTAATAGTACACCAGTGCATAATTTATTTTCACAATCAAATATCATTTTATATAAAAATTATGTAATTGCCATCCATCACATAGGTAGAACTACTAGTCAAATTTAAAGGAAAAACATACATTACATGAATGAGGTCCACTTATTATTATAAAGCAAACACTGGTGCAAAGCACACTTATTTACTGTAGCAACACTGGTGCAAGGCACACTTATTTTGTTACCGAGGACTACATCATGAAGTTATTATTTCCCCAACTCTTCTTTACGTAAAACAACTTATGCTTCGATCAAGGCTTGCTGCTTTCTCTTCTTTCATAGTTCCACAAATACTCTCAACAAGAGAAAGCAAAAATCCATCTGCTCCATGTTTTGCCACCAATGAAATTGATATGGGAAGATTATCATACATCCCCAATGGTATAGTTATCTGCAAAGTGATAGGAAACCACATTGTTATAAAATTCTGAAGCTTAATTGATTAAAATACTTAGAGGAGTCCAAGTATTTTATAAAATACACATAATACATATAGAAATAACCTGACAAAATCCAGATACTACAGCAACAGACACCAGGGTAAAAGCCCTCTCATTAAAATTTTTTAATTCAGATGTATCTGTTTGTAGTGTTGGTGGAGGGCCTGGAACTGTTGGGATCATAAGAACACCAGAATCCTGAAATTTTCACACAAAATGTCACATTGATAAGAAGAAAATGTAAGCTTTTGAAAATTAATTTGTTGCTTCAAATTTGCCAAAATGCACATATGTATGTATGTATGTATGAAGCACTTTTATTAGTTTGACTTCACTGTATAACAGCTACAATGTTTGGTAAAAATGTGTGTTTTGCACATAAGATGTAAGATGGCATGGTAAAAAATGGCGATCAGAAGGAGAGTAGAGGAAATTATTGCCATTTATGCTGCATCTGAAACGAGCAATTTTACCTTTTCTATTCAAAATTAAAGGAGATTCTCTTCACAGAATCTTGAGAAAATAGTATGGGATAATTTGTTTTAAGGTATACTAACGATCATTTTTTATTTTTTTTCATTTTTAACATGAAAAGTCTCTTCATTGAGAGAATCTATAAATTTAATTTATAGAATTAGATTGTATTAAAAACAAATATGTAGTAGATAGATAATGTACAAAGGAGAAGGTTCTCAAATGATTACTTCAGAAGTAAGATTGATTCTTGCTAAATAAATGCATATTTGAATTTTATTTTTCTGTTGATAGGAGGTTTCCTTCTATGAAGACAAAAAAGATAGTTTATACCAAGAAGAGTGATTTATAAAATATATAAAGCGTACATAGAGTCTAATGAACATACAACTAAAATGATACATTTTCATCATTTGAAATGTATGATTCTTTTGTGAATAGGTTATGCGGACACCAGTGATCTTATTATGGCCTATGTACATGTCCCTGTATGTGTGCGTGTATGTTAGAGAGAGAGAGAGATAACCCCAAGAAGAATTGTAAGAGCATCACGAAACTCCTTAAATACAGAGTGACAAAGATCAATATTCTCCCCTGTTGACTTTAGGGCTTCAGATATCATTTCTGCAACTCCAGGACCAAAATCAGGTTTGACTGTATTAATCCATGCACCATGGTTATTCTTGAATTCAGACCTACATTTAATTGTAAACAAAGCCAGGAATCAAGTTTCAATTGAAGGTAGTCTGCAATATCCATTAGAAATTTAGAATTATATTTGCTAAGCTAAGAATTCACCAATGAGCTACACCTTTCAACCAATTGCATGGCACAAGAAACTGCAGCCAATGGTGGAATGTTATATGTACTGAAATGTTTCAAACTTGGAACATTGTCCTCCACATAGTTGCCAAGGTTTTCATGTTTGAATACACGACCTACAATAGTGATTACAACAAAAATTTCTCACCCAGTTAACTCAAATTGTTTCAATTATGTATCAAATATATATCATCGTATGAATGAAAGTACACAAATTTATAACTATATTAAGAGGAGGGAGATCCCTACAAATTTAGTCAAAATTTTTAAACCTTTTGTTTTATAAATAAAATTGATGTTAGTATATATCTATTTGATTATAGTTTACCTCCATACAACTTCCTTATTGCTCTGTTGATATTTTGTGTAAGTACATCACGGGGAATGCTTGAAAGTTGAAAGCAATCATCTGCAATGATAATATGAGAGGGCCTAACAGGTGCTGTGTTAGGCAATTTTAGAAGTACACGTCCAACTTTACTCAAAATCTCGGGATCCCTAGCAAACCATCCTGGATGTGAAGATTATAATGAGAATATGAGTCTCTAAAAGATGTCAAACACTAATTGTTAAGCTACAATTTCATGACCATTAGATGCACACCATGCCATTAGGACATGGAATTTTGCAATCCTTTAACTATGCATATAACTACAAAAGAGGTACTCCCTTGTGCGTAAACTTCGTTTTAAAAATGCATATATATAGTTGATTCTAAACAAAAGCATATAATACAGGCACATTAGAACCATGAAGGAAAATGCATTTATTTAATTACGTGCATGCTTCAATGTATTGGATTGAGGAAACAATCACAAGTGTTGTGTAAGTTTAAGAAAAATTGGAAACTGACTAAAATATTATGTTTCCCTAGAGATTATTTAATCCCAATGTCATGCTTCCAAGTGGCTACCTCTCATTCTAAACTACTTATAAGCCATTATTTATTCATGACCTTTTTTTTTCCTGATTTATGTCAATCTTTTATTTATGTAATTGATAACCAACACTTGGAATTAAAGATTTGAGTACATTGGCACGTGTTTCATTGCCTTCTAGTTTTAGGTTCCACCCCACGGACAAAGGACTTGTTTCTTATCATCTCAAAAGAAAGATAAAATGGTCATAAAGATTTAGTTGGAAATCATCCTTGAAGTCAATCTCTATAAGCGTGAAGCACGTGACTTATCAAGTCATTGGTAAATGACTAATTTGATTAGAGTTATATTATATATTTAATAATTTTTTACAATACTTTTTATGATATTATTTTTTTCATTATCTGTCTTTATCATATTATCAAATTTATATTATACACTTTCCCCTCTCTTCTTCTTATCTCTCGTGATTTAAAAAAAATGGTGAGATGTTTCGTATAACATTTAATCATTGACAATGTGTCATGAGTATAATACTATATTTTCATTGCTAAATAATATTTACGATCCAAACTTCATGTTCATTGGTTTGAATTTTATAACAGCAACTCCCTTTTTTATTATTAACGGCCAAGATATCAACAATTGCTCAGTTTGCTCTGTCGCCGTTAATATTTTAAAAAATATTATGAAACATAATTAATATATATATATATCGTTCAGTGTTTAGTATTTTAGTGGGCATGCTATTCTTTATACCCTTTGTAATATATAATGCATTCAGCCAAAAATAATTTAACAAAGCTTTCTTGTTGTCGATAATTACCTACTGTATCCAAACTTTGAGCCAAAGGAAGAACTCCTGATCCTGATACAACACCATGTGAAGGACGAATACCAAATATTCCACAATATGAAGCAGGTATTCTTGCACTTCCAATGCAATCAGTTGCTATCATCAAAAGAGAAAAATAGAAAAAAAAAAAAAAACCATTTCAAATTATCAACGAAGTGGTGTCAAAATATAGCTCAAGGAACAGAAGATGACTCACCTAGTGCGAAATCCACAAGTCCTGCGCCAACTACACTAGCAGGGCCACTAGAAGATCCTCCAGGAACTCGATCTGGTACACAAGGATTTCTAGGTGTGCCATAATGTACATTCTTTCCCAATATACTGCAAAAGTAGAATACTCCGTTATATTATCATCAAGGTTTAATTACCTTTTTGACCACTATAGTTGCACAGATTTTTCTTTTTAGTCTCTATAGTTAGAAATAATCTGTTTTAGTCATTGTACATGCACTTTCGATATCGTTCTGGTTCCTGCCATCAAGTACATCTTAATTTTGGAAAATAAAACCATCATAAAATGAAAATTGGTGATATAAAACCACCACAAATTGATATTTTCTGGTGTTTTTTATTTAATTTGCAGCGGTTTAAAACGGCAAGGACTAAACTGATATTGAAAATATATGTATAGGAATTAAAACGGATTATTTCTAATTATAAAGACCAAAAGAAAAAATTTGTGTAACTATAAAGATCAAAAAGGTGATTAAACCTATTAACAAAAAAAACTGTGTTCAAATATGCACAAGCTTGATGACAAAAAGGAAAAAGAAACAAATACTCATATGGTCGTATATTTCAAATAATCTACTGATTCAATACAAGTTAAGAAGTTATATATAATTTCCAGCTTACGAATATACATTAACATGTGACAAATGAATCACAGTAACCATATATTACCATCTTTATCTATTCACTGTTTCTTGGTTTTAAAAAAGTATATTGCCCTTTTTTTTTTACATTAAATTTCATTCGGTGAGAAAAGAGGGTGCCCTTGAAGTAAAAAAGTAGAAGCGAGGGACTATAAAACGCAATAATTCTTTAGACTGAGTGCACCCCAAAAAAAAATTCGAACCTAGAAGCCATTTCGTCCGTGATCACTGTACCAACACAAGTGGATCCTTCATTCAAGAGAGCCAAAATGGTTGGAGCAGTAGATGTAGCCACCAAATGATTCCTTCGCCACGTAGGATTCCCAAAGCTAGCCACATGCCCTTCTATATAAAACCTGTTTGACACATGCATGCAAACACACAAACACTTTCTTGTTCAAAATGCGTCGATTCAAACCCATAAGTTAATTTGTGAGTTAAATTAATTTGAGGTCATTAAAGGGTAATTACAATATTTTGAATCTCGTGTTGCGTAAAAAAAAAGAGACAACTAAACTTACATGTCTTTAACTGCAAAGGTGAGTGACTCCAAAAGATCACCAGTTGGACAACATGCCTTCAAAGTGAATTTCTCCATGAATGCTCCGGTGTCGTCAGAGGGTGTTTTCATGCCTGTTGTAGCGTTGACGAATGCCATGACTTACTTTTTCAACTACAAAAAGCACACTAGCTCACACTCGTTCAGAGGAAATTTCACAGCACAAAATGTCAATCACAACATTCGCTTATGTAGTGTTTTGTCCTTCACTTTATGTTCTGCTCACCAAGGCCCAATATATCACACACCCCAACTGATCCTCATCTTTCCTTCTCACTTTCACCTAAAACACATGTAACATTACGTGATTCTCTCCCAGTCGGCCACACCCATATCTTCAACATTGCGAGATTCGTATGAGAATTTTAAATGTATGTTACTGAAACTACCACATGTCATACGATACAGGAGCAAAGTGCGCCTGTTGGGCTGTACCGTTGATTTGAAACTACCCCAAATATTTATCTTCATGCTAAATTAAATATTATACGGATTACATTTGTCAAAATTTCTCTCGCTGAGGAGGACAAAACTTAGAGTTTTAACAATTCACATGTTTATAATAGGTTAAATTGCCTTTTTAGTCCTTATAGTTGTGTAGATTTTTACTTTTGATCCCTATGGTTAGAAATAATCCGTTTTAGTCCCTATACATGTACTTTCGATATCAGTTTAGTCCCTGTCGTTTTAAACCGCTACAAATTGAATAAAAAACGTCAAAAAATATCAATTTGTGGTGGTTTAAGACTGTCAATTTTTATTTTGTTACCGTTTTATTTTATGGAATTAAGACATATTTGATGGTAAGGACCAAACCGTTATCGAAAATACATATATAGAAACTAAAATGGATTGTTTTTAACTATAAAGACTAAAAGGAAAATTCTGTGCAACTATAGGGACTAAAAAGGTTATTAAACCTTTATAATATATGTATATACGTATTTTATGACTGATCATAAAAAAGGCAAATCTTAGAAAAAGCAGAAGACTCGTTGATGAGCGCGAAGAGTAGAGAACCTTTTAGTTGGTGGTATACAATTTCTAGCCATTGCTTTACACAACTATCTTGTAATGTGAAAAATTAGTAACACTTTTTCATAATATTTTATATATTTTAATAAGATTTTGTGCATGTCTCGCTAAATACATCTTGCTCATTCTATGTGAATGAGCCTGTACGAAATATTGCCTAATAATAAGAAAAGGTATTAAAATAGACTGATACACAATGTGTTAATAGCAATCTTAATTAACTTTGCATTAGGTATCAGAGTTTGTGTCAAAATGTTTTAAACCTAAAAGAAATATGCATTACTTGCAACAAATCGTGGTAAGCATCACAAAATGAAATTTTTGAGTTCAATGTAGTAGTCAACAAAGAACGCTTCCAATAACAAACATTGGTAAACACATCTGAATCATCAGAACATTTCCATTTTGAATGACTTCATGCATGCTTAAAATACAAAAGTTGATGAGCAAAATTTGAATGTTCAAATAAAATTTAATAATTATGAACCAGTAGGAAACTTGAGCCATTCAATTTCCTGCTCCAACTCAATGTATCTGTCAAGAAGATGAAAATCAAATATGCATTATAATTAAGTGTTGGATATTTTACAGTAGATATAACACCAGTGGTTCTACAAGGCTGGTTCGCCACTGGCCCAACACTCAGAGAGGGTTCAAGTCTGGGTATCCACCACAAATCATAAGGTACTTTGTAATTCCTAAACTGCAGCTGTGTAAAGCCATTTTAGTGGGACAATGGTGTGGCCGCTGACTCCAGCACGGGTTCAAGTTTAGTGCACTTATGATTTGGCTTTTGTTAAAATAGTATCTTCAGATTGCAGTGTTGGGTAATGAGAGGGGGGGGGAGGGGGGATGGACTTATGTCTAAGAGCGGCTAGATGATTTTCCTCTAGTGGGAATTGTCACAATCGGGGTTATGGCGGGACGGTAAAAAATATTTAAAAAAAAATAGGGAGTCGCCACCCATATTTATTAAAAAAAAACATTGGAAAAACCTAAGAAAAAATGTTCTACAAAATCAGATTTTAGGTTCGGGAGTCAATTACGCGTAGGGAAGATATTAACATCCTATGACGTCCATCATAAAGACGGTTACCTCTAATTAATAAAGCAAATTACTAATGATTTTTAAAATAATTATCTCACCTTAGAAATAATTGCAAAAAATTAACTTTATTTATTATTAAAAAGATTTTTATTTTATCTTAAATTTTATTATTTTTGAGATTGACAGGAGTAGGCCCCTGCTCCTACATATCTCCCGGTGCAATGGAGAAATTAGACTCACGTAATTCTTTTGGTAGAAAATATTTGTGTGTTGACATTTTTTAATATTGTTTATTAAATTTTACGATTTCTAAACGTCACAGCTTATATGTCCTAAAAAATGGAATCAACAGCCCCAGTTAATCCATTGAAGCAAGTTAGTTTTAGCTTAATATTTTTATTTTTTTTATTTTATTTTGTTTTACTTTATAGAGGAGTTTTAAGACACCAAGTTGTTGCAACTTGCGTCTTAACATCTCGAGATTAAGAAGATGTCACATCCAATTAATCATTTTCTCTATTTAAGATATTTTTTAAAAATAGCATATTCCTAATTAAAATAACAATAAAAACATAGAGAAAAAGTAATAATAACAATAACATTTTTTTTATTTTTATAACAATTTAATTTTGATTTAACATTTTTAATTTTAGAGAGGAGTTTAAAGACATCAAGTTGTCACAACTTGTGTCTCAAAACCTTAGGAATAAAAAAATGTTACATTCAATTAATCCTTTCTCTAAAAAATTAATTAAAAATAAATATTTTAATTTAAAAAAGACATACAAAGAATAAAATTTAAAAACAATACCAATGATAAAAAAAGGGTAACAAAACATATATAAAAAAGATAAGATAAACAAATTTACCTCAAGATAACAATTTGTGGTGAGCACAACACAATCCACCACGTGCTTCTAGTAAAAGCTCTAAGAGAGGAAAAAGAAAGAAAAAAAAAAGATAATAAAAAATTTAAACTTTCATAGGCTCCATGCTTTGCACTAAGCCTATGATTAATGGATTTTTTGGCTTTACCTCATTGCTTGGTAGACACCTCTTTATATAGGGGAAGAAGGAGATGCATAGGTGTAGATTGTCCAATGTGGGACTTCCAAGTGAAGGGAAGGTGAAAGAGAAAGAATGTGAGACTTAAGTTTTTTTATGATTAAATGGCCCACTTTAGGGTTAATTTTCACCAAGATAGAAATTGATTTTGGTTTTCGAGGTAGAGATATGAGTTGTAGATCTTTCTACAAGCTTTTCAACAATACAAAGAACACCTCAAACGAACAAGTATAACTCGAGATATGACACTGCCTTTCCATGGTATTCATAAAAAAAAAAAAAACTTTTTTCCTTCAAAAGTTCTTTTTTTTTCTTTTTTCTTTTTCTTTTATATTTTATTTTCATTTACCCGGACAAAATTGGGAATTCACAGTTGTCCCTCTTTACTAAGGTTTTACTAGATAATATGAATAACTAAAAGTTTTCATATTATCGTAGTAAAAGATAAGTAAATATATGAACCCTAATTTTGTTCGAGACTTGAACAGAAAGGCAATGGATATGAAAACCTAAAAACATAAGAAAAGTGGGAATGAGAATTGAAACCATTAAAGCAGTGGGCGTGGGGAACAAAAAAAAGTAAAAGATAGTGGGTGTGGGGACCCAAAATATAAAAGCAGTGGAATTAGATGCAGATGTCAGAAAGGTACCAAACTTTATAAATGATGCAGATGCCAAGCATGTACTAGACTTAGATAAAGGTGTCGGACAAGTACCAGATTTTGATGTTAATGATGCAAATGCTAGGCAAATACTGGACTTAGATAGAGGTGTTAGGTAGCTACCGAACTTTGATGTTAATGATGTAGATGCCAGGCAGGTACTGGACTTAGATGCAAGTGTTAGGCAGGTACTGTACTTCAATGTTAATGATGCAAATGTCAAGCAGGTACTAGATGTAGGTGTCGAGTGGGTACCAAACTTTGATGTTAATGATGCAGATGCCAGGCAAGTATTGGACTTAGATGCAAGTGCCGAGCAAGTACCGGATTTAATGTTAATGATGCAGATGTCAAGCAGGTACTGGATTTAAATGCAGGTGCTGGACAGGTACCAGACTTTGGTGTTAATGATGTAGATGCCAAGTAGGTACTAGACTTAGATGCAGGTGCTGGGCAGGTACCGGAATTTGGTGTTAATTATGTAGATACTAGATATTAATTATGTAGATGCCAGGAAGGTACTGAACTTAGATATAGGTGCTGGGCAGGTACCGAACTTTGGCACTAATGATACAGATGCTAGGCAAGTAGTGGACTTAGATGCAAGTGTCGGGCAGATATCGGATTTCGGTGTTAATGATGCAAATGGCAGACGTTAATGATGTAGATGCCAGGCAAGTACTGGACTTAAATGCAGGTGTCGAGCAGGTACCAAAATTTTGTGTTAATGATGCAGATGCCAAGCAGGTACTGGACTTAGATAGAGGTGTCGGGAAGGTACCGGACTTTGATGTTAATGATGTAGATGTTAGGCAGGTACTGGACTTAGATGCAGGATATTCCACGAAGACTTTTTTATGACTCAAAAGACCTATTTTTTTTCTCTTTTTTCTTTGCCCTTGCGGTTTCGTGTGCCCCAAGATTTAAGGATGAATTGGAGTGACCCAAAAATTGCTGCTAGATTTCATCATTTAAGGTTGTCAGCTTGTTAACTCTCCCTCAAGTTCTGTCATTAAGGATTAAGCTCGTTTCCTATGATTCTTGAAACTTAAAATCATGTTGTGTCAGTATCTATTATCACAAAACCACACATTGAATGAGTTACAAGCAAAGGTAGAAATTGTAAGTATGTGGGAGTAGAATGAAGGCTAATTTTCTCATATTTCACCCACCCCATTTAGAGAACGACACAAAGATGAATCGAGAAGCAGTTGCCCCAAATTAGATGATAGGGTGACTTTTGAATTAATAGGGCAAAATGGGAGAAAAAATCGTTGCCCCAATCTAGTCTTTAGTGGATGAGATTAGAGAGTGAAATGGACAAAACAACAACTGAAGTGATTACCCTAGTTTAGGCTTGAGGATGAAATACAAATGGACGGGTTAAAGGAAAAAAGGCCATTCATCATTTCAAACCATGATTGCTTATTTTCATAAATTTAATCTCAAAACAAAATTTGACGGGTTTCAAATATTTGCTCTCTATTTTCTTTCTTTCTTTCTTTTTTTGCCCTAACTTTTGCATAGACTGCCCTTGCAGGTTTTTAGTCTATGAACTTTTTTTTTCTTTTCTTTTTGTTCTTTTTGTTCTTTTTATTTTCATTTTTTTTTTCTCAAAAGGCTTATTTTAAACAAACTTTGGGCATATGACTAGATGTAGGTATTGGAACCTTCCACATTATAAATCATTTGGACAAGTCTAACTTGAGAGTAGAAAAAGGAGAGGAAGAATGAAAGCTAAAGAATGATTAGAAAATTCAAAGTGCACTTTTATTGATAAGAGATACAAAAAAACATGTAAGCCCATTTGACAATAAGGTACCCTAAAGCCTTGGGCAGAGCAAAAGAATTTATAATGTATTTCCATAAAAATCATAAGAAACGCGGTGATCATTAGCCTTGGAGGTACTTTAGAATCAACATCAATTGTGGAAGCCTCCATGACCTGAGAGTGGGTTATTCCCTATGTTAAGGAGGTTTTTTTGCAAAATTCAACAATTTAGCATCAATCAAATCTTGAACCTTATTTTTCAAGCCTCTACAATTTTTAGTGGAATGACCATCAGCCCCTGCATAGTATTCACATTTAGCATTAGGATTATATCCCTTTCAAAAAGGGGGTTCCAAAGGCTTCATTAGGGATAATTTGACCAAATTATTATGGAGAAGATGAGGCAACAACTCAGTGTATGACATGGGAATAAGGTCAAAGTTTCTTTCTTGGCTCTTGGATGATCTTGGTAGATTAGGGTTAACGTTTTGGTTCCACTAATGATTAGGTTGGGAAGATTGGGGTGTTACAATTGGGACAAGTTGTATTTGGTTAATAGGTGGTGATGGAGAAGGAATTCCCATGTAGTAAGATTGGGGGAATGGTGTTAGTGAAGTAGTAGCAACATATGGGTATTGTGTTATGGGATGGCGATACATTGGTCCATAATGAAAGGGTGTGCGATTGGACCATGGGGGTGTTAATGCAACTGTATGAACTTCTCCTTCCTCTGAGTTTATCGACAGTTTCTTTGCATCTGCTGTCCCTACCAATGTATGAGTGATTTTTCCATTCTTTATTCCTGTTTCCACATGCTCCCTGATGATGACTAGGTCTGAAAAGTTTGACGATACATTTCCAATCATTTTGTCATAGAAAGGTGATTGGAATGAATCAACAAACATCGTCACCATTTCTTTCTTTGTTAGTGGGGGTTGCACTTGAGCAGCTATTCCTCTCCAACGTTGGGCATATTCCTTAAAGGTTTCCCCATCCTTTTTTTACCATATTTTGCAATTGTATCCGATTTGGGACCAAATCTAAGTTGTACTTATAATGTCTCAAAAATGCCTCTGCCAAGTCCTTCCAAGTACATACTTGACCCTGCTCCAAGTTCATGTACCAACTTAATGATGCCTCTACAAGGCTCTCTTGGAAGAAATGAATTTAGAGTTTGTCATCATGAGCGCATGTAGCCATCTTTCTGCAGTACATGGTGAGATGACTTTTTGGGCAAGTGTTCCCCCTATATTTATTGAATTCAGGAACCTTGAACTTAGGAGGGATCATGACATCTGGGACCAGACACAAATCAACAGCATTGAAACTATAATGATCAACTCCCTCAATAGCCCTTAATCTTTCTTCCAAAAATTATAACTTATCTTTGGATTGGGAGTCTTCAAATTGGCAAGGGTGGATCACAATAGTTAGCTTTGGGTTAACATGTTGATGGTTTAGGAGGCCTCCAAGAGAAGTAATGTTAGGTTTAGGTGCATAGGGTATGTAGGTGGGATGTGGTGGGGGGACTTGCGTGCCATTAGTTTCAAGGTTTGGGTCTTGGGTTTATGTTTGGTTTGGATGGTTTGGGACAGAGATATGAAGGTCATTTTCTTGATTGTTGGCTAAAGATGGTATATGATCTTGAGGTAGGCCATATGGGGAGAATGGGACCTAGGTATTAAGGTTAGGCTGTGAGGGCAAAGTGAATCTTAGGGGATAGGCAGGTGTATTTTGAGGCTCTTTAAATGAACTCTGATTTACACCTTTCTTTGATTCTATTGACTGCAACATCTTTATGATCTTGTTTATCTATTCCTTCAACTGACTCACATCTCCCTTTAGCTCTTCATGTTGTTGTTCCAGGTCATCTACTATTTCTTCCATGAATCTTGTCTTGGCACAAGTCCTGTAAGGGTGTCATAGAAATACTTTCTTTGCTTCAATTTTTTTATTTTTAACTTTCACTCACTAAAATATGAAAAACACCAAGTATAAGCATGCAATGAATGAAAACATGATGCACCTTTACTTTATTCGTACCAAAAAATCGTGAGATTCGATGCTTAATCATAAGTATTTTGATAAGGTTTATCATGCTTGAAAACACTAATACCCACGATCAAGCTCTTATTCTCTTACAATTTTTTGGAAGACCAACCTAAGTGAGAATGAATGCAAATGAATAATTTATTTGTCCTAAACATGAAGGTGTGCATCTAATACACGGTCATGTGAAAAATATAGGCTTATGAAATCATGTTAAATGATACATTATGTACAACATGAATTACCCTATCTCTTTCTCTCTGTCTATCTCTCTCTCCTCTTTTTTTATGTCATGAAATGCTTATGCATTTTTACCAAAGAAATTATGCAACTAAATTGATTGCCTGACCTAAAATCCTTCCCTTCTTTCTTTTTTTCTTTTTGTTTAAGGAAGGCATACATGAGAAATGATGACTAATTTCTTTATTTTAAAAAAAGAATGCGTATATGAATGTGAACAAAATTTTATTCAATGGTCACACAAAATGCCAAATTATGTGTTACAAAAATGCATGTTTATTATATTTTTATGTCAATGAAAATTCGAGGATGCAATAAGAAAAACAAATTATTTTCAATTTTTTTAGAAAAAGATTTTTCATCCCTTTTTTTTAAAAAAAAAAACAAATGTTCTCTTTGTAACCTACAAGGTTTTCCTACAAGTTGACAGCTCTATGGCCATTCTAATATGTGCTCCTTCCCAATATATGGTTTTATGGTTCTAAAAAGGGTTCCTAGAGCCAAAGACCCTCTCTCAAAATATTAATCACAATAATAGGTAAATTATTAGAAGTGATAATACCCTTGAAAGGATCAAACTCTAGGTGAGACCTTCGTGATAACCAAGTAGGATATACATCCAGAAAGCTACCATTACTCAACCTTTCATCCTAAGTTGTACTCAGGTCCGGGTATAGGACCCCACTTAAAAATGTGTGTGAGATGTGTAAGTGAAGTGTGTGAAGGGAACAAATTTTGAACTATCTAACCTACTAAACATATAGCACATATAATATAATCAAAAGCCTTCTATCCTATGATTTAAAAGCATGTAAAACATATTGACAAAGGATACAAGATATGTAATGAAATATAACTACGTACAAAAATAAGGCAAACAACAATAAAAGAAAAGGTGATATAAATAAATTAAAAGTCACAAATTTGCTTAATCAATTATGATAGGCTTGACTCTCAAAATGTCTCCAGCATAGTCGCCATCTGTAGCAACCGAGGTCATGACGGGAGGGCGAAAATATTTTTAAAAAACAAGGAGTCACCACCAATATTTATTAATGAAAAAACATTGGAAAAACCTAAGGAAAAATGTTCTACAAAATCAGATTTTAGGTTCGGGAGTCAATTACACATAGGAAAGATATTAGCATCTTATGACGTCCGTCATAAAGACGATTACCTCTAATTAATTAAGCAAATTACTAATGACTTTTAAAATATTTATTTCACCCTAGAAATAATTGCTAAAAAATAATTTTATTTATTATCAAAAAGATTTTTATTTTATCTTAAATTTTATTATTTTTGAGATCGACAGGAGTAGGCCCCTGCTCCTACATATCTCTTGGTGCAATGGAGAATCAAACTCACGTAGTTCTTTTGGTAGAAAATATTTGCGTGTTGACATTTTTTAATTTTGTTTATTAAATTTTAGGATTTCTGAACCGTCACGGCTCATACATCCTAAAAAATAGAATCAACAACCCCAGTTAATCCATTGACGCAAGCTAGTTTTAGCTTAACATTTTTATTTTTTTATTTTGTTTTATTTTACTTTATAGAGGAGTTTTAAGACACCAAGTTGTTGCAACTTGTGCCTTAACATCTCGGGATTATGAAGATGTCACATCCAATTAATCATTTTCTCTATTTAAGATATTTTTAAAAAATAGCATATTCCTAATTAAAATAACAACAAAAACCATAGAGAAAAAGCAATAATAACTATAACATCTTTTATTTTTATAGCAATTTAATTTTGATTTAACATTTTTAATTTTAGAGAGGAGTTTAAAGACATCAAGTTATCACAACTTATGCCTCAAAACCTTAGGATTAAAAAGATGTCACATCCAATCAATCCTTTCTCTAAAAAATTAATTAAAAATAAAATATTTCTAATTTGAAAAGGACATACAAAGAATAAAATTTAACAACAATAACAATGATAAAAAAAAGGTAATAAAACATATATGAAAAAATAAGATAAGCAAATTTATCTCAAGATAACAATTTGTGGTGAGCACAACATAATCCACCATGTGCTTCTAGTATAAGCTCCAAGAGAGGAAAAAGAAAGTGAAAAAAAAAAAGATAATAAAAAATTTAAACTTTCATAGGCTTCATGCTTTGCATTAAGCCTATGATTAATGGATTTTTTTGGCTTTACCTAATTGCTTGGTACACACCTCTTTATATAGGGGAAGAGGAAGAAGGAGATGCATTAGTGTAGATTGTTTAATGTGGGACTTCTAAGTGAAGGGAAGGTAAAAGAGAAGGAATGTGGGACTTGAGTTTTTTTATGATTAAATGACCCACTTTGGGGTTGAATTTCATCAAGATAGAAGTTGATTTTGGTTTTTGAGGTAGAAATATGAGTTGTAGATCTTTCTACAAACTTTTTAATGGTGTAAAAAACACCTCAAACGGACAAGTGCAACTCAAGATATGACATTTCTTTTCCATGGTATTTATCATAAAAAAAGAGTTTTTTTTCCTTCAAATGTTCTTTTATTTGTTTTTTCCTTTCTTTTATATTTTATTTTCATTTACTCAAACAAAATTAGGTGCTCACAGGAGTGAAGTAATTAATCCACTTATTTTGTAATATGGATACTGTTTTATTACCAAATTTCAAATTAGGCATGCATCATGCTGAACTTGCTAGCTATAATATTTTTTCATACCAAAAAAATAGTGTTGAATATTTTGTAGATTAACATTATTTAATTATTAGTTTAATTTTATATTATTGAATATATAGATTATGAAAATTAATATTATGTTGTTTTAATTATAGTGATGAATATTTATTATTTGAGCTTATGATGAATAGGTTTATGAAGGGTTAAGCTCTCACTTAGTATCTAAATGAAGGGTTTCTGCACTCTCATATGACACTTCAAAACTATTGTCTTATTAGACAGTTTTGTATGCACAACTTGTGAAAAGTCCTAGCCAGGAGATAGAGAGTAGTCTTCTCCCATTCCTCTTCTGTATGCGATCAAATCAAGATTGCAAATATGGAATCAAGATTTTCTCCAAAGTTAGATCAAGATTGTGAATTAAGGATTCTTCCAAAACACACATTCTAAAACCTTCTTTTAGTAATTTGTGGGTTGAGAACATGCTATATTTGTTATCATTATGTCGAAAGATCCAAGAATCTTTCTTCCAAAATTCATTAATCGGTATCACGCAGAACCTTATGCATATTATAGTTGTTCCTCGGGTAACAACTCATAAATTTTTTAATCCAAAAGATCAAACAAAAACCCTTATTTTGAGATCCCAAAACGCTATTATTGTTTTGCAGGTTTTGTTTTTATATGAATCTTGAATAACATGACTGAAAATCATATCAAGATTTCTTGAAACCAAAGAGCTATTGCATATTTCCTTTCTTTATACTTTCAGATTCTTGGATCCAAAATCTTGTTCTCTTATGTGTGAAATAAAAAATTGGTTTAGGGATATTGTTCCGCATTGTTCCCTCTACAACATACTGAAATTTCAAGTAATATGATTGAGTGATTTGTAAGAATTGATTTATTAATTGCATATACTTATTTAAAATTATTTTTTTGATTTCAGGAATTTCTTTTGAAAGAATAACGTTTGACTTATAGTCCTTCTCTCAATACATAAAAATATTATAATACATTGCATGATTTAATTTGTGGTATATTATGAATAGTTTGTTAATTATCAAATTAGTTAAAGTTGTCAATTTATTTAAATCTTAACCGTTTGATCAAATTTAATTACTCGTTGATTTGATATTATATTAATGACATAATAATTCATGATCTATGAGTATATTGAAATTTATTATTATAAGACATTTATCAGTCATCAAAGTTTTTTATTTTTTATACCAAAAAAATATTTATTAATTAATTTGTTGTTTGGTATATAATTTTGGATACTACGAATATTTATATTATTTGATTCAAGAATGAATTACAAGCTGCAATATCATATTCTCACATTCTTGACCTAAAATTCCTAATTTTACCAACAATATTTTGGTAAATTCACATTGTCTTTGTTAATATGTTTTGGTTAAGGAATTAATTTGTTTGGTCCATATGTCAATTAATGCTTATATTCTAAATTAAATCTATATATTTTGTGTGCGATGTGGCCTTTTCTCATATTTTTTCGAGCATTACTGATATTATTTTACATATTATGATTTATTAACTCATCGTGAACATGATATTGTATAAAATATTGCATAATTTAAAATCCTTTTGAGAAATCAATGCGATCGAATCCTTTGTGATTTAATTAAATTTATCACTTGAATGTATAATATTATATTGATCATTTTGTTATAATTTTGTGTGGTTATGGTCTCACTTATCGTGAGAAAAATTACACAAAATATCTTCAAAATTTAATGATTTTATTTCATTCTTAGAATATACACACACATTTAAATAAATGAAATATTATTTTGTGTGATGATTATGTTACCTAAGTGACAGAATGGTACCCCTGCTTTCAAGTGCTGGGGTTGGGGTGCCTGACACTCTAGGGAACATTGTGTTGTCCTGCCTTCTTGGTGGGTGAGTGGGTGGGTGTGGGTGTGTTATGAAATCTACAAGATTAGTACACTAATTAGATAATAAAGAATGAGATCCGCCTACCTTAGATGAGAACTAGGACTAAGATCCAACCTTAATTAATAGAGTCTAACAACTTAATAACATCAAAAGACCCTTCCGGAAAGATGACACTATTCTTCATTAACCACACAAACCAGACCACCACATGCCACATAATCACTTACGGATGCCTTCTTTCCGTTCTTAGCACACGTAAGACCCCTACGTGAGAAGATTTTGCAGCTTAGTAAAGTCTTTCTTCCTATACAAAAAAAAATATATCCTCCAAAGCCCTGGATAGGAGAAATATCCACACCTGAGAATTTGTCTATTTAGAATTCTGAGGTAAGCTCATATAATTCATGAGATTTAGAATTTCATTTTATGGCATAGATAGTTGGCGAGTGCAGGTATAAAGCAGTAGAAGTTAAATTTTAGGTTTTCACGTGTTCCTTTAAAACTTTAGACCTTGTAAATTGGGGGAGGGAGGTTTGACAAATTTATATTACCCACTGTTATTAATTAATACTTAGAGCAGATTTCTAAAGGTTGAAAAATTTACTGTTTGATACTCAGACTTAGAGGAAATTGTTTTGGTAGCTCTTTATGAAGGCATTCAATGAGACCAAGTTGATCCTTCATAATTGTGAGTAGCTAACCTACTTAGTGACTTCTTTTTGGCTTATTTTCTCTATAGGAGAAAAAATAAATTCCAGATATATAGGTTCTCTTTACGAGGAAAAAAAAAGAGTTTACATATGAAGTTAGAATTTTATTTTCTCTCAAAAACAACGCAACTATGGTTTTTATGAGCATTTAAAAATGAAGATTAGAATAAAATGGTTTTATTGCTTTTCAAATTGATATTCCATGGTTCTTAATAGTTTTGTCTTACAACTTCTTTCAATTAGGATATTCAATTCTATATTCCAT
Source organism: Spatholobus suberectus (assembly GCA_004329165.1). Lineage (NCBI taxonomy): Eukaryota > Viridiplantae > Streptophyta > Magnoliopsida > Fabales > Fabaceae > Spatholobus > Spatholobus suberectus. The sequence goes on along the minus strand of QUWT01000781.1, from coordinate 14,963,502 downwards.
GTGGTGGTATTGATGTCTATGTGTATGATATGAGCAAGTGCTAATAATGTGAAATTTAATTGTGATGATTTCAATAAGAATGAAGAAATTTTAAATTCCTGTAATTTATTTCAAATGTGAATTTTGACTTCTCATTGTGGGTTTTATGATAGAACATCATTCGCTACAAAGAAGAGAGAATGTAGCCAATGAATTAAATGCCTATAGTCCTTATAATTACCGTTTCTTGCAATAAAAAAAATATGGAACCTACGAACTATGTGCCCATAGCCCCATGGATACAATTTGCCATAACAAAGAGATAATGTGGTCTATGTGCACATAGTGTATCATGATATGGGTGAGGCAAGGCCCCTAATGCATGATAAGTATGACACTCAACCTAATGGGATTGAGATTATTTCTCATTTTGCATATATTGACATAATTTTCATTTGCAACCCACTATGAGTCTAGGTTATGAGTTTCATAAAAAATTTCTATTCTTGATTTTGGATTGTTTTTATCTTTCTAAATGAGTTTCCAAAAGAAGTATCAGTTTCACAAAGAAGTTTATGTCCATTTTACTTTCTTTTTTTTCCTATTTGTCATCTTAAATTCATATTTGAAAGTAAATACTTGTGTTATGTCTACTTCTCCTTCTTGTCCACTTTGTTTATTATGCTCTTACTAGTCTTGTGACTCACTGTTGTTATGTTATTGATGTGTTAGGTTGATTGCAAAAGGTTCATTGTGGTGAAGGTGTAATTAATAGGTAGTTTGATAAGAATGAAAGTGTACTCAGAATGATTATGCGAAACCTAACTCAGCAAGTACAACAAGTAATTTTTTTTTTCCTGCTGAAGAGCAGAATCGATTTTATTGAGTAAGGCTAATGTAGCACAAGTAATGCAATGATTAGCCAAAACGAGATTACGACTCCAAAGAATGACAACACCCTGGCTAGCAGAGATCCCAAAAAGATTAAAAAGACCCCTGTTTTATTTACAATAGAACTAAGGAAGCAAGTGCAACAAGTAATGAGAATGACAAGTAGAGTATCATCCTACAGAGATTTGATTAAGCAACAAGTACTAATCTTTGACATTAGTCAAGTGAATCGAATATTAAGTTGTCATGGTTAATGGTAAGTTACAAAATTAAAATCTACCTAGATTGAACTCAGACCTCACCAATAGTAATTACTTTAAGTATTTTTATTTTTATTTAATTATGAACGATATAGGTAACAAAAAATATTTCTTATGATTTATTAAAAGTGAATGATCTTTTAATTACTATTTGTTTTATAAATTTAGTAAAAATAATGATTAAAACATAACAAAACTATAAACAAGTTAAAATCATAACTACTTAAATTATATTAATTTATAGGGATTTGCTAACGTATACACACTTGTTTTTTAGTTGGAGTACATTAGCTAGCTACACCGTAAATGTATTTTAAGATATATTGTAGTTAGAGCTTGCTAATGTACTCCAACTAAAAAATAAGTGTGTGTATGTTAACAAAACCCACAAGCATTTGCTAACGTACACACACTTATTTTTTAGTTGGAGGACATTAGCAAGTTACAACATGATGTATTTTAAGATACATTGTAATTATAACTTGCTAACATACTTCAACTAAAAAGCAAGAGTATGTACGTTAGCAAATCCCTAATTATATCTTTATATTTCTCTATTTATGATTATAATATATGTAATAAAACATGTCTTAATTATATATTAATTGAGAATTGATGTACTTTATTTATTATATATTATCAAAAATTAAATAAATTACACTATCCTCCCTTAAGAAATAAGAGTATTATATTGCTCTCCCCTCTTATGTTAAAATATACATTTTCCTCCCTCTACAGATTCAAGTATATAACACTTTACTCCATTTTTTTAATTTTTCATTAAGGTTCCATTAGTTTTTGTTAAAAAAATGTTATTACCAAAATCTCCTTTAAACTTCAATTCCCTAAGAGATGTAAGCATTATATCACCTTCTCCTTTTATGTTAAGATATAAACTCCCTCCCTTGATTGATGCCAATATATTACACTTTATTCAGTTTTAAATTTTTCATTAAAAATAATTTTATAACCAAAATATTTTTTATACTCCCCTACTTTTAGAGATTTAAATATTACATTTTTCTCTTTTCTTATTATAAGATATATACTTTTCTCCTTTAATAGATGAAAACACATCACAATTTTCACCATTTTTATTTTTCTATAAAAAGTATAATAATTTCTATTAAAGAATATTTTTAACTAGAAAACCATTTGTTTATATATTTGTGCAACTTTTTACAAAAATATGTTACTAAATTATTTGATTTTTATAATATATTTTCAGTCATAAATTTTTTCTCCATTAAATGTCACTTTGAGCTTTTTTATATACTATTAACAACAAATTTGGTTAGATGTTTTGTCACTCTTAAAGTGTTTAATTTGCTTGCAACTCCTTACGAAGAGAAACAATGTTGATGTATAGATAGGAATCAATGTTAGGACATCGATTGAGTGATAGATAACTTGATAAATTAAAAATACTTTAGTGTACTTTTAATTAAAAAATATATTTTGAAATTTTTAAAGAATATTTTTTAAATATGTTAAGTTAAATAGACTAAATTGCATATTTCAAGATAAGAGGGAAGAAAGTGTACTTTACTTTAATGGTGTTAAGTGAAATGAATTAAAGTGTATATTTTAACATATGAGGGAAGACAATGTAATACTTCTATCTCTCATAGGAGGGAAGTGTAATTTACTCTAAAAAATATAATCAAACTTTTTATATGAGATTAAAAAATCCAAGGTTGGTTAACAACAATATATTAATGATAGGGACTAATTATTTTGTTGGAAAATTAATAAAGTACACAAACCATAACAAAAAGTTGGCAGAGACTAAAATAAAAATGTGGTAAAATGTAGGGTCTTAAAACAAATATTGATAACAGAAAATTAATAGTAAGGACTAATTATGTTGAACAAAATTTAATAAGGAACATACACCATAAAAAAAAATCAATAAAGACTAAATGCAAAAAAAACACTAAAATACATGAATTTATTAACATATTTAAGTCTATAAAAATTAAAGTATTTGAGAGCAACTTTTTTTTAATTTACTCTTTTTATAAAAGTAACATATATTAACTTTTGCAATCTTGTTAAGTTAATTGTTAATATTTTTATAATATTAATTTATACATTTTATAATTTCACTCAAATTAGTTATACACTCGGTTAAAGTAATTTTAAGAATTTTTTTTAAATGTTTTTAATTTATATAATTAAATTTTTATTTAAATTAAATACTCATTTATTTACAAAATACTTGTTATCTCTAAATAATGAACCCACTAATGTACATCTTTTAGATAGCGTTTATTTTTAGCCTAAAAGTTAATTTAAAGTTAAAGTTAAAAAAAGAGATTTAAATTTAAATTTAAATTTAAAACAATTTGGTACTTTTATAAGTTTTTAAGCTTAAAAGTTAGATTTAAGATAAAATTTTTGGGTAACGTGTAAACACCGATAGATTTGTGCTGTTGTTTTTATAAATGACAAACTATTTCAATATACTAGCTTATTAATATATACTTTTATACTTAATATTAGTTTCAAAAAATTTAAGTATTGTTTAAACAAATTAAAAAATAAAAAATATTTCATTTAAATAATTAATTAAGGAAAAATTAATATTGATTTAAATTATAATACAAACACCACTACCACTAGTGTTATGCACAGAAATTATCTTAATAATTTAGTCATTTAATGTTTAGTTATATTATGAACCATAGTTGGTGTCTGGGGACAAAGAGAATGGGGGAACCCTAATGGAGATGTCATAGGGTCTGCACGTTCACCATGAAATCTCCCATCTACCCATGGAGCTTTCTTGCCCCCACCCTCTTCTACTCAACCCTCTTCTTCATCGTGTCCTACACCGCAATGTCGAACTTTTGCTCAAGCCCTTAACAACTCTTTTGATATTTCCTTAAGCCAGCTACCTCAACCATGTGTCAAAGGAGATTTAGTGTCCATCAAGATCTTTGAAGATGAATATCAAAAGGGGATTGCTGCATGCAAGAACAACCTCCATGGTCGCCTATTATTGCCTAAAGGAAGCAAAGCGATCAAATCCTCTGATTTGCGTGAGATACTTGCAAAACTGTGGAAGCCCCTAGGTCATGGGAGAATGATTACTCTTGGCAAAGTTTTTTATGAATTTATTTTCTCATCACAGGAGGATCTTCGCAGTGTGTGGGCTTTGGGCACATAAAACCTTCAGCCCGGTCTTCTCAGATTGTCACAGTGGTCACCAGATTTCAGTCCACACAACCAGAGGAACACACATGCTCAATGCTGGGTCAGAATATTTGATCTTCCCGAAGAGTATTGGAGGCCAAAAATTTTATTTGAAATAGCAGCTGGTATAGGTACACCCATTTCTCTAGATGAATCCACAAAAAATAGAATATTTGGTCACTATGGTCGGGTTTTAGTTGATATAGATCTCAAGACAAAAATGCATACTGAAATTCTGGTTGAAAGAGAGAATTTTTCCTTTTTGTTCGGCATAGAATATGAAAAATTGCCTCTTTTTTGCAATTTCTGCTAAGCAATTGGCCATGATATCGCTCAATGTAACAAGAAGGCAGGAAAAATTAGCAGCAGAAATAATAAAGTTTCTTGGCTTAGAAAGAGAAACCTATTGGTGCCCTAATTTATGTTCCAAAAGCAGTACCACAAAGTAATGTTGGAAATACAGACTCACCACCTGTTGATATTGATGGCAGTCTCCAAGCTAACGTCAATCCTATCATTGAAGAAGAACAAAATATTGGAGAAATAGAAGGACCTGCACCAATGGAAGACAACAATTTTGCTCATAGTTTGAATAAAGAAGATGCCAATGATCAATTGACTCATATTATAGACACTGAAAAAGACGATGACTCAGTAGACGAATCTATCCATCTTGAGTCCCCTATGCACCATGCCATTCAAGAATTTAATGCTAAGGTAGAAGAGCAACATGTTTCCCCTACCTTTGCCCATGAACCTGCTGTAGCTATTTCTAGTGGCACAGGTACTCTTGTCACAAATCACAGCTCAATTGTGCCACCTGTTGTGTAGAATGATTTAAGAATCATATCTAAATTTTGGGGAGATGATAATTAAGGAGATTTGTATGTAGACATTTGAAATCAAAGTGAGGAGGATGCTTTTGCCAAAGATCCAGGTAAAGACCCAAATTTCACCTCAGTCCTGACAAAGTCTCAAAAGAAAAAAATTGAGAAAGAACAAATTGCAGAAGCTTAAATATGATATTCATCAAACCCAATCCATGGATGCTTTTAGAACATTTTCCTTATAGCCTCTGGTCTCATTTAAGGCTAAAGCCCTTTTCTGTAAATAATAGAAGCTCTTTGATTCCAAATTTATGGTGTGTTTGTGCGGAGCATCTTGACCCCAAGGTTATTGCGGTCTCGAATCAACAGGTTTCTTTCTCTTTACAATTAGAAGACCAACAGATTTATTTTGTTGTTGTGTATGCTTGCACTACGTATGTCCAAAGAAGAACTATCTGGTCTAAATTAGCAACCCTTCAAGGAAACTATGTTGGCCCTTGGTGTTTCATAGGGGACTTTAATACAATTTTAAGGGCCCACGAGAAAAGAGGAGGATCTTTACCCCTCAAAATTTCTTGTGATGAATTTCGTACCTGGACAAATTCTTGCAACCTTACTCACTTATTGACTAGAGGATCAAAATTCACTTGGTCAAACAGTAGAAGAGGTAGCTCTATGACTGAAAAGAAACTGGATAGAGTTGTATGCAATGATTCATGGCTTTCTTTGTGGGATAACATATCTTGTTGCACCTTGACTAGAAGCAGATCAGACCATTATCCGCTTTTGCTAATCCTGAACAAAGGTACTTCCTCATACACCTCTCAATTTAAATTTTTGAAAATGTGGACAGAACATCCAGATTGTCAAAGGCTTGTCTTAGAAGTTTGGAGTAAACCTGCTAATGGATGTCCGATGCATATTCTTACCCAAAAGCTAAAGAATTTAAAGCTAGAGCTTAAAACTTGGAATAGAGATATTTTTGGGAATGTGCATATAACGGTGAACAAGGCCATGGTAGAAATTGATAGAATTCAAGGTCTAGCAAATGACTCTGGTTACAACGACTCTCTACTAGATCAAGAAAAGAAAGCTTAACTACAGTTGGAGAAAGCATTGCGCTTACAGGAGGAATTCTGGAGAGAAAAATCTAGAATCAATTGGCATTCATTTGGTGATAGAAATACAGATTTCTTTCACAAAGTCACCAAAATCAGATATAAAACAAAGTAGTTGTCTCTGCTTAAAAAGGGTGATCTCATTTTAGACAAGACTGAAGATATAGAACAACATGTTTTAGACTATTACAAAGATCTCTTTGCTACTGACAATAACTGCACCCCCAATAATCTGATTAATTCTGTCATCACCCCGTTGGTAACAGCAAATGATAATCTTATGCTCACTAACCTGCCCTCTAAAGAAAAAGTTAAAAATGCAGTTTTCACAATGAATGCTAATGGTGCCTCGGGTCTAAAAGGATTTGGTGGATGTTTTTATCAAAAGTATTGGGATATAATTGCTAATGATGTGTTCAATGCAATTCTTCAATTTTTCATTCAAGGTTGGATTCTTCCAAACCTTAATTCGAACTTGGTGATTCTAATCCCAAAGTTTCCAGGTGCAGATAGAATTGAGCAGTACAGGCCAATAGCCTTAGCTAATTTTCAATTCAAAATAATTACAAAGGTTTTGGCAGATAGACTCACCTCCATAGCTCCTAAAATTGTTTCTGAAAACCAAAGAGGGTTCATTCAGGGAAGGCAAATCTCAAATGTATTTGTATAGCTTCTGAAGCAATCAACATGCTGGACAAAAAGGTTTGTGGTGGAAACTTATGCCTAAAAATTGACATCAAAAAGGCATTTGACACAATGGATTGGAATTTCCTTCTCAAAGTGCTTGATGCATTTGGCTTTGATAACAAATTTTGTCAGTGGATAAAAGTAATCTTGTAGTCAATAAAGCTTTCACTTTCCATAAATGGTCATTCTGTCGATTTCTTTAACTGTAAAAGGGGTGTTCGGCAAGGTGACCCCCTATCTCCACTTCTTTTCTGTCTTGCCGAGGATGTCCTTAGTCGAGCAATCTCCACACTAGTTCAAAATGGCTAGTTATTGCCAATGGCTGGTCCGAGAGGTTTTCAAACTCCTAGCCATGTGCTTTACATGGATGATATTATGATTTTCTGTCACAAAACCAACAATAACTTACTGCAGTTAATGAATTTATTCAGGACCTATGGTGAAGCCTCTGGTCAAGTCATTAGTCTTGATAAAAGTAAATTCTACGTAGGCTCCATCTCCAATAGCAGAATCCAACGCATCTCTCACACTGTGGGATTTACTGCTAGTCAGCTTCCTTTTAATTATCTCGGTATTCCTATCTTTAAAGGCAAGCCTAGAAGATCGCATCTTCAACCTATAGCAGACAAAATCAAGGATAAATTAGCAACTTGGAAAGGATCACTTCTATCCATTATGGGGAGAACTCAACTTGTCAAATCCATCATCCATGGTATGCTTATATATAGTTTTCACATTTATACATGGCCTATTTCTTTGCTTAAATCTATTGATTAGTGGATTAGGAATTTTATTTGGTCTAGAGATATTCTTATTAAGAAGGTTGTGGTTGTTGCTTGGAACAAAGTTTGCACTCCTTTTTTAGAAGGTGGTCTTGGTATTAGACCAGTTAGAGCAATCAACATGGCAGCATCCATCAAGCTTTGCTAGGATTTTATCTCTTCTAACAACCCTTGGGCCTGCCTCTTTAGAGCTAGATACCTCAAGGATAGCACCCCAGTTTCTCACTATGTCAGGTCGTCAATTTGGCCTGGTTTGAAAAGTTGCATTAGAACAGTTCTGGATAACACAGCATGGCAAGTTGGAGATGATCAAAAAATCAATTTCTGGACCGACACGTAGCTTTCTAAGCCAATTGTTGATATGATTCAAGTTCTTGCCCAGCTACATTGCCATTTACAAGCTAAAGTTGGGAACTTCATTTTCCATAAGTCTCGGTCCATACCTGCATATTTGACACACAACTTCCCTGCTCTTACTGCTGATATTGAGCACACTCATATTCCTCTTATGCCTTTAGAGGATAAATTGGTTTGGTCCAGCACAGACTCTGGGTCTCTTATATTCAAAGAAGCCTATTTGTTTTCGAATCCTCCTAGGCCAAATATCTCGTGGGGCAAACTAATATGGAGCTCTTCTATTCCTCCGTCCAAATCTTTTTTGTCTTGGAGATTGCTACATAACAAACTACCAACAGATGAAAACCTATGGGATAGAGGCATTACTAATGTTTCCATGTGTAGCCTCTGTTGTAAAGCTTATGAATCCTCTGCTCACTTATTTTTCAACTGCCCTTTTGCTTTTGCTCTATGGTCCTGGCTCAGTAGTAAGACCAGTTGTCATATTGATCAAACTTCTCTCAATAATGTTTCAGAGGTCTGCAACAAAAGCTGGAGCTCACAGGCTAAAGATATCATTCTCTCAGCTATCGTACATGTGATTTGGGCTATTTGGCATTGCAGAAATCAGATTCGATTCAAAAGTAAAAATGTTTCTCTTTTTTATGCTACAAACTTGATATCAACAGGTGTTTCTTTAACTGGCAATTAATCAACAGGCCACATGTCTTCTTCAATATCCAAATTTAGAATCTTAAAGACTTTCTCTGTCTTTGGACATCCTAGAAGGCACCATCAATTAAGCAAGTTTCTTGGCTGCCTCGCCTCTATAAATGGATTAAATGTAATACAGATGGTTCAGCTAAGGGTGCTCTTGGTCGATCTGCTTGCAGGGGCATTTTTAGAGATCATAGGGCTGCTACTTTGGGATGTTTCGCTTCTAATTTAGGCATCTCCCATTCTCTAAATGCAAAGTTAATTGGCACAATGATGGCTATTGAGATAGCTTTCAAAAATGGTTGGCACAATTAATGGCTAGAGTGTGATTCACAGTTAGTAGTTAATGCCTTCAAATGTGACAAAGGAGTTCCTTGGAAACTCATAAACAGGTGGAATAATTGCTTAGCTATCACAAAGTGAATGAATTTTTTAATTTCTCACATATATAGAGAAGGTAATACTTGTGCAGACAAAGTTGCCTCTCATGGTCTTGTTATACATGGTTACATTTGGTGGGATTTAATCCCAACCCTCCTTAGAAAGGAGTTCTTTAGAAATACGCTTGGTCTCCCAGACTATAGATTTAGATGATTGTTCTTCTTTCACATAGGTTTGGTTGATGCCCCCCCATGTTTTTTGTACGCTTTGTTTTATCTTTTTTAATAATATCATGGTGTGCTGTAAATGATTGGTAGGGGTTGTGGTGTCAACCTAGTTGGGATCACTACTTCTATTGTGATGCCTTTGCTTTTAAAAAAAATGTTTAGTTATTTTATTTTTAACACAAAATTCTAAAATAATTTATCATTTGATATATTTATCTCATTATTAGACACAAAATATTAATTGTTCAAACCAAAATTGATAATCCAAATCAATATTAACTTTTTTCTTAATTAATTATTCAATTGACATATAATTTTGTTTCTAATTTATTTAAACAATACTTAAAAATTTAGCAAATAATATTAAGCATAAAATAGTTATAAATTAGCATTAAAATAATTAATTCTTAATTGAAAATTGTTATATAAAAAACAATAAAATAATGTTTATTGGTGTTTGCACTATAAAGCTCCATTAAAAACTCTACATATAATTTGTCATACTTATAACAAACGGATTAGGTACTGTACGTAGTGGTTCTATTGTTTGTCCACTTGAGTGGCCAATAGCAACTAAAATTGAACAATTTAAAAATTATAGCGACCAAAATCAAGTTGTATTAGAACTCCAGCTTCCATTTAGTACTCTGGGACCTAAATCCAGTAATTAAATTTTGAGGTCCAAAAGTGACCAAACATTATACTTTGAGGATAAAAGTCTAATATTAAGCCAATTTCTGTGAGTAATGTTTTCTTGAATCTTGGATATGGAATAAAGATGGAGTAGAAATCAAAGGTATAGTGTTTAACTTGACTTTTTCGGAACTTAAAAAGGTACTTTAAAGTTACACATAAAAATAAGAAATTTAAATTTAAATTTGTATGGCAATTTCACAATTTTTTAAGCTTAGAAGTTAATTTTAAGTTAAATTTTTGTTAAAACAGTGTGTTCTTAGATCTTGAGATTGGAAATAAGGAAAAAGAGAAGTCAAAAGTTTTCAAAACTAAAGGGGCATTTAATTTGAGAAAATATTTTTTGTTTTCATTTTTAATTAAAAAATATCACCTTATTTTAACTTTAATTTCTTTTTTAGAAGTTTACATAACAAATAGTGAAAATAGAAAATGAAAACAGAAAATGATTAAAAAAAAGTCATTTTAGTGTTTCTTATACAAAATTTTGAAAATGTGAAATAAAATAAAGTGACATTTTTGTAATTAAAAGTGATTTTTTTTTTTCTTAAATCAAACAACTACTAAATTTTTTAAAGCTCCTTTTCTTAAATTTTCTTCATTGCAAAAAAAAATTAATTTTTTAAAAGCTTATTTTAAAGTTCTACTTTCCCCGTCTCCATTTTTTAAAAAGAGAGACTTAAAAGAAAAATTAAGGCTAAAATATAATTTTGGTTTCTCATATGAATTTTTAGTTTAGTCTTTTAAGTTTAAAAAATTTTATTTTGATCTCTTAAAGTGTCTTGGTTAAACCATGTTATTCCTTCCCTTAATTTATCACACTAATTTGGTCAATTTAGTGACACATGATAAACTGTAAAAAATGTCATGTCATCCAAGATTAACACAGTTAGTGCAAAAAAAACCAATAGAAGGACCATTTTCATCTAACAGAAACCATTTAAGAGACCAAATTAAAACTTTTAAAATTTAAGAAATCAAATTAAAACCAAAAATTCATAGAGAGACTAAAATTATATTTTAGCCAAAAATTAAATCAAACACTGCCAAAAACTATTAAAACTAACTTTTTAGAAAGATTCTTTTTCGTTTAACAGTTTTCTTTATTTAGAAATTAATTTTCCTTTTTCTCAATTTAGTTGTACCTAATTATTTTCTATAAAAAGTTTTATACTGACGTGTGCTCCTGGTGACACAAATTAACCTGTGCTAGACTGCGAATTCACGCGAAACAGATTGATAGTAGTTGATAGTTGCAGCAGGGTAATTAGTTGCCGAATTATCTTGTAACTATTTGCACTAGACCAGTGATACAAATGTAGGATTGCAAGAATTGATAGATTCTCGAGCTTCAAATTTGAACTTAATTATAATACATATTTGATATTCATTTTCCTGACAGATACATTGATATGGTGCATGGAATTGAACGGTTCAATACTACTGCTTCATAATTACAGAAATTTATTTTAACATTCAAATTTGCTCATCAATTTTTGTATTTTAAGCATGAAATCATTCAAAATAATGGAAATGGTTTGATCATTCAGATGTGTTTATGAATGTTTAGTTGTGCAAATTGAAGCGTCCTTTGTTGACTATTACACTCAAAAATATATTTTGTACCACGATTTGTTGTTGGTGATGTTAATTTCTTTCAGGTTTCTCTACCCACAGTTTAAAACATTTTGAGTACACAAAACGTTGGTACTTAATGCAAAGTTAGATTTCTATAGTAACACATTGTGTAACACTCTATTGTAATACTTTGTTTTTTAATTAAGTAAAATTTCATATAAGCTCTCGTTAATAAAGAATGAGCTAGTTAAATGTATTTAGTGAGACATATGCATAAAATTTATTAAAAAATATAAAAAGTTTTGAAAGAAGTGTTACTAGCTTTTCTTTTTCTCAATACAAAAAGTTGTGTAAAGCAATGGCGTGAAACGGTATACTTCCAACTAAAAAGTTCTCTGCTCTTTGCTCTCATTAATTAGTCTTCTACTACTTTTTCCTGAGATATGGCTTTTTTAAAATCTGTCATAAAATAGTTATACATATATTATAACTGTAAAATTGTTAAAATTTTGATTATTAATTTTTATTAATAGTTATAACTCACCCCTTGAAATTTTTTTTTTTTATTTTTTATAAATGTAATCCGTATGATATTTAGCACGAATAGTTCGTCTATTATTTTCATCAATGGTATAGGTGCACTTTTCTCCAGTATCATATGGCACATGGGAGATTCGGTAACGCACATTAAAAATTTTCATAGGAACCTTGTAATGTTGAAGATATGGATGGCCGATTGGGAAAGAAATCACGTAATGTTGCACGCATATTAGGTGAAAGTGAGAAGGAAAGTTGAGAAAAAGACGGAGTGTGTGATTTATTGAGCCTTGGTTAGTACGTAGAACACAAAGTGAAGGAGAAAACACTATAAAAGGATGTTGTTGTGATTGACATTTTGAGCTGTGAAATTTCACCTGAACGAGTGTTGAGCTAGAGTGCCATTTTCTGTTAGCATCTTCACCTGTAGTTGAAAAATTAAGACATGGCATTGGTGAACGCTACAACAGGCATGAAGACACCCTCTGACGACACCGGAGCATTCATGGAGAAATTCACTTTGAAAGCAACTAGTCCAACTGGTCATCTTTTGAAGTTACTTACCTTTGCAGTCAAAGACATGTAAGTTTTGACCTCAAAGTGAACTCATAAATTAACTTATGGGTTGAATTGAATCCATGCATTTTGCACAAGAAAGTGTTAATTTTGTGTGCTTGTGTCAAACAGGTTTGATATAGAAGGACATGTGGCTAGCTTTGGGAATCCTACTTGGCGAAGGAATCATTTGGTGGCTACTTCTACTGCTTCAACCATTTCTGCTCTCTTGAATGAAGGTGCCACTTGTGTTGGTACAGTTATCACGGACGAAATGGCTTCTAGGTTCGATTTTTTTTATTTTTTTTTGGTGTACTCTTTCTAAAGAAATATTGCGATTTATAGCCCCTCGCAGCTATTTTTTTTTACTTCTTGGGTACCATCTTTTCTCACTGAATGAATTGTAATGTAAAATAATGGAAATGTAATTTTTTTTAAACCAGAAAATTAATAATGAGTAGATAAAAGTGGCAATATATGGTTGTTATCATTCACTTGTGACTTGTTAATCTATATATATTTGTAAGATGGAAATTATATAACTTCTTAACTTTTATTAAATCAGTAGATTATTTGAAAAGTATGACCATATGAATATTTGTTTCTTTTTCTTTTTCGTCATCAAGCATGTGCATATTTGAACACCGTTTCTTTTTGTTAATAATATAACTGAGTATTCTACTATGGCAGTATATTGGGAAAGAATGTACATTACGGCACACCTAAAAATCCTTGTGTACCAGATTGTGTTCCTGGAGGGTCTTCAAGTGGCTCTGCTAGTGTAGTTGGTGCAGGAGTTGTGGATTTCGCGCTAGGTGAGTCATTCTTCTGCTCGTGTTATATTGACACCAGTCACACCACTTTAGCTGATAATTTGAAATGGTTTCTTTTTCTTTTTTTTTTCATGACAGCAACTGATTGCATTGGAAGCGCAAGAATACCTGCTTCGTATTGTGGAATTTTTGGTATTCGTCCTTCTCATGGTCTTGTATCAGGATCAGGCGTTATTCCTTTGGCACAAAGTCTGGATACCGTAGGTAATGATCCACCAAACTTGGAAGCTTTGTTAAATTATTTTTGGCTGAATGCATTATATATTACAAAGGGTATAAATCATGACATGCACGTTAAAATATTATACACACACACATATGTGTGTGTGTATATATATATATATAGGAGACATATTTAGTGAGAGAGTTATATTTATATAAGAATGAGAGGAATAAATCTGAGTTATATAACCATATATGAATGGTTATAATTTAATGTTATGTGACCACTTAAAAAGTTATGTGACTTTAAGAAACTCACATGACTTTAAATGTTTTAATCTTGACCATTCATAACAAGATTTAATGGTCAATATTCATTCATCCCACTCTCATATAAAAAAAGTCCTCTAATTTGATACGTTCCCTATACATACATACATACATACATACATACATACATATATATATATATATATATATATATATATATATATATATATTGTTTTTCATAATATTTTTTAAAATATTAACGGCGACAAATCCTTTGGTAACAATAAATTATCGCTGTTCCTTGAGGCTGTCGGTGAATTACTAGCCTATCAAACTGAGCAATAACTAACAAAAGCTGTTGATTTCTTGGCCGTTAATAGTAAAAAAGGAGCTGTTGTTATAATTTACAAACCAATGAACATGAAGTTTGGATCGTAAATATTATTAGCACTGAAAATAGTCAAAATATATAGTATATTTTACTCATGACAAATTGTCAATGATTAAATGTTATAAAAAAAAAATCTCACATTTTTTTTAAATCATGACAGATAAGAAGAAAAATAATTTCAAAAGAAAGATAAAGAAAAAAATAATATCATAAAAAGTGTTATAAAAAAATAACTTCAATATATGATATAACTGTTATCAAATTAGTCATTTACCGATAGCTTGATAAGTCACATGCTTCACGCTTATATAGATTGAGTTCAAGGATGATTTCCGTCTTAATCTTATGGCCATTTATCTTTCTCTTGAGGTGATAAGAAACAAGTTTGTCCGTGGCGTGGAACCTAAAACTAGAAAGCAATGAAACACGTGCGAATATACACAAATCTATAATCCCAAGTTTTGGTTACCAATTACATAAATAAAACATTGACACAATAGGAAAAAAAAAAAAAAACCAAAATGTCATGAATAAATAATGGCTTATAAGTTGTTTAGAATGGGAGGTAACCACTTGGAAGCATGACATTGGAATTAAATAATCTCTCGGGGAACATAATTTTAGTTAGTTTTCAGTGTCTTCCAAACTTTACAACACTTGAGATTCTTTCCTCAATCCAATGCATTGAAGCATCCACGTAATTAATAAAGCATTTTCCTTCATGGTTCTAATGTGCCTGTATATTATATGTTTTTGTTCAGAATCAACTATATTTATGCATTTTAAAAATGAAGTTTACGCATGAGGATGAGCGAGTATCTCTTTTGTAGTTATATGGTTAAAAAATTCAATATTTTATTTCCTAAATCCCAATGGCATGGTGTGCATATACTGGTCACGAAATTGTAGCTTAACATGTGTTTGACATCTTTTGGAGACTCATATTTTCATTATATATTCTTCACATCCAGGATGGTTTGCTAGGGATCCAGAGACTCTGAGTAAAGTTGGACGTGTACTTTTAAAATTGCCTAACACGCCACCTATTAGGCCCTCTCAGATTATCATTGCAGATGATTGTTTTCAACTTTCAAGCATTCCACGTGATGTACTTACACAAAATATTAACAGAGCAATAAGGAAGCTGTATGGAGGTATACAACAATCAAATAGATATACTAAGTTACTAACATCTATTTTAGTTATAACACAAAAGGGTTTAAAATTTTGATTAAATTTGAAGGGATGTCCCTCCTCATAATGTAGTTATAAATTTGTGTACTTTCATTCATACAATGATATTTGATACATAATTGAAACAATTTGCGTAAACTGGGTGAGAAATTTTTGTTGTAGGTCGGATATTCAAACATGAAAACCTTGGCGAATATGTGGAGGCCAAGGTTCCAAGTTTGAAACATTTCAGTACGTACAACATTCCACCATTGGCTGCAGTTTCTTGTGCCATGCAATTGGTTGAAAGGTGTAGCTCATTGGTTAATTCTTAGCTTAGCAAATATAATTCTAAATTTCTAACCGATATTGCAGACTACCTTCAATTGAAACTTGATTCTTGGCTTTGTTTACAATTAAATGTAGGTATGAATTCAAGAATAACCATGGTGCATGGATTAATACAGTCAAACCTGATTTTGGTCCTGGAGTTGCAGAAATGATATCTGAAGCCCTAAAGGCAACAGGGGAGAATATTGATCTTTGTCACTCTGTATTTAAGGAGTTTCGTGATGCTCTTACAAATCTTCTTGGGGTTCTCTCTCTCTCTCTCTCTCTCTCTAACACACACACACACATAGGGACATGTACATAGGCCATAATAAAATCATTGGTATCCGCATAACCTATTCATAAAAGAAACATACATTTCAATAGATGAAAATGTATCGTTTTAGTTGTATATTTCATTATTTAGACCCTATGTATGCACTTATATTTATAAATCACTCTTCTTGGTATGAACTATCTTTTTATGTCTTCATAGAAGGAAACCTCCTATCAACGGAAAAATAAAATTCAAACATGCATGTTAATTATCACGAATCAATGTTACTTTTGCAGAAATCATTTGAGAACATTCTCCTTTGTGCATTGTTTCAACAAGCATTTTCACACACACACACACACACACACATATATATATAAATATGTCAAACTAGTCTTACATTATTTTCATTAGAGTAAATTATACCAATACTTCTTGAAATTTGTTCTAAGTGCACACAATACCTCTCCTTTTTCTATTCCTCCACTAATTCCTTAATTGTTTGAAAAACATTACACTAACATTCTTTATACATTACACTAACTTTTCTTAATTATTTGAAAAATATTATATCGTGTATCCTTATAGGAAAAGTTGTTGTAAATGTTAAAAAAAAAAAAAATATGTACAATCTGAAAAAATCTCACAAAGTTTCAATGTAATTTACTCTATTCATTATATATATCTACTATATATTTGTTTTTAATACAATCTAATTAAATTTATAGATTCTTTCAATGAAGAGACTTTTTACATTAAAAAAAAAATGATCGTTAGGATACCTTAGAAAAGTTATCCCGAGATTCTGTGAAGAGAATCTCCGTTAATTTTTAACAGAAAAATACAGTTGCTCTTTTTAGTTGCAGCATAAATTGCAATAATTTCCTCTATTCTCTTTCTGATAGCTATTTTTTTACCAAGCCATCTTACTTTAGTGCAAAAACACATTTTTACCAAATATTGTAGCTTTTGTTATACAATGAAGTCAAAACTAACACACACACACACATATAATAGAAAAATTGTTACCAAGTACGTGTTGATTTTGGACAATTTGGTAGGCATGTCATTTAGATTTCTTATGTGCACTTTGGCAAATTTGAAGCAACAAATCAATTTTCAAAAGCTTACATTTTGTTCTTATCAATGTGACTTTTTGTGTGAAAATTTCAGGATTCTGGTGTTCTTATGATCCCAACAGTTCCAGGCCCACCACCAACACTAAAAACAGATACATCTGAATTAACAAATTTTAATCAGAGGGCTTTTAGCCTGGTGTCTGTTGCTGTTGTATCTGAATTTTGTCAGGTTATTTCTATATGTATTATGCCCATTTTTTGAAATACTTGGACTCCTAATTTTTTTAATCAATATGTTAAGCTTCAAAATGTTATAATGGGGTTTCCTATCACTTTGCAGATAACTATACCAGTGGGGATGTATGATAATCTTCCCATATCAATTTCATTGGTGGCAAAACATGGAGCAGATGGATTTTTGCTTTCTCTTAATGAGAGTATTCATGGAGCCATGAAAGAAGAGAAAGCAACAAGCCTTGAAGCATAAGTTGTTTTACGTAAAGAAAGAGTTGGGGAAATAATAACTTCATGATCTGGTCCTCAATAACAAAATAAGTGTGCTTTGTGTTTGCTTTATAATAATCAGTCCTTAATAATGGTTCTCTTAAACCGGGACTTCATTCATGTAATGTATGCTTTTCCTTTTAAATTTGACAAGCAGTTCTACCTATGATGGATGGATATTATATAATTTCTTCTTTAAAATGATATTTGATCGTGAAAAAAAATAATTATGCATTGGTACGTACAACAGAAAAGTCTTTTATTAGCAACTATAATAGACTTACGTTGGTCGTTTCGACCACTAAAGATGTGATCACTCACATAAATTAAACACCTTTGTTAGCAGCTTAAAAACATTAATGAATGTCAGATTTATGTTGGCGATTATATGAAAAACCGCTATCCAAGTTTAAAAAATTGTTAGCAGTTCCAGAAGAGAACGCACCCAGGGCAGAAACATAAATTGTTTTATGTTGAAAAAGGAATCGGGAAATAATAACTTCATGTTCTGGTCCTCAATATTCAATAACAAAATAAATGCTATAGTAAATAAGTGTGTTTTGCACCAGTAAGGTTTTTTTATAATTATCAGTTCTTAAAATGGTTTTTAAAAATGGGTACTTTCATTCATGAAATGTATGCTTTTCCTTTTAAATTCAAGTAGTAAGGATGGCATATATACAAATTTTTATTTAATTATCACCAATATTTTACCTTGTGCAATATACAAGATAAATATTTATTTTATATAACTAAAATTTAAAATAAATAAACACTTTTGAATTAATATATAAATTATATTATAATTAAAATTTGTAATAAATAAATATTTTTGAATATATAAATTATATTTTAGATTTATGATAAAATTTTTATATTGTGACACAAAATTATTTTTAACTATTGATAATTTTTTAAATATATTAAAATTCAATTTAAAAATAAGGATGAAAATATTATATATAAAATGGCAAATTCATTCAATATAATACACTCCAAGACTTTTGCGTTTTAGCGTCAGCCAGAAGTCGACGCTAAAACACAAACCGACACTAATTCTCTTTTAGTGTTGGCTTTGCGCCGATTAGTGGTCCAACATTCCAAAACTCAAAGCTAAGTATTTATGTCCAACATTTTGGCCAACGCTAATTAATGTCAACCAAAAACAAACTCTAATATTTAGATGTCTAACCAAAAAAAAAAAGGTCGACACTAGTGCCTAGTGTCCACAAGATGGACACAAAAACCAACACAATTTGCATCAGCAAAATGGTCGACACACACTATCGTCGATTGTAAGCTGATGCAAGTTAGCATTAGTTTTTAGACCGATGCTAGTTTGTGTCAACCATGATCGATGCTACATTGGACACCATTCAAACCACCCATCCAACTCAAATCCTCCACCTAACTTGAATCTCAATCCCCACAAATCATTTTGAAACCGTTGTTTTTGAAAGTATAAGACATGTGAGTAAACAACGTAGTTGTGATCAAAGGAAATGAAAAAAAATAAGAAAACAATCAACATTTGTGGTATTTCTAATTTTGTAGTGAATCAGTAAACACATCCTTATAAATGCTTGCTAAATCAACATGTGCAAGAGTTATTTTAGTTACTTTAGATAGATGTATGGCAATAGAGAAAATACTTTTTAAAATGGCTTTGTGTAATCTAGCAGGAAAAACAAATCTTGACAACTATTTTGAGAAGAATCCTCCATGATCCACTTGACTCTCATTGCTCATGAAATGCATCATCGATGAAGTACAGACTATGTTTTTAGCCAAATATTTGAAATAATCTGCACACTACAAGCAATTTTTATTTTATTTCTTTTTCCATACACTAACTCTTTTCCTCAATTAAATGAACATGCCAATACAAAAATATTTCATAGTTTGCTCGCTAGCATTCTAATTGACTGAATCCCAAAATAAATTCTACAAGCTTTCTAGATATCTCATCAGTTTCAATAATTGTTTTTGTCTTTGGTCGAGTTAAAAGTCAACAACTAACAAATATTCTGACTCAAATTCTTGACACTAAAATTGGAGTCAAACTATACTTGAAAAATCTAAAATAGATATTTAGTAGCAATATTTAATACCTTTCAAATATGGTTTGACTCCAATTTTAGTTGCAACAATTTTAGTCAGAAAATTTCCTAATAATCGAGTTAGATATCAAGCAAAAATAGTGTAACACAATCATTATTGAGTCAGATATTAGGTTGGTCTTTAAGTAAAGGTGAAAATAGGCTAGGCAGCCTATCAAGGACCTATGGCCTAGCTTGCATAAGGCTTGGCCTAACCTGCATAAGGCCTAGCCTAGTTTGTCTCTTTTATTAAAAAGGCTAGGCTTAGGTTTTTTAAAAAGCCTATTTAAGTAAAAAGGTCAGATCTTAGGTTTTAAAAAAAACTATTAAGTCTAATAGGATGGCTTATTTATATACATATATAATAAAATATTATTATATTATATATTATGTTATATTATATATACATAATTAAATATAATACATAAATTAAATATAATAATATAAACAAACATGTAATTACTAATAGGCCTTTTTAGGTAAATAGGCTTTTTTAGGCCAACAGGCCTACCAGCCTTTTTATAGACCATATAAGAAAATAACTTTTTAAGCAGGCTTACAAGCTAGGTTAGGCTTTTATGCAAGGTAGGCCTATGATAGGTAAATAGGCCTAGTTTAAACGTTATCTTTTTAATGAAAGTCAAGCTCAAACCTACCAAAGTCTAGCCTAATAACTTTGGCCTATTTCCACTCCTATCTTTAAGTTGTGGCTTCTCACATTTAGTAAACATGATCCAACCCAACCACCTTAATGTTTTTTAAAATTTGTTTTTTATTCTTTTTATTTCATTTTTTGTTTTTTATAATCCTCTGTGTTTGTGTCTGTGTCTGTGTTATATGAGTGAATCACCAATTTAATCCTTAAAATTGTAATGATCAGTCAAATTGGTTCTTAAAATTCATAAACTATTAAAATGGTCCTTGAAATTGTATGTTGTTAATCAATTTAGTTCCTAAAATTGTAATGGACGGTCAAATTAGTCTCTGAAATAAATAAAACAGCAAAATTGTCCCTAAAATTATAAATTATCAATTAATTTATTTCATAAAATTGTAATGATCGATCAAATTAGTTCTTCAAATTAAAAAGGCCTAATTATACTTTTTGTCACCTAGCTTTTAAAATTTTACGAATTTTGTCCTTAAGTTTTTTTTGCGCATTTTGATCTCAAACTTATATAATTTTTGTAAATTTTGTCCAACATTCAAAATTTGCACATTTTGCTACTAAAACACAATTAATTAAGCCTTTAATTTAGAAAATGGTAAAAATGTTAAAGATGGGATTTGAACCCATGACTCCTTCATTATCCACAACCACCAAAGCAACTAAACCATTTGGCTTATTTAATTTATATATAAAAAATATTATATATATATACACTTCATTTTTGCATTTGTTAATTACATTTTTGGTTCCCCAAGTGTGTGTTTAAATTTATTGTATGAACAAAATTCAAAGTTAAGATGATAAATTTATTTACTAAATATTTTTGTTTTAATTATATAATTTTATAAAATATACAAATTTATTTATTAAATTATACAAAATTATTTATTAGTTAAATTATATAATATCCTATAAATTTATTTATTAAATATTTTTATTTTAATCATATAAATTATACAAATTTATTTATTAAATTATAAAAAATTCTTTATTAGTTAAATTATACAATATCTTAGAAATTTATTAAATATTTTTTATTTTTTAATAACTACCCTACAAATAGAAAGGTGAAGATGTATAAATGATTTATTAAAAATAAATATTTTATATAACTGAATAAATAAATTTGTATAATTAAAATAAAAATATTTAATAAATAAATTTATCATTTTAACTTTTAATATTTTTTTATACAAATATAAACATACTTACATAGTGTCCAGTTAGGGGAAAATGGGGGGGAAGGGAGGGGATGGGCGAGATTTTTATAAACCTTTGTTGTTTGATTTAATTTTTAGAAGAGAATAAGAGGCTAGCAAAATCCATCCTAATCCAATTTTTGTTTCCCTCCAATATCGGGGGGGTTTGGAGGGGAGGGGAGAGAATTTAAAATATTTTAAGTGTATTGACTAAAATATCTCTACTTTTATTTTGAAATCTAAAATTATAAGTGTATAAGTAAATTAATTTTTAAAATCCCTCCCCTCCTTTGAACCAAACAATCCCTTAGGAGATCTAAAGTACAATTAACAAATGGTGTATTGATATATATAATAATATTTTTTTATGTATAGACTAAACAAGCTAAATGACTTAGTAGCTTTGGTGGCAATTGAGAAAGAAGGGATCAAGGTTTTAAATCCTATCTTCAATATTTTTATTATTTTCTAAAGATTTAATTGCACTTTATGGACAAAATGCATGAAATTTGAATGTAATTTGCAAAATTATATAAGTTTAGGGTCAAAATGCACAATAAAAAAGCATAATTCGTGAAATTTTAAAAGTTAAGAGAAAAAAAATATAATTAAGCCTTTTTAATTTTAGGAACTAATTCAACCGGCTATTACAATTTCAAAGACATAGGTGAATCACTCACACACACACAATTCGACCGACTATTACAATTTCAAAGACATAGGTGAGTCACTCACCACACACACACACACATATTATTACAAATTTTAATTCTAAATATTTTATATATTTAAAAGTATTTATTTATTATAAATTTTAGTTACATAAAATAAACATTTGCCTGTACATTTCACATACTAAAATACTAGTTAATATTGTGGGCGTAAATATATGTATAACTACACGAATGAAGTCTCCATTAAAAAAAACACATAAATTATACCAAAAAAAAAAAACACATAATTAATGTAAATAATAAAGTAAATACTAAAGCAAAGAGCAAATATTCAATCCCCCTTATTTATTATTAAGGACTCAAACCATTAAGCTAACGTACGTAACGTAACTTGTGCTCCTAAGTGTTTGCTTCTGCTTCTTCTTCTTTGATGCTATCATAAAGACTCTCAACAAGGTTAAGCAAAAAACCGTCTGCCCCATGTCTAGCCACCAGAGAAATTGATATAGGAAGGTTATTATAAGTCCCCACTGGTATGCTTACCTGCAGAGTGTCAAAAAACCATACTGTAATAACATTTTGAAATTTAATTAATGAATGGAAAATATAGGAGTCTAAGTATTTCAAAAGCACAGATAATAGACATAGTGACTACCTGACAACATCCTGATACTCCAGCAATGGACTGCAAGGTAAAAGCCCTTTTAAGAATTTTTTTTAATTCAGATGTATTTGTCCGTAGTTTTGGTGGAGGTCCTGAAACTGTGGGAATCATAATAACCCCAAAATCCTGAAATTTTCACACAAACTGACACATTTAAGAGTGCACTTATAAAAGACAAGCTTATAAATTAGTTGCTTCAAGTTGTTTAAGAGTGCTTACATTTGGTACCAAATTGCTCAAAATCCAAACGTATTTTTTTATTCTAAAAAAGAAAAGAAAAAATAGTAACAATTTTACCCAAACAATAATTTTGAAAGAACTGACACTTCAAAAAACATAATAAATTCAATGTGAAGAATTTTCTAATTATTCAATAAAATATTCATTTTGATTCTATTTCCAAGGAGGTAGTAATTTCTTCTGTAGAAGCAGTCCACAACTCTTTAGAAGATAATTTTTCATCAAAGATATCTCTTTAAACATAGAATGCTGGTCTTTAAGGTAAGGAAACTATTGCACTCTTGTTTGTCAACATTGATATAATGTCAGACATTGTGGGTCGATCATTTGCATAATGTTCCACGCACAAGAGACCAATATGAATGCATCTCTGTAGTTCATCAAGGTCAAATGACTCTTTCTAGTATGGTATATGAAAAGAAGTTGCAATGATTAAAATAAATTTCATTTGGAACATAAACAAACAAGATGGCAAAGGAAAAAATTACCACTAAAAAGAAAGCATACATTGCCATTTAAATAGGTACAACTTAAAAGAATGAATGTGTCTTTTTAATTCTAAATTAAAGGAGATTATCTTTGTGAAATCTTGAGGAAATAGTATGGAGATTACTGTTTCACGAAGGTATATATGCTAATGAAAATATACAAAGTCTCTTCATTAATTGGAACAATCTTCAATTTTCAACTATATATGGAACTATATATATAGTTTCTAAAACAAGCATAGTTTGGTTAGATAATGAAAAACTACTGTTAGATATATAACATAATTGTTTTTCTGATGTTTAATTTATAGAGAATCTAAATTAGGAGGAATGATTTGAGCATATATGCACATATATAGGCTTGATTAACATAGAACTATGGTTTTAAATTACAGTCCATAATCAATTGCAGTCTGCAGCCACAATTGCAACTGCATCAGTTGTATTTTTTGGCAATGTCAAGAATCACAACGAAACTGCAACCACAATTACAATTTAAAACCATAGATATAACATGATTTGTTCATTAATTTGATAAAATTTATTGTTTATTAGTAGATAGAAATACCCCAAGATGAGCAGAAAGAGCATCACGCAACTCCTGTACTATAGAATAACAGATATTAACGTCTTCCCCAGTTGTCCTTAAGGCTTCTGCTACACTTTCTGAAATTCCAGGCCCTAAATGAGGTTTTACTACATTAACCCATTCACCATGGTTATTCTTGAATTCATACCTACATTTCAAATAATAAGCAAAGAAAGAAGACAAGTTAACTATAGGCAGACCACAACTCACTAGAAAATTATAGTCATCTTTGCTGAAAGTTAAAGATAGGCTAGTGAGCTACACACTTCTCAAGCAATTGCATGGCACTTGAAAGTGCAGCCAATGTTGGAATATTATATGTACTGAAATACTCCAAACTTGGAACATTGGCCCTCACATAGTCTCCAAGATTTTCATGCTTTACTATATCACCTACAATGGTAGATACAACAAAAGAAATTCTCACCTAGTAAAATCAAGTTATTTTGAATACATACCATAAATCATTATTGGGATAAAAAAAATAGATTTTAAGAGAAGAAAAAAGAATCCATCATAATATGTATATTTTGATTTTTTTTTTTATAAATAACGAATAATTACACTGGATATTAATAACAAATATAGATTTAATTACTTTGATCAATTGTTCACCTCCATATAACTTCTTTATTGCTTTGTTGACATTCGATGTAAGTACACTATATGGAATACTTGAAAACTTGAAACAATCATCCGCAATGATGATGTTAGTAGGTCTAACTGGTGTAACGTCTGGCAATTGAAGAAGTACACGTCCAACTTTTCCCAAAATCATTGGATCCCTAGCAAACCATCCTGGATGTGAAGACGATAACAAGAATTAAAATGAGTCTCTAAACGAACAAAGTCAACAATTTGTGAAGCACATAATTATAATTTCAAGAGCGCCAGATGCTCATCATGTCATAATTAAGAGATAAAAATCATCAAATGGAAAATTCGAACCTCAAATTTGCAGAAGAAGTTCGAAGAAAGATGCACATTGCTAAAAACATAAAAGCCTTTTATTAATCATATAAGTAAAGGAGACAAGCACTACTCATGCATAAACTGTGTTTTTAAAATGTATAATTTTTTTATTCAAAACAATAACATGTAATGCGAACACATCATAATCATGAAGGAAAATGAATACATTTAATTATATATAATGTTTTTGAAAATGGATTAGTGTATCCTTTATGCTCTATCTATTAATAATATATTTTACTTATAAAAAAATTATTAAGTTTCAAGGATTGAAGAAAGAATCCCACATGCATTATAAAGTTTAAGAGAGAAAAACTTGCAAGTCTCCCTATAAATTATTTAATCTCAATGTTATCAATTATGATCAATGCTTTTTTTTTAATATATATATATATATATATATATATATATATATATATATATATTCAATGTCAACGATCCAACTATTAAATTAAAAAAAATTATTAAGTAGATTAAGTTTGAAAATTATTTGATATTTCATTAAATAAATTCAAATTAATGTATATTTTTTTAAAATTATAAGTAAATGTCGATTATAAAATTAACTAGTTACAAATGTCCAATTTATCTAAAATTTGGTTGTAAGATCGTTGAAATAACATCAAAATATTCAAGGTTGAATCATTGGCACTTAATATATATATCAAAAGTTATGGAGTGAAATAACTCTACTAAGAGTTACTCTTAGAGTAACTTGATCCCTATATATATATATATATATATATATATAGAGAGAGAGAGAGAGAGAGAGAGAGAGGAGGGGGGAAGGATCAAGTTACTCTATTCAATAAATCTTGGTATATATTAAATTTCAACATTCCAACCATTAAATATTTCAATATTATCTCAACAATCATTTACACCAAATTTTAAATAAATTGGATATTTATAGTTAATTAATCTTATAGTCATTTACTTATAATTTAGAAAAATATATTGTGTTAATTTGAATTTATTTAATGAAATATCAAACAATTTTCAAACTTTATAAAAATTTGTATACTTGATCTACTCAATAAAATATTTTAATTTAATGGTTGAAATATTGAAATTTGATATATACCAAGAGTTATTAAGTGGAGTAACTCTATCAAAAATTAGTCTTAGAGTAACTTGATCCCCACCCATGTATATGTGTGTGTGTGTGATACCTGATAGGTGTAGTTCAGTAGGCAACGCACATTGAATTTGAGGGAGGGGGAGCTTTAATTGTGACTAAGCCTCTAACCAAGGATTAGTCTCATAGTCGACCTAAAGAACCGAAGCTTGTGGAAATATCTCGAGGTCCTACCAAGGAGTCAAAGGTCGTAATTATGGTAGTTACAAACAAAATAGAAAGATTAATGCAAATCTTAAAGAATGAACATAACAAGATTAAAGAAAAGTCTTAATTTATTAATATTTTACATTTGTTGGAAAAAAAATAACAAATTTAGGACACGCAATAAAATTTTTGAAAATAGCCAACCATATTTATCTTAATTAACTACCCTAGAAAGTTTTTATTTTTATATATAAAAAAAAATTTGAAATAGACATGACTACCGCAAATAATAATGTGGCTTTGCCCCACTTCACAATGATGCGTTCACCCAGAAATAGATTTAATAGTTACAAAAGGTATAGAATTAGTACCCACAGTATCCAAACTTTGTGTTAGGGGTGTTCAGAATAGGTGAAGTAAACTGAACTACGTGAAAACTGAATTGAATTTGAAAAATAATTCATTAAATCGAACTGAACTGAAAAATAGTTCAGGCAAGCCAAACTAAATTGTTTTCCAAATCACCTAATAGTAAAATAATGTGACTGTAATTTGGCTATCAGTCATATTGGCCAATTTCAAGAGCGATAGCCACAAGGTATGCACATGCTTAGGATCCTTAGGAAAGGCAATCACCATTCTCTCTTAGACATAGGTCTTGTGCTTAAGGAGAGGTTAGCCATCTTGTCGCATGGGAGGATTGGTCAGAGGTGATTTGAAGTAGTTCGACAGCACCTCCTCGGGCACATTAATAGGTTTCAGAACAGGCATCAGCTCAAACTCCTGGGCAGGAGTTTCCAAAAGGTCGATGTGGATGCTAGTGATTGTTTTCTCGAAGTGTCGAGCTATAGCGAATCAAGTGTTGCCAAAGGTTCCTTGTATTTATCCTTCTTCCTCTCCTTATCTTTCTTCTTTTTCTTTTTCTCGGCCTACAAAAATACAAGGTCAATCAATTAAGGGTAGAGTCAGCCAAGTATATAACAAAGAACACCATAACATAAGAAGAAAAGGAAAAGAACCTTATCAAAAAATTTTGAGCTTTCTCGATGGCGTATGTGAGCCAATTCAGAGGCTAAAGTAACCAAAGCAATCGACAAACACGTGGTACGAGCTAGAGGCCTAGATAGTTGTCCAGTTGATTATTGTACATGTGGGTTAGGTAGACTCTCTACATTACCACTTGGGCAGATCTGGCAAGGCTGGCTTGGCGACTTGGCAATGAAAAAGAAAATGGCAAGCCATACTACTAACAGAATAATTATAGGTAGACAAAATGGGAAAGAGACCTAACCTCAAAAGGAAATAGAACTTGTGGCTCTTCGGTTGGAAGTGAGCTTGGCTGAACTAGGTATGTGCTGCTCATCTAAATCATCAAAATGTTCATCAACTAGTTTGCCCAAGTAATCCTCGGTAGCCTAGGTGAAAATAGTATTCGTGATCACACCCCACCATTCATGAAAAAATTGCATTTGCCTTAGATGATTGGCATATGGATGGAAAACAAAAGTGCCCTACTTATGGGGCTACGTCTTCAATACTCACTGTGACTTCGACTAATTGGCAGGATACTCTAACGATTGATGGAACGGCTAGTAGAAATGGGAAAAACTTGGGAATGACTTGAACTAAGCCACATTACCGTGCAAAGCACTAAGGGAAATAGCCCTCAATGGATATCTTGTTGTTTCTAGTCGTCAACTTGATCCAATGTAGTAAGGCCTTGGAAGTCAAAGTAGAACGTCAATTGGCATAGGCAGCTGAGTCATCCTCTTTAATTTTTGAGGTGTTGGCCCAAGTCCATGCAGGTCTAGTTAGCCGTCGATGAAAGGGATTCAGGGAATAAATGAAACCAAACTTTGCCGACTAAAGCCAGTTGGCAATGGTGAACGCTGAAGCCTTCATAGGTGCGGGAGTAGGAGCAAGGTTAGTGCATAGCAGGTGTCATTTTGAGCAATTGCCAATGGAGGAAAGTTAAGGTAAAGCGCATATAAGAAATATAGTCATGCCTATACAACTATAAACCATAATGAGGTCACGACTGTGTTGAACTCGTGGCTTTCTTTTAGGTTGTTTAACAAGTTAAAGATGTCGTAGCATATGGTAGATGAGAAAAGCGAGCCTAGAGCTAGCTGACGACAAGACAATAGTCTATGTGAAGCTAGTGTACTCTGCCACGACACCAACGGATCCCGTAATGCGAAGTACTTGCAAAACCAAAAAAGCAAAAAGGTATTGTGTTTCCTTTTGGACATACACCCTACGACTTGGCATTTACCAAGATAAACTTCTTGTAGGTTGATTCATGCTTAGAAAAACTGTTGCCCACGAATTGAGGGGTAGTCGTGAGGGTCGCGTGTAAAGCCGGAAGCTTATCACCACTAATCGGCAGCCCCAAAATGGCAACCACATCAAGGAGTGTGGGGGTAGCTGTACCTTTCAAAAAATGCAGTCGTTGACAACTATTGACCAAAACCTTAAGAAGGCCATTAACACATCTCACTACCAAGGGATTTTAGTGCCAGAGAGAATTATGATGTCATAAAGTCCGCAACTTTTCCATTTGTTGTTCCTTGAGGTTGATACCCGAGTCAACCAGGTTATGTATTTAAGGAACACAATTAGTCATGTACACAAATCCCTGTGGAAGTTGTCGTGGTCATACCATTTATAGGTAAGCGGAATGGGGCAACTATCAAGTGTGAAGAGTTTGTGGAATGTCGATTCTTGTTCTTCTTCATCATATGCTAGGCAAGGGCCTAAAAGGTATTCTTTTTCCTCGACATCATTAAGAATAAGGGTCTACGCAGCCGAATAAGGCTCAACTATAAGCGAATCCTGTGACTGTTAGGACAAAGTGGTGCTCGCAATCTCCTCGCTGATTGAGGATTCCTCATGATCAAGCAACTTGTTGTGGTTTTGGGAATCAAATTTAGAAGTTGACAACATAATTATTGTGAAGGTTTGGCAAATAGAGAAGGCATAGGCAAATAGAGGCAAACATTCAAGGTTTTGAAAAAAGCTTGGAAGTAACTGAATGCAGCTAGCAACGAGATTTCAGATAAGATAAAAGGATGAGAGATAATCGGGTAAAGAAATTGAAATTTTAAAAGGTTAGTAAAGTAGTCGTTACCTTAGGAAGCTGTGAAAATGGAAGAGTTTTAGTGCCTATTATGATTTTTTGTTGTCATTCAATTAGCAATTATTAGATATAGCTATTATGAAACATAATGATGCCGAAAAGGGGGGCAGTTATGTTAGCGCTAAAATAGTTAAGGCTTATCAACTCACCACTAATTATCATTGACTAACAACTAATTTAGTCATTGCTAGTCGACTAGCACGGGCCCGAGTTAGAAAAGAGTGTCAAAGTTTGGCCTAAAGTAAAAAGCCCAACGCAGAAACACCTTTCAGGAGGGAAGTTTGAAAGTTTGAATTGGTTATAAAGTGGTTTTCCAACTCTTAGCATTACCTCCTAAAAATAGGGAAGTGGGAAGTTATTTTTAGGGAAACGACTATCAATTGATAGCCTTGGTTTAAAAAGTAGAAATTCTGATGTAATAGGGGTCCCTAACAAATCAATCAAATTTATCTTTGTTAGCTGTATAAATTCTCACATTTTACAGGTTTTATTTACCACTTTTCCTTTAATTTGCAGCCGTTTTACAACTTTCCTTTACCACAAATTCCTTATATAAACCTCAGTTCTACGACTACTAGGAAACTCTTTGGAATGAACTAGGAACCCAATTGAGGAACAAAATCTCTTTCTCAAGTCAATCGCCTTAAAGGGAATCATTCATTGGTGATTAGCCATTCCAACGACTAACTAGGCGAAATTTTCATACCAACAATTAGATAACATTCAAAACTTTAAATAGTATTTAATTGCTAGCAATTGTTAAATAAGAAGTGATACACACAAAATTTTGTAATTTTTAATATATTTTTGTCAATAATAAAGCGTATGTAATTACTAGGAATTATTTTAGAAAATAGGAAGGTCATTGGAATGGATAAGTCCATTGATGTAGAAACTTGTTAGGGGATTGTTTTGAATAACTCAGAAGACAATACGAGTAAATATTTGGTGTGTTAGAAAATCAGTTTAAACTTTTTTTATTTTTATTCTAATGTTTTTTAAAGATCTAGGTTTATATATGAGATTTACATAGTAGTACATTAAACATGTTGGGAGATAGTTAGGTTCCTTGAGTATGTCAGGGATTAGATTCCTGGCCATGTGAATAAAGAAGACTCTGTTGGGAAAGGTAAAACAGTGATCTTTACATCTCAAAAGGAATTTGTCTCCAACTATCAATTACAGAATATCCTTGGTGCAAACAAAAGAAAAATGTAGTAGTACATTACAATTATTCAACTATTGATTATAAATTTTTAAATAAGAACGTGCAATATTATTTTTTTGCTATTGATTCCAATTTTTTATAATTTAATCTTATTTTTTTGCATTAGTTTATTACTTAAATTATATAATACTTGAACTATTGAATTGTTGAATTATTAGTGGTTTGATTTGAATTCAATTATTCATGATTCAAACAAAAAATCATGAATTAGTATCTTTATGATCAGTCAATAAGTAGTTATTCAATTTTAAAAACATTGCTCTAAGAGAGTTGTATTTTTAACTTAAAAGTTTATAAAGAATATGTGAAATGAAGTTACATAATCTAATGGAGTTTGCAACTTTCAAAGAACTGTAAGGATTAAAATGTGTAAAGAAATACGTATATAATATGACCCATTTATTCACACAAAAAAAGACCCATTTAATAACAATAATGATAATTTAATACATTATGATAGTTGCACATTAGTCGTATTAATATAAATGGGAGTGAATCTTTAATTTAATCCCTGAAATTAAAACGGTGAGTTAAATTAGTCCTTAAAATTAATAAAATATTAAAATAGTTTCTAAAATTGTATATTATCAATTAATTTTATCCCTAAAATTATAATGGGCGGTTAAATTAGTCCCTGAAATAAATAAAATAATAAAAGAGTCCCTGAAATTGTAAATTATTAATTAATTTAGTCTCTAAGATTGTAATGACCGGTTGAATTGGTCCCTGAAATCAAAATGGCTTAATTACACTTTTAGCCTCCTAACTTTTAAAATTTCGTGAACTTTGACTATAAAGTTTTTTTGTGCCCTAGACTTATATAATTTTGTAAGTTTTGTCCTAAGATTCAAAAATTCACACATTTTGCACTAATTAAGCCTTTTCAAAAATGGTAAAAATTGTTGTTGGCAAGATTTGAACTCTTAACTCCTTTTTTCACAACCACCAAAGTCCCTAAGCCATTTAGCTTGTTTAGTTTTATATATAAAAAATGTATTATATATATCATTTTGATATTTGATAATTACACTTTTGGTTTCCCAAGTGTATGTTTAAATTTATTCTATGAAAAAATATTAAAAATTAAGATATTAATTTAATTATTAAATATTTTTATTTTCATAATATAAATTTATAAATTATACAAATTTATTTATTAAATTATATAAAATTATTTATTAGTTAAATTATACAATATCTTATAAATTTATTTATTAAATATTTTTATATCTGAATGACTATCTTACAAATAAAAGAGTGAAAGATGAAAAAATAGTAAATAATTTTATATAAATGAAAAAATAAATTTGTCTAATTAAAATTAAAATATAACTATTTAATAAATAAATTTATCATCTTAACTTTTTAAATCTTTTCATACAAATATAAATATACACTTAGGGGATCAAAAGTGTAATTAACAAATGCAGTAATGATATATAATATATATTTTTATTATTTTCTAAATACTTAGGATATAGTTTACAAAATTATGTGACTTAGGGTCAAAAAGTGCGAGAAAAAAATTTACAAGCATAATTTGTGAAATTTTGAAAGTTATGAGACAAAAAATGCAATTAAGCCCTTTTAAATTTAGGGACCAAGTTTAGGGACCAATTTGACTAATTATTATAATTTCAGGAACCATTTTACTATTTTATTTATTTCAAGGATCAATTTAACCGTCTGTTACAATTTCAAAAACTAAACTGGTTGATAATGTACAATTTTAGAGATCATTTTGTCGTTTAATTAATTTTAGGAACCAATTTGACTAACCATTATAATTTCATGGACTAAATTGGTGATTCACTCTAATATAAATACTAAATATTATATTTTATCCTTTATAGGCTTATACTTTTTATTTATTTTATACAATTTTCATCTATATTATTTTTTTGCATGTTCATTTTATTTTAATCTTTTCTTGTTTATTTTTAACACTGGGCTTACCTAAATTTAAACTCCCCTTAACAATCAAATTCTAATTCATTTGGAAGGAAGATTGATTCTCCATACAAAAGTTGAAAATAGAAAATATTCTCTTGCGGAAAAACTAACGTGATCATGCTTGTTAAGATGGATTTTTTTTTTTTTGTAAAAGCTATAAACTACTTAATACGAATATTTAAATAAATTAACCACATAACTAATCAATTAAATATTGAAAATCAATACTTATTTCAATCAATTAAATTTCAATGTACTTGGTATCTTAAAGCATATCTATTTTTTGACAGAAATTTAGTAATCCAAATATAAATATTTTAATATCAATCAATTAAATCTAATATTCATGATTATAGATTTATAATCAATTAAATATTAAATCAATAATTACATTATCTTAATCAATTCGAATTTAAATTTTTGTATATTTATTTATATTTGTAACAAGTTTTACTTTCACTATTTATCTAAAACAAAGAAATCAGTTGAATAATTTTTCCCTACCTATAGAATTATTTTTTCTTTTTTTTTCACAACCATCTCAGACACAATCTATTCAAAATAATCATGCCTACCCATGTTAGATAACATTATCCGTAAGGGTATTCAGATCGAACCCAATTAAAGAAAAAACATAAACTGATGCAAAAAATTGAAAATCAATGAAAACCAAAATTCTTTAGATTTTTTTGGACCATTTTTTTTTTGCATAACTGATCAATATGGACCGATTTTTGATTGGTGTGTTTGCAAAATCAAACTGATTCAAAACAAATTGATATTTTTTAACATACATGTTATTATTCGTTTCACCTGTAACTTTTATATGTTTTATCATGGTTTTTGGTATTTCACTGCTATTTTTATTATTCTTTTTTCATGTATCCAACTAACATAGCATAATTATACATACTTTGTTCTCTTTGACTTTTATTTTGAATATATATGTTTATGTCTCCTTAAGAAAAAGAACTCATGTTGGATAATTAAGACCTAAAGATAGTTCATTTATTTTATAAATAATGTTCAATATTTGGAGCTAAAGGCATCTACTAATAGGAAATTAAAATGTTGGTAAGGATATGTCGATAAAAACTAAGGGCCTGTGTTGGGAGGGTTGTGAGTTTTTGGTTTTTAGTTTTCAAATCCAATTTTCAAAACAAAACGTGTTTGACTAAAATGGAGCTAAAATGGTTTTTAACTCAATTTTAAAACACTTTTACATCCATTTTCAAAACCAAGAAAAAAAGTTTTGTGAATCAAGTTTTTAGTTTTTTAAAAAGTACACATCACTACATTTTTCCACCACCACCACTAACACTATTGCTGTCGCCGCTACTGCTACCACCACCATCACCACCACGACCATCAGGGCTACTACCACTGTTACTGTTGTCATTACCACCACTACTACCACCACCACACAAACATACCTTTAAACTAATTTTAACAAAATAAAAAAATTTCAAACTAAGTTTATTTTGAAACCAAAATTTTGAGAAAAAACTAAAACTAATTTTTGAAAACTAAAAACTAGTTGCAGTTTTTGAAATTTTCAAAACTCACAACTATAAATCACTCCAAACGAGGCCTAAATTATTCAATTCAATCCAAACCACATTTTATCATATTGGATTGGATCAATTTTTTTAAGAAAACAATCCAAACTGAACCAAAACGCAATTTGTTTTTATCTTTAGATCAGATGACTTTTTGACTCAAAACCAATCCAAAATAATCCGCAAACACCCCTAATTATTGGTGCCATTGTCAAGAATAATTTGGCTGCAATATATAAAAAAGGAGTAAATAGTCACTTTAGTCCCTGGAAGGCGCTATTACATTAGTCCCTAAATTGAATAAAATTAAAAAATAGTCCTCAAAAATGCAAATTGACAATCATATTAGTCCAAATTTTAAAAAAACATGTGACTAAAATGATAATATTAACATATATTTAGAGACTAAAATGATAGTAAATAGTTAAGTTTAGAGACTTATTTAACGGGGCTTAGAATGGGTTTCTGTAAGGTCCTTCCCCTCACCCGATAGTAAGGAGCTACCCTCCGGTTGGAATATTTCTTCTTTTCTTCAATTCAGGGACTAACGTGACAGTGCCTTACATTTTCAGGAACTAAAGTGGTTGTTTACTCTATAAAAAATTAGAAAATGCTAACCATTGTCCTAAGGATGCTTATTGAGAAATTATAAGAAACAAATATGTATATTTTTTTTGTCCCAATTATAAGAAACATAGGATGTATTAATTGCTACATTCCTTTTACTCCCTCCAGAATCACATATAAGCAAAATTAACTAATTTTTGTGCTAATTAAGAAAGTTAGTTAATATCATTTAATTCAATTAATCACATTTAAAAAATAAAATTTTTTTCCTAAAGTGTCCTTTGTTGGAACTTGATATGAAGAATAAAAAAAAGGCATTGGAAATAGAATTTCAATTAATAAAAGGGGTATTTTTAAAATGGTATCATTAAATAGGATAAAAGTAGTTAAAATTTGCTTGTATTTGAGTCTCCTAAACCTTTTTTTTTTTTGTTGCTTATAATTGAGTTCAGATGGAGTATACCCTTAATTTATTGTAAAGTCTATGAATGAGATACTCACTCATTTCTCATATAAGTGGATGTATTCATTGATATATTAACAATATAAGCCACACTCATTGGTTAAAAAAAATTATTTCTTGAATTATGAGTAATGTTATTAAATATAACCACCACTTAAACTATTTAATTTTATGAGTATTTTTAGAATAAATAAATTTATAATATTATTAATTAAAATTAATTAACTTCTGTTTTTATTATTCTTGATGAATTAGTTATTTATTCCTTATATAAAGGAGTGTACGTAGTATTATTTGATGTTTATATACATACTACATAGATAACATTAGTCATTAAATACATATATTG
Organism: Spatholobus suberectus; assembly: GCA_004329165.1. Taxonomy (NCBI): domain Eukaryota; kingdom Viridiplantae; phylum Streptophyta; class Magnoliopsida; order Fabales; family Fabaceae; genus Spatholobus; species Spatholobus suberectus. The sequence goes on along the minus strand of QUWT01000781.1, from coordinate 14,927,579 downwards.
TTACACTTGCTCACCTCTTTTTTAATCATCACATTATTCACCGTGTGTCTTATTAATTTAACTTTCTTCTATTTTTTTTCATTTTTCTTCTCTCTCTTCCCTAAAACATAACGTAATTCGAAGTGACGTTTAGTTTTCCCATGGCAAGCGTTTCACTGGATATGGTCACGTTTAGCTTTCCCATGATGGCCGCTGAGTTATTGGTTTAAGAAGCTGAAGCGGCTGTATATATATCCACACTTCGTAATTCGTATCACTTTGTTGAGTGGACCAAAAACAAGACTTATAAAATCCATTCCAATCAACATTATTTCCATTCTTTAAATCTAAACTTCTAAATCATGGCCGATAAGATCAGCGCTTTACCAGACGCAGTCCTGTGTCACATTCTCTCATTTCTTCCAACCAGAGTTGCTGTTGCAACAAGTGTTCTCTCTAAGAGGTGGAACCCTATTTGGCGCTCAGTTCCCTCTCTCGACTTTGACTTCGAGGAGGACTTCATCCTCTGCATTTGCTTGAAAGCGGCCAGTTTCCGCTTTGTTCAGTCGCTGTATGCATTTATTCTCTTGCGCGATCTGGACCAACCCATCCCAAGATTCCGCCTCAAATGTACCGTTCACTGTGATTCTATTAATGTCAAGGCATGGGTTACCGCCGCACTGCGACGCGGAGTTGAACACTTTGACTTCTGGCAATGTGAAGGCTTGCCTTCAGCAGTTTTCAGTTGCAAAACCCTTGTGGCCCTCAAGTTGACAGAGTTAACTGTGAAAGCTTTTTCGCCTGTTGATTTGCCTTCGCTTAAAATCCTGTTTTTGAATGTTGTTCACTTGTCGGGACGTAGACAACTCACCGAGCTTCTTGTTGGGTGTCCTAATATGGAGAACCTGCATGTCAAAAATTTATATTTTTGTAGCTCTGAAATTGAAGGAGACTTTAATAACATGCACAAGTTTCCCAATCTGACCCATGTTAAATTTGATTGTTTGAATTATAGGGTGTATTGGTTTGACGTGTTAGAAGTGGTTAAGCGCTCTCCCAAGCTCCAGTATCTATTCATTTATCAGGTTTGCTGAGTTTAAAGTCTTAAAGGACTGTTCGATTTTTATATTTCTTTTTAACATATTTGTACTCTTTTTTTTTTCGTTTATATTGTTAGCAGAGCACTGTTGATGAAGATTGGGCATATCCGCGATATGTTCCTGATTGCATGTCATTATTGCATCTTAAAACGTGCTCTCTTTATAATTATCGTGGCTCTTGGTGGGAATCTGTATTTGTGGAATATATTACGCAGAATGCAAGAATATTAAGGGACATGATAATTACCTGCAGTAAGGCAGCGAATGAACGGAAAAGGTCTGAGATGTTCAGAAGACTATCATTGTGCACAAGATCTTCAACTTGTGCACTTTCCTTTAAATATTGGTAAAACGCTATTTTAGTGGTTGCATTGTTGACCCACCAAGATTGGTTTAGTGTTAAGGGTTTAGCTAGTATGTATGAAGTCTTTGGTTTTAACTTCTGCAATTGTATTAAAAATAAAAGGTGTCTCGTGATTGTATCATTTGATAGGCTGACATTCAGTTTGTCTTGTGTTTGTCTTTATGATCAAACTTGCCGGGTATCAAATTCCTGCACAATATACTGTATTTATAAAGTTTGCATTATATACTGATCGTCATAATGTGCAATTAGCGTTACAAACCTGAGTTTTTATACTGAGGCTGATTTCTAAAAGCAAATCAATTACTGAAATTGACCCTTGTGCTAACAGTTTTGTCCACTAGTGAATGCTATTTTCAGAATTTTCACAACACAGAAAGGGACAGAAAGAAAAAAAAACCATTTTTGTCTTGAGAATAGCATTTTTCTTTTCTAATTAGTATTCCATTTATAGGGGACAGTGTTTAGAAGAGGGAAGTAATAATGGTTTTATTTTAGAAAATGACATGTGCTAATAACATATTTTCTAATATTTTAACATATTTTTGTTATTAGATAAAATTCAAAACTTTAAAGAGTATTTAATTGCTAGCAATTATTAAATAAGAAGCAAAATTTTGTAATTTCTAATTATATATTTTTGTCAATAATAAAGAGTATTTAATTTTTAGCAATTATTTTAGAAAATAGAAAGGTTGTTGGCCTATATGAGTCCGCATTTGGATCCTCTATTGTAATGTTGTCTTTGCAACAGAGAAATTAGCCACTAGATTTGTATCTAATGGTAATAAAAGCTGGAAATATAAAAATAGTATTTTTTTTTAGTTATAAAAAGTGTATTACATTTTTGCTATATACCTGCACCGCCGTAGAGGATTTGAATTCGTATAAGTCAATTGATGTAGAATTGTTTCGAACAACTCCGAAGACAATACAAGTAAAAATTTGGTGTTTTAGAAAGTAAGTTTCAACTTTTTTATTTTTATTCTAATTTTTTTTATAAATATAGGTTTATATATGAAATTTATGTAGTACTACATTAAGCATGTTGGGAAATAGCTGGATCCTTTAAGCATGTTGTTAGGGATTTGATTTTTGGCCATGTGAATGGAAAATACTTTATTGGGAGAGACTAAACTCATTGGACAAAATTTAAATACAGTATCTTAGGTACTGTTGATGTTGTTCTTCAATCACAGTTGGAGATTTATCTAAGTTTTGTCCAAACCCATTTCAGTAATCCTTATGCTTAAAAAAGAATTAGTATCCTACTATTGATTAGGAGATATCCTTGGTACAAATAGAAAAAAAAAATGTGTTAGCAGTGTACACATTACTATTATTCAACTATTTATTATAAATTTTTAAATAAGAATGCTTAATATATTATTTTGCTATTAATTCCAATTTTTATAATGTAATCTTATTTTTTTGTATTAGTTTGTTATTTAAAATTATATAATATTTGAATTATTTAATTGTTAGTGGTTTGATTTCAATTCAATTATTAATGATTCAAACAAAAAATCATTAATTAATATCTTTATAATCAGTCAATAAGTTATTCAGTTTCAAACAAAAAATCATGAATTAGTATATTTGAGGAGTGTTAGGAATATACACTCTTCTTAACATATACTATTCTATTACTGGTTGAAATTTATTAGAAACTACAAAATCATGAGAGAAAGTTATTAAATAAGATGTGAAACTTATAAATTTTTTGTAATTTTCAAAAAATTTCAACCAATAAGAGAGTGTGTAATAAAGTGTGTTGTTAGCATTTTTCATTTTAAAAACATGTCAGGAGTGTTGAAATTTATTGAAAACTATAAAATCATCAAAGAGTCATTAAATAAGATGTAAGATCCACAAGTTTTTGTAATTTCCAAGAAATTACAACTAATAAGAGAGAGTGTATTCAAAAAGTATGTCAAAGAATGTGTTAGTAGCATTTCTCATTTTAAAAACATTGCTCTAAGAGAGTTGTATGTTTAACATAAAAGCTTATAATGAATATGTGAAATGAAGTTACATAATCTAGTGGAATCTGCAGCTTTCAAAGAACTACATAAGGATTAAAATGGGTAAAGAAATACTCCATTCGAACTCAAATATAAGTAAAATTAACTAACTTTTACGCTAATTAAGAAAGTTAATATCATTTAATTTTACTAATCATATTTAAAAAATAAACTTTTTTCTTAAATTGCCTTTTATTGGAACTTGATATGAAGAATAAAAAAGAGTTATTGGAAATAGGATCTCAATTAATTGAAGGGTATTTTTGGGATGGTATAATTAAATAAGGTGAAAGTAGTTAAATTTTGCTTATATTTGAGTCCATTAAACCTGTTTTTTTGTTACTTATATTTGAGTTCAGAGTAGTATGTATATAACAATGTTTTGAAAACTGGATCGATCATTGAGAGACAATACTGGTTTAAGGTTTAATGGTCTAACCATGGTTAAACTGGTAATAATTAAATAATAGTTTTTTAAAATTTTAATATAATATATTAAGCGATATTAAAAAAATAACATAATATTCATTTTATAACACAATATTATGTTTATCTTTAAACATGTTTATATTAAATTAAACTAATACTAATATTTGTAATTATTAAGTTGAACCAATATTTTAGAAAAAAATTAAAAAAAGAAATAAATCCTAATGATTTATAAGACTAACTATATAATATTATATAATGTTATTAAGAAATGAAAGATAAGTTAACCAGAACATATACAGTTTAACTAATACTTAATAGAAACTTTTTAATAGGTAATATGAACCAATATGTTATTTCATATTATGTTATTATAAAATTTTTACTGTCTTTATAGTTCCATTTTAGTCCTAAATCGATTTTGTTAAAGTGTTAATGTGCCTTGCGAGAAAAAGTACAAGATGGTTTTGTCAAAATATATGTAAGAAACCCAAGTGTCTTGCGTGAATGTTTAACATTCAGAATGTTAGTCCCACATCGATTCGTTGCAGTGATGCCTCACATCTGTGCCTCGTGGGAAAACACTTAAGATGGTTTTAACATTCAAAATGTTAATTCCACTCATATTTTAAATATGGGTTAAACATCTTTTTGGTCCCTATAAATATAGAAAAGTTTGTTTTTAGTCCTTCCTTTTAAAATCGTCGACTTTTCGTCCTCCATTTTTTAAAATGCATTACATTAAACTCCCAGTCACTAACTTCGTTAATGTAGTTAACGGTGATACCACGTTAACACTGTCCACATGGGCACTTTGGATGACGTGGCATCCACATGGTTGCCATGTGGCAAGTAATATTTTTTGTCCCTAGAAAATTTTGAAAGTTTGATTTTAGTCCTTATAAAATTTAAAGTTTGATTTTAGTCCTTATAAAATTTTAAGTTTGGTTTTAGCCCCACAAAATTTAAAAATTTGGTTTTAGTCCCCATAAAATTCAAAAGTTTGATTTTAACTCCCCATAAAATTCAAAGTTTGATTTTTGTCTCCATAAAATTCAAAGTTTGATTTTTAATCCCTATAAAATTTAAGTTTGATTTTAGTCCTTAATTCAAAGTTTAATTCACTAGCACTTTGATCTCACCAATATCATTTAAACCACTATTATGAATTAACACCCTTTAATAGATAACAAAAGTTTCAACAATTAGAGTTCTAATTCAATAACATATGCAAAACTCTATTACAAAAGAAATATGAGACAAAGCGTTGCAATGTTGTTAGTTACTAAAGAGTGTTAGAGGGTATGCATTAGAGGTTTTAATGCCCAATTTGGATTTAGGTTATTCGTTTGTTGTTATATAAGGCCACACGATTCTTTTTTAACCTTTGATGTTAATCCCTAATAATAGTTTGAACCAAGGTTTATAAAATTACTAGGGTTGAGATAGGTTTATATTTTTTTCTACTCAACCCAAATTTTGTTAGGGTCATTTACGTAAACCCAAATCGAACTTAATCAAGACCTGACAATATGTGGGACAAGACTGGGTAAATCTAATTTATTAACATAATATATCATTATTAATATTATGTATAGTTAAATCGTATAATAAAAGAAGTTCTATACAATAAATAATATGATTATAAATATAATATTATTTTATACAAAATATTAATTATTAAATTGAAAAGACAAAAAGTTTTATTATTAATACATAATTGTTAAAAAAAATTACTTTTTAAAATAATATAGGACATTGGGTTAAGACAACCTGAAACATCCTAAGCTTGTCCTAAAAAAATCATCATATCTAATTTTTAAAACTCGAACCCGTCAAAATCAATCTCAGGTTGGGCTAGGTTAGTGGGATGAGATGGGTCATGAGTACCCTTAATTATTAGTTAAAATTCATTGAAAACTACAAATTTTTTATTATTGGTTAAAATTTATTGGAAACAAACTCTTTATTATTGATCAAACCAATTTGGTAATTGGTTCCAATTGAACTAACAACTATGATTTGAACAATACTATGTGACTATGTTCATAAGATGAATGTGAAAGTATATGAAGAAGATATGAGAGATTTAAAAAAAAAACTGACTACAATAAAATAACAAATTAAGGACTAAAATCAAACTTTGAATTTTATGAGGATTAAAAGCAAACTCTGAATTTTATGGGTACTAAAATTAAACTTATAAATTTATATGAACTAAAATCAAACTTAATTAGAAATTTATAGGACTAAATCAGACTTTAAATTTATAAGAACTAAAACCAAAATTTGAAAAATTTCTAGGGACAAAAAAAACACTTGTCACATGGCAACAATGTGGATGCCACAAGACAGCCACATCATCCAAAATGTCCACCTTATAGCACTGACGTGGCATCACTATTAACTACATTAACGAAGTTAGTGACTGGGGGTTTAACGTGACACATTTTTAAAAATAAAGGACGAAAAGTCGACAATTTTAAAAAGAATGACTAAAAATGAACTTTTCTATATTTATAGAAACTAAAAAAATGTGTAACCCTTTAAATATTTACCCAACTGATACTTAAGTCCCACATCTGTTGTGTGCCACGATAAAGAGCATTTCCCTTCTTATAAAAGCATATGGCTCTATCCAAACTCCACTCAGGATGACATATAACAGCATCACACTCTACAAACTAGGTCTAAACATTCTGAAGGAATCAGTTAAAACCAGCGAACCACCGGTTATTACCTGTTTAAACGGTTTGTGCCCGATTCACCGGTTTTATACCGGTTTGATCTTAAAGGGATTTTGTGATTAGATTGGATCGAACATTATGGCCTGTTCACGGTCTAATTGGTTCAATCGATCGGTCCAATCTAATTTTAATAATTATGGTATATAATATGACCCTTTTATTCAACAAAACAAAAAAATGCTAGCAATACATTTATTAATACACTTTTTTTAATATATATTATTATTGATTGAAATTTATTGAAAACTACAAAATAATGAGAAAGACTCATTAAATAAGATGTGAAACTCAAATTTTTATAATTTTCGATAAATTTTAACTAATAAAAAAGAATGTGTTTAAAAGAATATGTCGCTAGCATTTCTAAAAAAAAAAAAATGACCCATTTAATAACAATAATGATAATTTAATACGTTATGCTAGTTGCTCAATAGTCGTATCAATTACTAAATATTGTATTTTATCCTTTATAGGCTTATACTTTTTATTTATTTTATACAACTTTCTTCTTCTTCTGGTACAAGAAGAACTAACGTGATCATGCTGATTAAGATGGAATGATTTTTTATTTTTTGTACAAGCTATGAACTACTTAATACGAATATTTAAATAAATTAATTAAATAACTAATCAATTAAATATTGAAAATCAATAATTATTTCAATCAAGAATATCAAGTTCTCTCTTAAAGCATTTCTATTTTTTGATAGAAATTTAGTAATCCAAATATAAATATTTTAATCAATCAATTAAATATTGTATTCATGCTTTATATATATTTATAATCAATTAAATATTGAATCAATTATATTATCTTAAACGATTCGAATTTAAATTTTTGTATATTCTTTACATTTTTAACAAGTTTTACTTTCACTATTTATATAAAAGAAATAAATCAGTTGAATAATTTCTCGATACCATAGAATTACATTTTTTTTTTCTTTTTACACAACCATCTCAATGACACAATCTTTCCAAAATAATCATGCCTACCCATTTTAGATAGCATTATCGGTAAGGGTAAGGGTATTCAAATCCAACCCAATTAAAAAAAAAAAAACCCACAAACCAAACCAAAAAAAAATCAAAAATCGATGAAAACTTTTTTTTTTTTAATTTTTTGAACCATTGTTTTGCATAACTAATTAGTTTGAACCATTTTTCGGTTGGTGTTTACAAAATCAAACCAATCCAAAATGAACCAATACTTTTTAATACACATATGTTATTATGCATTTTACATGTAATTTCTATATGTTTTACTATTAATTTTAGTGTTTCATTGATATTTTTATTATGCTTTTTTCATGTATCAACTAACATAGCAAAACTATATATACTTACTTCTCTTCAACTTTTATTTTGAATATATATGTGCCTATCCTCTTAGGAAAAAAAATATGTTGTAGGATATAATTAATCAATTAATTGGCATACTTCTTCTTTTTTTTTGGCTTAATTATGTTTTTAGTCCCCCAAATTTGAGAAATGTATTTTTTTAGTCCCTCAAATTAAAAATTAATCTTTTTAGTCCCTCAAATTTTGAAAATTATTGTTTTAGTCCTTTAGGACCACTTACGGTATCATTTATAGGGCAGATTGAATCAACTGTGCAGCATCAGTTGAATTCAGTGTGATGTTTTCACTTATAGGAACATTACTGGGTGGGTTTTGTGTGGTAGATTTACTAACTGTGTTTGGACAAAAGGACTAAAATAATATTTTTCAAAATTTGAGGGACTAAAAAAATATATTTCTCAAATTTGAAGGACTAAAAACATAATTAAGCCTTTTTTTTATCTTATCAATTCTTTATTTTCAAGTAGGTTCTTACAGTATACTTAAGACCTAAAGATAATTCACTTATTTTAAAAATAATGTTCAATATTTGGAGCTAAAGGCATCTAAAAATACGAAATTAAAATATCGATAAAAATATGTCAGTAAAAGCTAAATCATTTAATCCAATCCAAATCACATTTTATCATATTAGATTGGATAGGATTTTTTTCAGAAAACAATCCAAACTTGGAACCACTGCAGGTTATTTTTATCTTTGGATCAAATGACTTTTTGACTCAAAACCAATCTAAGGCGATCTGCGAACACCCCTAATTATTGGTACCATTGTCAAGAATAATTTGACTATAAGATATAAAAATTGAAAAATGCTAACCATTGTCCTAAGGGCACATATTGAGAAATTAAAAGTAAAAATTCTTTTATTGAAAAGTTTAATAGTGCACTCCCTTATAATTTTTAATACAACCCCTGTAACACCTAGCCGCTTTCAAGATCAATGACTATTCCCACAAACCAACATAAGACTTTTCAGCATGTTTTGTCCTCACTCACACTTCCTGGGAACTTCCCAATAGGTCACCCATCCCAGAATTTTTCCAAATCAAGCATGCTTAATTGTGGAGTTCTTAAGTGATAGGCTACCGAAAAGTACATGCATCTTGTTGGTATAAGTAGTACTTATTAATTCCTTTAAACTATCCTCAATTGTATAGTCCTATACCTACACAGTCTCTGAATCCCTCTCATTTTTGTGTGTATTCAATTCATTCATGTGTCCCTTCCGCTGAAAGCCTGCTAAGAGTCGCTCATTGTCCGTACCTTATCTCTTTTGTACCAGCGATCACTCCTTGCCCTCATCAGTGCTCGAGATGTTACTACCCCAACGTAATCTTCAATAAAACTTTATGTTCATTGATTGCTTAATCACTGCCCTTAAAGCACTGGTTAGCATAATTCTAAAAAATTTCTATCTATTTTTCTCATTCTCCTTAAGTATGTCTTTTTTTTCTAATTTTATTTAATATTTTATCTTATTTAACTTCTTTTTTTCATAAGATCTTTATAATTGAGATTCAATCCATCTTTTCTATAGTGTTATCTTTTTTAATTTTTGAGGTATATATATTTTTCCATCAAGGTAAGCCTCTATTTTTTAATTTTTTTTTCTTCATCTTCTTAAGTGCCTTTATCTTTTCACGTACTAAATTGTCCAATATTTTGTTCGTTTATCTTCTTTTTTAGGCATATATCTTTCATTGTTTTTCTGTTTGTCCTTTTTGTCTTAAAGTTGCATTTTTTTTTCCCACCTTTTTGTTTTCTTTATCATTTTTTATAATTAAGAATTAATGTTTTTTATCGCTGAGTATTTTATCTTATTAAACTTTTTTAGTAAAGTTCTTTTTATTTTCTTTCTTAATTGTATCATATATCTTTTCATTATTATTGATTTCATCTTTTAAGTTTTTGTCACGACTGAAAATTGGACATGTGAATTGCGCACAAGCTAAGTTAATTGAAATACCACTTAATCTGATAAGCCTAACCAACATAGAAACATTTTCAAAAATCAAAATTTTCAAACAAATTATGCTTTCAAATCTATTGAAATTTGAACAAAGTATCCCCCTATAATTTGAACATTTCAAAATAAACAATCACATGCTAGATTCTATCCACAATCCATCATCACTCACAGGACACAACATACCATTTTAATATTAAAGCATTTAAGACAACCCCAATGCAAACTTTTCAATTCTCTTCATTTTATATGTAATTTTTTCAATGTGTAGGGCAGTAGATCTTGAACTTATAGCATTGTTTTTGAGTTCATTTGACCATTATTACTCTCGATGTAAATGTTGAACCCAGCCATAGATGAAAAACGTTGAGCAAAATCAAATAATAACTTGATATTACTTGATTTGAGTTACAAGAAAGGTAAACCTAATGGCAAGCGCTTCCAAATCAAGTGTCCGACACTTGATTTGAGTTACATGAAAATGATGAAAGCATTTTCAAAATTGATTCGTAAAATATTAGTGGCATGAAGCTATAAATTATTGCATTAACATATCCTATAGGAAATTGTTACTGGCATAAAGCTACTATCCCATCCATGGTTCACAAAATAGGTGGTATGATTGGAAATTAATCTTTACCTTACGATAATATCAGGCATGAATTTGACCACACCTCCACATCATTGTCTTCCACCTAGCATTAAAGTGTGCCATATTATATATTGTCATGAAGCAGTTAGTTGTATATTGATGGGGTAGCTTTGGCCATCCAGAAAAATATATTACATGGTTTTCTTTGCAGACTTTTTAATTTTTTTATATTATACATCTTTTTTTATAAGTCAAAGATTTTATTAATTGACTAAGTGATAGCATAAAAAATGCTCACTGAACATGAAAATGACATTATAATTCATAATAGAAGAGTAAGCAGAATATGGTGACCCGTCCTATTTTGTAGCATAAGGGTAGTACGCTTGAATGCAACATGTCAAATCCCCATCCCAAAGGGCATTGAATGAAGACCACATGTATCATAATGTAACCTAAAATTGGCAAGGCCAGTTCTATAACGTGACTCGCTCACCAAAACATAATGAAATCAGATATTAAAAAACATGACTTGGTCACAACTCGCCACGCCCCTGCAAAAATGTCGCGCTTCAACCCCTCTGACCATAAGAATACTTCTGAACATATAAACAGGGTGCATAAAGCCAATGTAAAGCCATTGTGTGTGCCAATGATTGAACATAAGCATAGCCAACCCTGTGAAGTAAAACTAATTATAATAACTACATAAGACATTTTTCTCTGCGTCAATTTACTGGTGTACCAAAACCAATAGGTGAGTTTATGGCAATGGCTGAAAATTATGATCTGCTGCTATCGATTTACCTCTGGTAGGCAGGAAGTATACTTGGTACAAGGGGGTGGTTCTACTATGAGTAGTATGACAAGTTCTTAGTCTCAGAGGAATGGTTGAACTCATGGCCCAATTTTTCTCAGTGGGGTCTGCCAAGGGGTTTATCTGATCATTATGCGGTGATACCTAGGGAAAATAACGTTAATTGGGGGCCCAAACCTTTTCGGCTTTGAATTATTTGGCAGAAAGTGGACGGGTATGCACAATTTGTACAGAAACAATGGCAATCTATAAAATTGAGGGATGAAGTGCTTCTATGCTAAAGGAAAAGCTCACGTTATTAAAGAATAAATTAAAGGAGTGAAACAAGGTACATGTAGGTAATCTTGATGAAAGGATCAAGAGGGTAATGGACAAGATACCCTCTCTTCAAAATCTTGAAAGAAGAAATATTGTGGCCATGGACGAGGTTTCATGTCGTGTGTGCGGAAGAGGGGTAGAAGATACAAAACACCTTTTCTTTGAGTGTGTACGGTCGGTGAAAATCTGGAATATAGTATTGAATTGGTGGGGGTTAAGCTCGGCACTACATAACGAGACTCAAAGGAACTTCTATCAATTCTTTGGTCTATTGGAGTGCGAAGCGCAAAGGCGAACAATATGGCAATCGGTGTGGTTTGTAGGGGTTTGGGTGATATGGTTAGCTAGGAACTCTGTCATTTTCACAGAAAAAAGGAGAGATTTAGACCAAGTTGTAGAACATATAAAGACTCTTTCTTGGCTGTGGAATAAGGTTAGGGGTAACTTCACCTATCCTCTGTCGGGGTGGATTCTAAGCCCCAGGTCGTGTCTTGGTGTGGAATGAAAGGGTCTTATAAATGATATTGTGTAGGGAAAGAAGAGGGGTGGGATAAAGAAACGAAAAAAAATAGGAAGAACAAGAACTGAAAGGGTATATAGGAAGTAAGGTTAGGAAGGGTGTTTTTAGCTGGGAGAAGGTAGTTTAGGCTGAGGAGTGTAAAAGCAAATACGAGGACAATGAGCTAATTTTTGGGGAGAGAAAGGTTTCGTGGTAAGTACATGGCGGTCACATATTATATGCAACATCTGATTCATGAGTGGGTTAGTTTTACAAATTATTTATTAAAGTAGAGTTGTTTTGAAAAATATTATTAAAGTGGGGTAATTAACGTTAAAAAATATTAGTTAAACTAGTGTTTTTAGTGTCATGTCAGCTTTTTTTTTTAATTTAATTGCAGAAAGGTCAGGTGGCTATCACGTGAGATATTCCAGTAGCAATAGTGTTTTCAGAAAATACTATTGCCACTGGGTATCCCATGTGGTAGCCACCTGGTATATAATTGATAGTGTTGATGGACACGTGTGCAACACACTAGTACTACTAGCGTTTTTGTTTTTTATTTACTTATTTTTTAAAAACAGAAAACGTTACTTTTTAATTTTTAATTATATTTATTTATTTTTAAATGGAAAATGCTAGCATTAATAGCTTTTTTAATTATTTATTTATTTTTTTATTTATTTTAAAATGGAAAACTTCACTTTTTAAATTATTTTTTTTAAAACGAAGGAGAACGCAAGTTTTGAAATTTGTATTTATTTTTTTTAAAATTTGGAAAACTCTAGTACTACTAGCATTTTTGCTTTTTTATTTATTTAAAAAAAACAAAAAACATTAGCTTTTAATTTTTTATTTTTTATTTTATTTTTAAATGGAAAACGCTAGCATTAATAGCGTTTTTATTTTTTAATTTATTTTAAAATGGAAAACGCTAGTACTTATAGCATTTTTGCTTTTTAAGTTTTTTTTTAAATGGAGGAGAACGCAAATTTTGAAATTTGTATTTATTTTTTTAAAAATTTGGAAAACTCTAGTACTACAAGCATTTTTGCTTTTTAAATTATTTTTTTTAAATGGAGGATAACACAAGTTTTGAAATTTGTATTTATTTTTTTTAAAATTTGGAAAACGCTACTAGTACTAGCATTTTTCATTTATTTTTAATTTATTTTATTTGTATTTATTTTATAAAAATAAATTTAATACAAAAAAATAAATGCAACGAATACGTGGGTCGAGAAACATGAAAGATAAAGGCGAATCGATATATATGTAAAGTGCAACACACATCCAGTGGTGTGATTAAGTTGCATAAAAAGTTGAAGTTTTGGAGTGTACGTAGGAAAACTATGAGAATTTAGATGCGAGACTACTGTAAAAGTAAAGTAGTAAAGCAGAATCCATTTGTTGGTTAGCATAAAGCTCATGTGTATATAGTTGTATTTATATTTTTTAAAATATTTGATACAAAAAAATAAATTAAAAATAAAAGGACTAGTGTTTTTGAAATTTTAAAAAAATAAATACAAATTTCAAAACTTGTTTTCTCCTCCGTTTTAAAAAAAATAATTTAAAAAGCAAAAATGCTAGTAATACTAGCGTTTTTCATTTTAAAATAAAAAAAATTAAAAATTAAAAACGCTATTAATGCTAGCACTTTCCATTTAAAAATAAAATTAAAATTAAAAATTAAAAACTAACTTTTTCTATTTAAAAAAAAAATAAGCGAAAACACTAGTAGTAATAGCATGTTGCACACGTGTCCACCAACACTGTCCATTGCATGTCAAGTGGCTGCCACGTGGGATATCCTAGTGGCAGTAGCATTTTCTGAAAACGTACTGCCATTGGAGTATCCCACGTGGTAGCCAACTGGCTCTTTCCACAATTAAATTAAAAAAATAAAAAAAAAAGCTGACGTGGCACTGAAAATGCTAGTTTGACTAGCAGTTTTTCAAAGTTGATCACCTCACTTTGATAATATGTTTCAAAACAACCCTACTTTGATAAATAGTTTGTAAAATTGACCCACTTTAGACAATCAATCATACTACGTAGTGAGATACATGTTAGCAAAGATTCATATAGAAGGTAATCTTTCGGCTTCTTGGTACAGAGATACTGTTATGGTGGGATGGGGCGTCTTGGGACTCGTAAAAGGAGAATATAGGCCGAGAGGCTAGGCGAAAGTGGCAAGATATGCACTACCCAGGGGAGTCAAAATGTAGGTTAAACTCGAGGAAGACAGGACAAATATAAGGAGCACATAGGTGTTTAGAGGACTATAGGGCTCTAAAGGAATTTGGAGGCTTTTTGACCATATTAGTAATAAAAAAACAAATTATTAAAATATTGTAGAAAAAAAACATTTTACCGAAATGGATTGTTTGGGAAATTGTGTAAAAGAAGGCGTTACTCGTAGTAGCACCATACTTTGCTGCAAAACAGAAGAAAAACAGCCAAAAGAAGGCGGGGGTAGAATCAACGCCATTTAAATGTCGGACTCCACATGGCGGGCATGCACAAGAGGGGACGAGAAGTCCCGTTGAAACACAGGGTCGCGAAAGGCACTACTGTGCATGGCGCCACTCGAGACGTAGGAGGCATCAGTCCCATGGGCGCCACCTCTCTTCTTCCTACAACCTCGCGTGAGCCGGTTCCTATCAGGCTCGAGGCACCAGTCCCATGGGCGCCTCTCCCTCTGTGTCTGCAAACAGTTTGGTGAGGCTGGAGGCGCCAGTTCCATAGGTGCCTCCCCTACCAAGTCCCATCCCCCCCTTTTCTATAGACACACGCGTTCACGAGTGCCAAGCTACCCCTTTTTTTTTGCAGTAGCTTGCTTGAGAAGGTGAAACTCTTCTTCACCATTATTTAAGGGGCTGTGCGGATGTGTATTTGTGAAGAAAGAGAGAAGCTAAAAGAGAGAAGAGACGGTGAAGGAAGAGAGAAGAGGAGGCGGTGGTGGTGGAAGGGAAGAGAGAAGAGGAGATGGTGGCGATGGCGGTGGCGGTGGAAGGGAAGAGAGAAGAGGAGGCGATATTTTGAAGCAACTGTTTTAGTAAAATCATAAAGGTAATCTTAGTTGGTAAAATTTACGTTTTTAATTTTAATGTAGTATTGTGTTGCCTTTAAAAATTTTATTAAGTTATTATGTTGTTTTAAGTTAATTTATGACATCTATGTAGACATATATATTTTGTATTGATAATGATTTAAGACTATTAAGTATTGATATGAGTTATATACATTAAACATATACAATTCTTAATATATATCCGTTACGTTATGTATTAATAGTTATTTATAGTTACATATATTTATATATATATATATATAATATATATATATATATATATATATATGTATATATGTATATTTATATATATTTTAGTTATATATATATATATATAAACGTAAGAAGCATAATTACGTTATATTTATAGTTATTTATAGTTATATATATTTAGTTATATATATATATATAACGTAAGAAAAATAATTACATTATATTTATAGTTATTTATAGTTATTTTTAATATATATGTCTTACGTTATTATAGTTATTTATAGTGTCTATATATATATATATATATATATATATATATATATATATAAACGTAAGAAAATAATTACGTTATATTTATAGTTATATATATATAAACGTAAGAAAAATAATTACGTTATATTTATAGTTATATATATATAACGTGAGAAAAATAATTACGTTATATTTATAGTTATTTATAGTTATATATACACACGTTTTAAATTATAAATGTGTAGTTATAATTTAAATCATAATTTGAAATGAAAAAATTTTGTGAATTTATGATTTACAAATTATGGTTTAAATAATTGTCATATTAGTGACCTAGTTAAGATATTACAGTATAATTTTTCTAAATAATTTAAAAGTTAAATAAAATGTACTTAATTTTTCGTTTAAGTAAATAACATTTATTAGTTTAATTACCAGGTTTTTATTTTAGTGTTACAATTTATTAATAATTGTTAACAATATTTTTATTTTTTCTTGATTAAATGCAATATGGCAAGCCAAACCGTACACCCTAGTCCCCATGATAATTCATTGTTACGTCTTCAGCTAGTACATGTATCTGAACATGTATGGAAGAGGGCGCCAGATCGCGTTTTGAATGTCAGGCAAGCCCTAAAGACTGCTCAGCATGGGACATTGTTCGACTCCATCAATGTATCCACATCCCATGTTCACACCAGGAGCGCCTTTTCATTTTGCCCATCCTTGGCAGGACATAGCGGTGATGTCCCCAGCATCCGGCAGGGCAATGTTTCTAGGTTGTAGTTCCGCACAGCAACATGAACCCCCTGGGGTTGGATTTAACGTAAATAAAGCTTTTACGAGGGAAGCTAGTGCGACACTTGTGGAGGAGCATATTAGGAGGAACCTAGATCGTGGCACAAGACATAGACAACGTAGATGTATTTTAACACCAAATCATCCTGAAGATGAGAGTTGAAGACCCAGGAAATGAGTCGTGTTTAATGTTACCCATGAAATGTGTATTACGTGTCGTATATGTTACATGTACTATCTACTTTCAATGTAAATACTAAGTACGAAGGCCATTTTAATTTAATGTAATTAAAAAATTATTAATATTAAATATAAATCTAATGATAACAAGCAAAATGTGCTAATAAGTTTAATAATAATATGACCAATAATACATACGTCACACGTAGACAGAAGACAATTACATACCACTACTAGTTTTGACCATTGAACTTTCTACCATTCAAATAAATAAAAGTAATAATAGAAGTCATCTTTAAAAACCAAAAGAAGATGCAAAATATGAGAAATGAAAAAAAATACTAAGAGCACACAAGCAAAAAACAACTTCAACGTGGAATGACAGGAAAGCAAACAGAAGCACGAAAGCAAGAGAGCAAAATTATCAAACATAGAGATGTATAAGCTTAGCAAACACGTATTAAGTTCATATTTATAAGCTTAGCAACTCAATTAAAAAAATTAAATGTCATCTCAAAATCAAAATAAGAATCAGAATCAGAATATTATACTACAACGCATATGAACAGGCGACAATTATCAAAATACAGATATTACATGCATGCACGGCAGATACGTGCATGGAGGCCATTGGAACGGAAATGATTCAAGTGCCGCTGGTCAAATTCGTGCCTCATAGCAGTACAGGTGGCGCTGGTCAGACCAACGCCTTTGACTGTACAGAAGGACACTGGTCTGACCAGCGCCTTCCACTAAAAGCCAAAACGTATCACGTTAGTCAATAGCTACATCATAGACACTATTTCGGAAAAGACAAAAATCACATCATGTACGGACCAACGCCTTCTACTACAGGACAAAAAACATCGCATCGAGTTGAATTGCAAGTAGCGCTAATGGAACCAGCGCCTTGCTTTTTTTGTGTGACGTCATTCTAATTAGCGTTTTCTATACATCTCAAAATCACCCATTTTGGTAAAATATATATTTTTTTACATTATTATGATAAACTATTATTTTTTTAATATTACTTTGGTTTTTTTCCGCATTTGGAGGCCGGATCATGCAAATGCGTGAAAGTGTCAGACCAGAGTTCGGTACTCTTGTTTTTAAGAGGGTATGCAAGGTGCATTTAATAGGTGTTTTGTTATGGGCGTCAGGGGTCTGCGTGGCCCGGTTTTATGTTATGCAGTTTAATGGTATTTAATTAGGGTGGGGCAAGCTAAGGGTAATTAAATGTTTTGGGTTGCAAATGTAAACGGGTTGGAATCTTGTTTATCTTTTGGGCACGTTGGGGTCAACATGAAGAGGTATTGTTGGGGTTGGGTGGTCATGAACCTTTGCTCTGTATCTTGCACCCAAATGTTGCATTTCTTGTGCTCGTTTGCGTTTACTCTTAATAATACTTTTGCCTATCAAAAAAATTATCATTTTACAATATTATTGAAGCATTAATTTTTTCTTCTTATGATACCCTTAATTATTATTAATTAATGTGTTTTTTGATCAATGTATTTTTTCTTTTTCAATTTTCATAATCTCTCTTTTTCAAACCATTTGTTACTGTGCAGTAAATGAGAAAAAATATAATTAATAAGAGAAACAAAGGACACATTAGGAAGTTACATAATATTTTTTATAAAATTTAAAATATTAATTACATTTCTTAAGAACTGTACCAAAACCTTAAACGTTAAATAAAATAGGGCAGAGGTAGTAGCATGTATTATTCCAGACCAATGACTGATTTACTGTGATATCCATCAATTATTCATTTTTGGCCAAAGAAAATTAAAAGAAGGAGCTAGTATTGTATTTCGCATGTGACATCCTCCTCCTTTCTCATTTCAACTTGTTGTAGATATCAAATTTCTATTCCATAAACTATGATTTTTCCATTTCATTTCTAACTTTCTCTTTCTTTCCAGTTACCTTGTGGCCAACGCGGAGCTTATATATATATATATATATATATCTTTTAATAATATTTCTAAAATATTTAAAAATATATATTAAAAATTATATATATTTTAATTGTTTTCAATAACATTTTCTATATTATTTTTAAACTATTTTTCAAAGTTATTTATTTATTAATTATTAATGATTTTAAGTCATTGAATGAATGAGCAACACTTTAATTGAAAGTAATCTTTATTTATTTTTTATTATCATTATTTTTATAAATAATTTATGTTAATATTACACTTTAAGCATTAATAATATTTTTTATACATGAACTATTTTATTAATTAATTATATTTTTATAATATAAATTTTTTTTTCATTTTTCAAACCAAATTTTTATAACTTTTATATTCTCATTTTGTATAAGAAACTTTATATAATATATCTTAAACCTACAAATTTTTCTTGCTTGTGGATTTTTCTTGTAGGTTTTTTATGCAAATCCTTTTTTATGAATTTTGTAATTTTCTTACATTTTTTTCCAAATTTTTGTATGGGTTTTGCAAGAATATGATTAATTGAAAAAACCATTGAAATTTTTAATAATTTTTTGCATATTCTACGTACAAATTTTGTTTTGTATAAAATGAATTAATTTGTCTTGCAGATTTTTCACAAAATAATTTAAACATAAATTCTCTAACTTTTATTTAGTAGCAGAAAATGGTATTGAAGTTGTTAAAAAAATTGAATAATGTTATTAATAAAATGAAAAAAAAAAGATATTCTAATATTATAAAAAATAATTAATATTTCACTAATATCATTAAATATTTAAAATTATCCATAAGAGATTATAGTATCAAAAATATTATATTTAATTTATATATTATAAGCTTAATTATTTTGGCCCCTCCAAAATTTTTGGTCAAGCTCTGCCACTGCTTGTGGCTCATACATCTTCCAGTGTAGAGACAATGAAAGATCCACTGTGCACGTTATTGAATATGTTGTATTTCTTTATCTCTTGCTTATTTCTTTGTGTTTATTTCCTTATCTTCCCTAACTAATAACAAAAGTATTAAAATAAAGTTAAGCTTCGGACCAAGTAATTGATAGAGGATGTCAAGTCTATTAGTCTAACTAAAAATTAGTTAGTTTGTTTTTTTTTTTTTTTTTTGTTCTATCTTTTGTTATCTTTTGTTTGTTATGTAGTTCTATATATAACCCCTTTTATTCTAATGAAATAAGCAAGTTTGGTTTCACAATTCACTAATATGGTATCAGTTTCAACCATCCGCTCAAATTCTCTCCTCTCTTCTCACTAAAATAAAGAAAGCCAAAGAAAACCTTCAAAGCCATTCATGGCTTCATCAACTTCTTTTCCACAAGATACATCAAATATATACTATATTCATCCCAATGAAAATCCTTCACTCATTCTTGTTTCACTGATTCTTAAAGGTCCCAATTATCATTCATGATCTCGAGCTATGACCATGGCTTTGCAAATGAAAATAAGTATGAATTTGTCGACGGGTCTGTTGGGAAACCCTCATCCACTGATCCTCTTTTTCCTTTTTGGAAGAGGTGTAACAATCTTGTTCTTTCTTGGTTAAAACATTCTGTTTCACCTAATATTACTACAAGCATAATCTAGATCGATAATGCCTTAGACATATGGAAGGATCTTAAAGATCATTTTTCTCAAAGGGATACAGTGCATATTTCTCAATTGCAATATGATCTTTTACCTCTGAAACAAGCTTATTCATCAGTCACAGCTTATTTCACGAAAATAAAAATATTGTGAGATGAGTTTAACAATTTTTGCCGTATACCATATAAAAGTTGTTTTAATACTTCAAAGATCATCCAACAATATCGAGAGAATGATCAGGTCCTATGTTTTTTGCAAGGATTAAATGAAAACTATGTTGTTGTTCAATCTCAGATCCTGTTAATGAATCCTCTCCCATCAATCACCAAAGTGTTTTCTATAGTCGTCCAACAAGAGAGGCAATTAAATGTAGGAATTCTTCCTAATCCTACTATAATGGCCATTCAGTCAAAAGCAGCTCTAGGGGGCTTCTCAAAATAAAACCCCATCTTCAAGCAAGCCTTTCAATGGGAAACAAGGGACTGGCAAACATTGCACCCATTGTGGTAAAAAATAATCACTAAAACATGAACTAGCATTGCCTTAGAGTTTGAGTCTCTTTCTTTTCTTGTGACACCTATGAAGTTATTGCAATATATATCAAACTTGTCCAGATTAACCATGGAGCAAAACAATGAACATGAAACAACAATGCCAATGCTAAAAATGTTTATGCTTTAACAGTTTTGCTTTTGTGTGTAAAAGAATAGGAAAAAAAAAGGGAGTTAAAATAAAGAGGATAAAATAACCTTTTAAAGTATTCAGAACACACCAATACAATAAACATCACCAACCATCCCGTGATTATATTTAATCGGTTCTCAAATCATTAACTTAGTGGAAGATTGATAAAATTTAAAGCATTTCATAATGTGATATTAGGTTTTGGACTAAAAAAAGAGTTTAATGGTCATGCACTAACAGTGTAAAGTAGTTTTACACTATCATCCAATTACAAATCACCATTTATTGTAAGTTTGTTGACTTTTATAATAAATACTTTAAAAGTCATATTAATGGTGATTTCTAATTAGATGATAGTGTAAAACTTTTTACACTGACAGTGCATGACCATTAAACTCCTAAAAAAATAGAGTAAAATTGTTATGGATAAGGAGAAAAAATAGAGTATGAAAATAATTTTACTAAAAATCGAAAGCAATAAAAAAAAATAGTGCTGCTTTTGATGCTATCTAAAATTATAAATACATAAAATTTATTTTTATAATTACTACCCAAAATAGTAATAATAATTAAGGATATTGGATTCCTTATATATATATATATATATATATATATATATATATATATATATATATATATATAAGTTATACGTTAAAACAAATAAAAATAACAAAACTCCAAAAATAAAAATAAAAACATTTTCTGATTATTTTTGTTAATTTTTTAACAACAAAAAAGCAATTCTTTAAAAAAAATTGTTTCAATTACCTTTATTAGAAATGACGAAGTAGAATTGCATAAGATAAATTTCTATTAATTAATTTTCATTCAATTAGCTTTTAGAGTTTGTAGGCATTTACTCTCAACTAATTAGTATATTAATAAAAGTATTTATACTGCTAACTGTTCAAAATCATCTTTTGTTGAATTTTAAATAAGTTATTATAAAAATTAATAAATTTATGATATATATTAGTATGTGATTGAATAAAATTACGAAAACCACAATCAAAATTAAATAGATCAAATTACAATTAAGTAAAAAATATATGTAATATACAACATTGACCCTAAAGTTAAAGTTAATAATATTTAAATAACACTTTTCTTGGCTTTATGTGGTTTTTGTTGGCTTTATGTTTGTTCTTTAACACTTTCCGTGGCCACATGTTTTGATGTGATATTTGTAACACCTTCACTTTTACTTACTAATCTGTCTTTTAATTATTCTATAATTATTTGTGAAGAATCGGTCAGGAATCTCAAGAGTTTGATCCCTACATTTACATTCGTATTAGTGAATAATAGTTAGTTTAGATTTTTAATAATTTTTCCGGAGCCCCAAAAAAGGGTAAAACTGACTATTTTGCCCCTAGAAAAACTATATAATTGAGAAAATAGATAAAAATAGTTAAAAGTGTCTAAATTTTATTTTTAAGTCATTTAGGTACTTGGAATAATTAATAATCATTTTACAAGTTTTTTCAAAAATTTATTGAGACAGTTTTTCTGAAATGACCGGTATACCCTAAGCAACTGTGGGAGCCAACCAGAGACTTTTTGACATCAAAATATTTTTAAAAATTTATATTGAGTATATTTTAATTATAAAAATTTTATTTTTAGGTAAAAATGGTGAAAAACTGAAAAATATAATTATTTGATAAAAACTTGATTTAGTAGCTTAATAAATGTCTTTTTTAGTAAAAAATTATTATTATAAAGAATATATATATGAGAAAAATCCAAAAAAAAAATTAAGACTCATAAAAATATGTGTGAATGCATGGTGTGGTCAAAATTAATTAAAACTGACCGAAAAATTTAATCCAATTATTTACCATAAACTATTATTTTATTACTTTTACCATTACTAACACATGGGTAAGTGCAAGTCAAAAAAAAAGGTCTTATTTTCTCCCTTCTTGCCCCATTTCTCGTGGATTCAGAATTGATTGAAGGGGGGAGTACAATTTAAATTATTTTAATGGGTTTAGTTAAAAAAATTAAATCAAAACTATATTATTTTTTCCTATAAATATACTCGCCTACAACACTTCTATTCTCACACTTTTATTCAAGTTTTCAAACCCCCTTTCTCTGGTTGTGCTGGATGTCCCCTTCTCTCCACTCACCAAGCCTTAAAAAAAATAAAAAAATTCTTCCACCATTAAAGCATTTCCAAGCTTAGGTTTAGTTTCAAAAACTTAAACACTTCCCCTCCTCTTCTTAAGCACCATCAACAACCATATTTAAGGTAAAGGAGGAGTGAGGTTTTAGCTTCTAAAATATTTTCTTAATGGGTTTAAGTGTTGGGTTCCCCCAAACCCATACTATGACTACTCTTAAAATTATTAATATTATTATTACTATTATTATTATTACTACTACTGCTACTGCTACTACATATATATATATATATATATATAGCTTTTTACTTTCCATTTATTTGATTTTTGTAGATGGTTTTGGAGTGGAATTTTCTTCAAAACCCTTAGTTTTTTTAATAATTGCTTTTATGTAGATTGTTTTGGAATGGAATTCCCCCAAACCCTTAGCTTTTTATTTAATTGCTTTTATGTTGATGTTTTGGAGTGATATTTTTCCCAAAACCCTTAGCTTTTTATATTCATTGTCATTTTATTTTTTACTAGTATTTTAACCTATTGCAGCACAAAATAATGTTTATTAATAAAAATTTATAAATAAATACTTCTAAATAAATAATTATTTATAATTAAATTTATAATAAATAAATATTTTAGAACATATAAATTATATTTTAGATTTCTGATAAATCTTTATATTATGATACAATATTATTTTTAATATTGATAATTTCTTTTAAATAAATATTGAAATCAAGTTAAAACTAAAGATATTGAAAATAATAGATTGAAAGAAATAAAAGGTTAAGAAAAATTCCTAAAATGTTCTCGTTGAAAAATGATAGCTAAAAATGCTTTCGTTCAAGATAATTATTCTAATTTATATTAGAAGATATCATATGCATGTTAAGAGCGTATTGAATTTTGAAGTTATATATATATATATATAGAATATATATTTTAAATTGGTTTTTGATATTCAATTACAATTTAAAAGCATAAGAGCATATGCTAGATGCATGTTAGGAGAGTGAGTCACCTCTTCTTGAAAAGAGAGTATTAAATGAGAGTGAATGTGAAGGAGGGTGGAGGCCTGAGGAAGCAAACAATTTTACACATTTATATATATAAAGGGATGTCATTTATCTTATTGTCCATTTTAATCTCTTGTCATTTATATTTTGCCATTTAAATTATTGCCATTTATTTTCTTGTCCATTCTAAGTTCTTGCTTTATTTCATTGTCATTTATATTTTGCCATTTAAGTTATTGCTATTTAATTTATTGTTTATTTAACTTTTGTTATTTATCTTATTGTTGTTGATATTTCCATTTTTACATTATTTTGTCATTTATTTAAGCTTTATTTTATTGTCATTTAAATTGTTGTTATTTACTTGTATGTTGCCATCATCATCATCATCATCATCATCATCATCATTATTATTATTATTATTGTGAGTACTTATTTATAAATTATTATTCTATTATGTAAAATTATCATTGAACTTATTTTTATACAAGTTAATTATTTTAAACGAAGTTTATGGTCTTGGACCACTTGAAATAAAAACAAAATGGAACCTAATCTCTTAAATGGGCTCCCGACCCTCTGATGCGAATAAGGGTAAAAAGAAAAAAAAAATGCCTCAATGGTATCTAGAAAACAAAAATAAATGGAGTTGGCTAAGAAATAATGATAATTTATCAAATGAAATTTTAAGACCACTTAGCAAGCATTTTAAACTCTTGTATTCAAATGAATTTAGAAAGAGAAAACAAATAATTTGGGCTTTTTCTCCTAGATGATTTTGGCCCGTTAAGAAAATAAAGTAGAAAAGAAATTCTTTTTTTCAAATTATTTATACAAAATTAACTTGAAATGAAAAAAAGTAGAATAAGGTTTAGGTTAGTAAGACATTTCGGTCCTTAGAAATATTAACAAGGAACTTGAATTAAATTTTTTACAAAAGTTGGAATTTAGATTTTTATGAAGTATCCAAAAATATCAAAGTGAGAAAATGAAAAAAAAAATCTTTTGTTTTACATAAAAAAAAAAACACACTTTTTTAATAGATTAGGAAAAATGAGTTCTTTTATTAAAATTAAGCTTTTGGACAATACTTGATTTGGTTCAACTTAGTAAAAAGGAACCTTAGAATTAGTAAAGTTGGAAGAAAAGTTTTCTTGAAAGATCAATTTCATTTACCTTTTGTAAAATTAATTGGAGAATTAAAGTTTTGAGTCTATGGAATTAAATGGGCTTTTGGCCCAACTAATAAAAGTTTTATAAATGAAATTTCTTGTATAAAATTAAATTGTCTTGACATCTAATCTTTTTAAGTTATGGCTATGAAATGGAAATTTTGTTCAACTAAGCCTTTTTAGTAAATGTTTTTGTCAATAGAATAAAATGCCTACACTTGTAAATAAAACACACGTTTTATTTAGCAATTCTCTCAAACTTTAATTTCTAAAATTTTTGCATATTTATGGATTAAGAACCTTTCCTTTAAAATAGTCTAATTTAAAAATTAGAAAAGGAGAAGGATAAATCAAAGAAATTAAATTAAAAAATTATTTTTAAAAGTATGTATGTGTGAAAATGAATTTTTGTATACAACTTTAAGTGTTGACATTTTCTTGTTATATTTCCTTGTTGAATTGTTTCTAAGTTATTATGAATGACGGATGAATATCTTTGTGAAGAGTGTTTCTGAAACTTTGCTGGATTATCCAAAAAGTATGCCTGGAAACTTAGAAACAAAGTTCTAAGAAACCCCTAGTTTAGTTAGGACCATGCTTAGAAGCATAAGTTCCTGTGTCTGGGAAGTAACAGTTTGGTATACCGTGGAATGAAAGGCAGGGACTATTGTTGAGGTCTTGAGGGTAAAGATACCGAGTTATGAACGTCCCAATGGCTAGGATAACACCCTAAGCCGGGATAAATCACATAAAATGACTTGGTAACCCTGACGCCTACTCAACATCACCATGATTGGTAGAGTGTGTAACACCCTCATTTTTACTTTATTAAATGCCTGTTTATTTCTTCTGTATTTATTTTTGGACAACTAAATGGGAAACTCAAATTCTAAGAGACACAATTCAGCTCAGAATAATGAGCGCTACTCAGTTGTAGTTTTTAATAATTTATCCAAAATGGGGCCAAATAATCATAAAAATATCCAAAACATCCTAAAAAGACAATATTAGAGCAAATTAATAAGAATAACTAAAAGAATTTGAAAAATAAATTTTAAGTTTAGAATATTAATTAGGACAATAAAATATAATTTTAAAAATTTTATGAGAATTTATTGAATTTCTATGAGACATTATCAAAATACCTTGGTTGACTGTAAAAGTTCGACCAAAGTTATTTTAACTTAAACAAATTATGAAAGAATTATCTATATGATAACTTTAAAAAAAATAAAAAATTATTATTTTGAATTAAAAAAATTAAAATTTTAAAATTTCAATTTATTAAGAAATAAAGGTGATTTATTTAGTAATAGAAAAAACACATATAAATAATTAAAAAATAATTATGTATAATAATATTAATGAAAAAAATTATTTATTTATTTATTTATTTGTTTAGACAAGGGCCTGGACGTGAACCCAAAATCCATTTTGATAATTAAAAAGTTAAAATGGGATAAATATAAGATTTTAAAATTTAAAAATAATTATATAATAAATTAATATTATAAAAATTTGATCATAGGAATTAACGTGAACTGAAAAGTGTCCAAATAGCTCTTAAATTTCAGTCATGCATTAGTCTACTTAGAGATAATAACAAAAATTAACATTTAAATTTAATTGTAAAATTCTATTATATATACAATAAAAAATAATCTTAAAAAGGAAACATTCATGTGCCAACCTCTAGAGTAATTCTACACAGAATCTCATCCCATTTGGCAATACCAGAGCGTTTCTTTCATTTTTTTGCTTACATGTCAACCTCATGTTTATTTAAATACAAATTAATTTATGGATAATTATGACGCAATTTATAAACAATTAAGACATAAATATTAGAGAATCAAAATAAATATTATATATGATAAAAATGGTAATTACACAACATTGCTATAAATATAAATCAAATTTTTTAAGGAAACATTATAAAACCAAGATGAAAATTAGTATAAATCATAACTATCCATTTTTTAAAATCAATATAAACCAACATTATAGCAATAAATATTACATAAATCTTGAGGACATGTTGCCCATTATATAAATATTATATAAATCAACATTAATATACAACAGTATTTTAAGGAATAATAAATATTATATACAATAAAAATGGTAACTGCCCATCATTAAAAATAAATTTGAGAATCCATTCACAGGTTTGGATTACGCGTGGCAAATCAAGAGTAACTTTCAAGGTTTGGATGACACATGTCATTTATAGAGAGGTTTGGATGACACGTGTCATTTTATGATGCTTCGTAGATATTTGGTTCAGTTACAGATCATAATTATTATCATTATAATTATTACATTAACGAGTATTAAAAGGCTATATTTGAATTTGAAAATTCTATTAAATATCTATCTTTTAAATAACTACCTTAATTAGAATTAAAAATTCTATTGGTTATTTGACTTAATTATTTGTTAATAACTAACGAAAAATAATATATATAGTTTCCTTAATTATTTCCAAAATCAAGGATAAATTAACGAGTATTTTTTATTTTTTAAAAATTATATACTTAATCAATAATTTTTTACTTACATTCACCCTAATTTTGTCCTAAATAGAAATCAATAAATAATTTTTACTCAATAATTTTTTTACTTACATTCTATTATTTATGTCAATAATTTAATAAGTTTCAAGGACCAAAATAATTATTATTACATATTTTAAGTATAATTTGGGAAGATATTTGTGTATAATTATTATTATATATTTTAAGAGTATGAATGAAGAGGATATTTTAAACTAGCCTTTAAAACAAATGTGATCATTTTCATATGATTTTACTCAATAAACTAAATTTTACGTCATCAATTAGGGGTTGTTTGATTCGGTGTTAATGTATTATTAAATATCAATAATCTATAATTTATAATATATAATCTATAATCTATACAAACAAAAATAATCTAAAAAAGAAAAGTACCACATGTCAACCTCTGAAGCAATTTCACACGAATCTCATTCCATTTGGCAACACTAGAGTGTTTCCCTCTTTTTTGTCTTACGTGTTGACCTCATATTCATTTACATACAAATCAATTTATGGATAATTACGATACTCAATTTATGAATAATTAAGACACAAAAAATTAGAGAATCAAAATAAATGTTATATATGGTAAAAATAGTAACTGCACAACAATCCATTAAACATAAATCAATTTTTTTAAGAAAAAAAATCAAAATAAACTTGATATCTGACTACCCTTAAATTTAAATATTAATAAAGGATACATTTACGTTACAAATATTTTATATTATATATCAATCAAAATAATAATCAAACACTAATTTTCTGTGCATTACACCGGTCCACAGTCTAATTTAATACAAGAGATGTCATCTAGTTATAATATAAAAATGTTTATATTTCGAAGTTAAATATTATATTTATAACGGAAAAATAAATGGAATTAACTAAATTCAAGCAATAATATTTTTAAAAACAAAAATATAAATAAAAGTAAGATATCATCTATAGTATATACAAAAGAAAATAATTTCAAATAAGAAACTTCCATGTGTCGATCTTTAGAACAATTTTACATAAAATCTTATCTCACTTGGCTTCATGACAATGCTTCCCTCTATGGTAATTATATATATATATTGTGATTTGAATTAATTATGATAATTATAACAAATATATATTTTAATTATGGTAATGAAAATTATTTTACACAAAGGTAGTTAGATTTTTTAAAATTGTATAATTAAAGTAATTAATGTAGTTATCAATTACATACAACTAAACTAATTACCTGAAATAATTATATATATTTGAATTACATAATTAAAATAATTTTGAATTATATACAATTAAGATAAATATTTTAATTATATATAATTCATTTTTCTCAAAGTGAAATTTTTATTTTTTATTGATAAAATTACATAATTACATTAATTAAGGAAATTAAAACCAACACATATTCTTAATTGAATTAATTAAAGTTTTATAATTAGTACATATAAGTTTTAATTAAGGTATTAAAGATCATTTTAAGTTAGGGTATGTGTGTATGTGTATGAATTTTAATTATTATATAAAATTTAATTATTGTATATATATATATATATATATATATATATTCTAATTATTAAAATAATTAATATATTATTTATATTGCATGTATTAGATGTTATATTTCAAAATGTCAATAAAAAATATAAAGCTCAAGTTAACAACATCACATCCATTTTTTCTCAAGCCACAAGGTCACATTCATTTTTTTCTACCAAAATGTTGTTTTTTTTTACGACCTATATATATTTTAATTTGAGTTAATATAGGTAATTAATGTAATTATCATCTACATATGATTAAGGTAATTATCTGTAATTATTATTATTATTATTATTATTATTATATATTTAAATTGCATAATATAATAGTTAATGTAATTACGGTCAATATATATTCTGAAATGAATTAATTAAGGTAATTTTTCACCCACGATCCATTATGCGTTGCATTATTTAGATTTAAATCAAGAAAAGGTATCAAATTTCAATATTTGATGATGATCAAAGAGTTCCTACATCAACCAAAAACATTATGTATTGAGAAATATTTGATAATATTTAACATGATCAAAAATATTAACATGAGTTTTATTCCAATTTTCCTTTTTTTTTCAATTGGAGCGTTGTGTTTATTTTTTTAATATCTTGGATTTTTTTTCATCTTTTTTTCAATTATCACTTATCTTTCATACAAAAACTCAATGGTCATAATTATAGCCAAAAGTGTTCAATTAATTTCATTCAGTGTCAAATCTTTCATATTGAAACGCTCTATTTTTTTTTTTTCAATGGAAGCTTAATTTTGAACAAAGATACCAAAAAAAACTATAAAACCCTCTATGATTTCTTAGATTTTATTTTTGCCACATACATCTTTTAATTTGGGCTATAAGTATAGCGATTAGGGTTGACAAAAAAAAATTGTACTTGTGGCTAAAATATACTATAGATTGAAAATCGATATCCTAATGGGGTACCTACTGGTAAAATAAATGAATTTTTCTCTATCTACTTATTACCGAGACAGAGGTAGGTAGTAAAGTACCTAAACTTGCAGGTACCCGCAATTTTGAATTACTTAAATAACTTTAATTATATATAAATTAAGTTGCTCTAATTTATTTTTAGTGTAAATATATTTATTTTAGTATAAATATATGTTTTAAATTTTTTTTTTAATTTTATTTAGTTTTTCTTTTTTAATTTTATATTTTCATAAATATCCACAAATACCCGTGAATACGTATGGATATTTATAAAATTCATTAATACTCACTCAACAGATATTCATGCAGGTACGAGGCAACCATGAGATGTACTTTCATTTAAGAAGGGTAGTGACGAGAGGTTACTACTCGTGCCCATCCTGCAACATTGTCATCCCTAATAGCGATTTAGTCTACAAATATCATATCATATTTATAAAAATCATATTAATACTTTATACAATATTCACATTTAAGAATAATCATCTAAACTATATATATATATATATATATATATATATATATATATATATATATATATATATATATATGGGTCAGGATCCGATGACACCAGGTGTCAAAGTTAGTCAAGTTACACCTTCAATAACTTTTTGTAGAATGCAAATTTAACCAATCTAACTATTGAATTAAGTAATAACATCTTCATGATCATGTATATCCAATTTTACATAATTCAGACTTTTATAGATATGTTATCTAACATTAGATATTTACATATCTTTTAATATCTTGTTATACGTTAAAATAAAGTGGTGCAATGAACTACCAAATAATTTTTAAATTATATGAAATTTTGTATAGTTGATCTAATTAATAAGAACATCAAATTCAATGATTGGATTGGTTAAATTTATATTCTACAAAAAGTTATTGAAGGTGTAATTTGACTAACTTTAATACCTGGTATCAACGGATCCTGACCCTATATATATATATATATTAAAAATACAAAACATCACTACAATATTGACATTAAAATAAGCATCAATATACTTAATTTCACTAATAATATTAAAATTTATGGTCCTTCTTTTTTTATACTAAGTATTAAAATAAATACATTTAAAAATTTACATATTAACAAATGTTATATTTATTTTACAAATAATTAATATTACATATCAATCAAAATAATAATCGAATGTTAATTTTTGTACATTACACGGGTTCACGTACTAATAATTAATAAAGGAAAATGCTAAGAAAGCGCAAGGATAATACTAGGAAAGTGCGGAGACACTTCTCCACAATTCCCAGCGGTAAATTGGTCAACAAAGAGATAAAGACAAGTTTTTATAATTAAATAAATTACTGAAGTTGAATTTTCTTAACCACATTATTTTTTAACTCGTGTGTCTTAAATTTAAAGCACAAAAACACTGACTCTATTCCTGTATTTCAGCTGCACAACACGCACGCCCTCACCTCACTTCACCTCCCTTCGCTCTTTCAATTTTTCTATAATTATTTAAACACAAAGCAAATAGGAGGTTATTGATTTTACAGCAACAGTTTCATCCTTTTCTACTTGCCGGAGCTTCTTGGTGGTTCAAATCAACCTTTATTCTCTCTCTTTTGTGAAAGCTTCTTGTTGAGGTAAGGGAGAGAGTAGGGTGTTTAATTCAAATTAGTATTACTTTACATGTGGTTCATGGGATAGATTTGGCCCACAAATCTATTAGTTTACAATATTATGTATTTTCTTGATATATTGTTTTGATTATTGTATGGTGATTATGATTTTTATGTTGTATTTTTGTGATTTACTTGATTAGAATTAACTCTAATCATAGTTTATAATAAACAGTTGGTTTGTTAAATTAATCGGTTAGAATTAATTTTTATTCTGTTTTATAAATTTTAAACAATTTAATTAGTGATTTAATCGGTTAGTTGTGGTTAAAAATTAATTTTAATCGGTTTATTATATTTAAATAAATATTTAATCGGTTAAAATTAATAAAAATCTGATTATAATCGGTTATTTCTAATTTTAATCTGTTTAATCGGTTCATTATTGATTTAATTTATTGACTAAGTGATTTACTTAGTTTATTAGAAATTTATTCGATTTATTGTAAAATAAACTGATTCAATCCGATTAATCTACTATTCTAAATAAAATATTGGTGATTTAATTGTTTAGTAGGTTACTCAAATTTTTGTATGTTGTTCGCCTGTTATTGTTAGCATTACAGTTATTGATTTGGATAGACTATCATGTTTAAATAAAATTTTAAATACTATATTATTTGAAATAATATATGTATTATGTTTTATAAATGAAAATATTTTAAAGAATAAGAATATTATACAATATTCTGATTATATGTATATTATAAAAATATATTCGATTTTTATAAAACAGTATTGAGTACAAAAAGATTTAAGTTTTGTATAATTTATAGTATTTAAGAAACTGTAAATTTATATATTTCGGTGATCATATTTAAGTGTGTGTGTGTGTGTGTGTGTATATATATATATATATATATAATGTAAGATTCTGTTTCAAATAAAAATATATGTATAGCCTACTGTTAATAAATGATAACTATCTTGTTACAAGTATAAAAATATAATAATGATTTATGATTAAAACAGTTTTATATATACTGTTATATAACTATAAACAATTAAGGTTTTATATATATATATATATATATATATTGATTTTAAATATAGTAATCGTTTATTGATAGAAAAAGAAATATATTATATAAATATATAGTTATTTAAAAATTTGAAATGAAGTAAAAGTAGGATTTAGCTAGTGAAGGGATAAATTAATTATAATTTTTCAACTGAAACAAATAACGTAAATAAATTTATTATGTGTTAAATTTATTATTTCTATGAAATTGATATAATACCTCTGAATAGGTATTGGAGTTGAGACTTGGTTTTATTAGAAAGATAGAGACGATAAAGAATATTGTCTGTTAACCATAGTATATCATAGAAGCCATACAGTGAGACATATGTTCTATGAATCATGCATAAGCCTTTGAGTCTGAGAAACATGATGGTTGTGAGTAAAACGTGCAGTGAGTGCATGTGATCTGTTGAGATGGGAATGACAGTGTGGTACATTGCGGGATGTATGCAAGGACCTAGAAGGGTCTTGAGGATACGGTATCAAGTAGTGAAGTCCCGATGGCCAAGTTAGCAACCTTGAGCCGGGATCTTTACGGAGAATAAGCTTGATAATCCTGACAATTGCTGAGTCATCACCAGGATTGGTAGAGAGTATGTCCCCAGGATTTGGCCAGTGGGTCGTTTTCTTAAGAATACGATGACTATGATGATGATCGTACCAGGCAGGAGATATGTACTCCAAATCATTTCCTAGAAGCAGAGATTAGTTGATGATGATGACGTTCATCTATTGAGATATGGATCCATATAAGTATTGAACTCTGAGAGTTGCATGAACTTAGGTCCAAATCTTAGGAACCTCTATATTCATTGTTTTGTGTTTTGTTAATTTTATGTGTGACTGTTGTAGGAAATCCTACGAACGTTATGTGAAAGTGATTTAAGAATTAAATCACCTCACTCTTTTCATCTTTTTATTTGTATATATTTGTGGTACGACATCACTGTTGGCAGTTGGCGAAGATGGATCATGCAGACAATGCTGACAACGAAGACATTGAAAATAGAAAGGACACATAGGAGAATACTTTAGAAGGACAACTGTAACGTCTGGCCGCTTACAGGATCGACGACTGTCCCCACAAAGCAACACAAGACTTTTCAGCATGCTATGTCCTTACTCACATGCTTCCTAGGAAATTTCTCAAGATGTCACCCATCCTAGAATTGCTTCAAATCAAGCACACTTAACTGTGGAGTTCTTAAGTGACAGGCTACCGAAAAGTAGATGTATCTTGTTAGTATAAATAGCACTTATTAATTCTTTTAAGCTATCTTCAATTGTACAGTTCTATACCTACACAGCCTCTGGATCCCTCTCATTTTGGTGTGTATTCGATTTATTCATGTGTCCCTCCCGCTGGAAGCCTGTCAGGAGCCGCTCTTTGTTTATGCATCATCTCTTTTGCACCGGCGATCACTCCTCGCCCTCGTCAGTGCCCGATATGTTACATGCCCACCAACTTCTGCTTGGTTCATCCTCGAACCACACCTTACTAGGAGAGAGGCCCTGCTCTGATACCACTTTGTAACACCTAACCGCTTTCAAGATCGATGGCTGTCCTCACAAATCAACACAAGACTTTTCAGCATACTTTGTTCTCACTCACACGCTTCCTAAAAAACTTACCAAGACGTTACCCATCCCAAAATTGCTCCAACTCAAGCACGCTTAACTGTGGAGTTCTTAAGTGATAGGCTACCGAAAAGTAAATGCATCTTGTTGGTATAACTAATACTTATTAATTCTTTTAAGTTATCCTCAACTGTACAGTCTCATAATTGCACAACCTTTGGATCTCTCTCATTCTAGTGTGTATTCAATTCATTCATATGCCCCTCTTGCTGGAAGCCTTTCAGGAGCCGTTCCTTGTCCGTGTCTCATCTCTTTTGCACCAGTGATCACTCTACGCCCTCATCAACACCCGGGATGTTACAACAACCATTGCTTCCTATCATAGTTAAGTTTGTAACGATGATAGTTTGGTTGGGTTTATAGATAATAGATAGTATTACTGCTCTAACTTAGGTCTATTTATTTTATAAAAGTGTAATTAGGATCTTTTGGTTATGAATATATTTTATAATAATGGTTATAACACTTTGTTATTCTGGATGACTATAATCACACAGATAATAGTGATGTATATGTTTTTTTGGGACTATGATTTATGAATGACGTCGTTCATATTTATTTGATCACAAGTCGTTTTTAATTTCATCAATTACGTAAAAAAAATTTACTCTCATTTTTAATAAATGAATAAAATAAATTAAATAAAATAAATTAAATTAATGTTGGAAAAAAAGTGTCAATGTGATTGGGTGTTACAAAGTGTATATTCCTAATGGGCGTCTGGCCCTTTTCCTCAAGGATGATGATTACGACATGGATGTCTGTACCTTGTGAGGGATTATACAAACTCTCAATCGCTTCCTAGTGATTCATGATGGTTAAAGTGAATCATTAGAGATAGGTATGGATCCATACTTCTAATAAAGATCTATAAGTGACAAACAATAACGTAGGTCAAACCTTCAATTTTTTCGATTAGTTGTTTAATTTATTGTTTATAGCCTATTAAGAAAACGAATGAGGCTTTTATAAAAATTTCACTCCTTTCTTTTCTGTTTCTTTTCATATACGACCATGATATAAGCAGATGGACTTATTTTACGAGATGATGAACATTCACATAGCATACAGTCCCCATAGTCATTAGGTCTATGTACCATTCGCCTAATACTCTACATACTAGAGACATGTTACCTTTACATTAATGTCCTCTATCCCTAATGAGTTCTTTTTGATGGAGTGGCTTACGTTACTTATGACTTTATCCACTACCGCCCCTGACGGTTTTGTCAGAAGGCCACAACCCCCTCCACCATCACCTGCAAATGTTGATATAGATGACGTCCCATTTCCTCAGATGGATGACAATCATGATAATGGCATTATGATGATTCTTACAGCCTACCTTCAGTATTACAAGCCACCACTCGTCATCCCACCATTCCCCGACACGACTGAGTCTTCATCCGTACCTTTATATCATCTAAGCGAGGACTATGGATGGATTCATTCTTCCTCAAAGATAAGTAGTGTCGGCAACTTCGATGGCCTTGGGCAGGTGCCCCATGGTCATGAACCTTTAGACGACGAGGATGAAAACATGATAGACTTGGAGAATGCTAATGTGATAGACTCTAAGGACTCGCAGTGATGGCAACTCTGCGTACGAATTTTTGTAGATTCTATAGGATAGGGTGACCTAATATAGACTTATACTTTTCTGACATAGGTCATTTTGTTGTACAGCTACGGGCAAGTATTTAGAATATATTTTGATGTATTTGCTGTTGTATTCCTTATGTATCTATTCTGACTTTGTATGTAAGACTTGACGCATATATATTATATGAGGACATTTATTTCATGATCATGATTCTTTATATAATGTCTCTTTAGTTTACTAAACGTTTGCGAAAAATAAGTATGCATAAGCTTTAAATTAAGCCAACATTTCAAACAAATAGATTAAGAAATAATAAACGTTTATCTTATTATAATGGGTGTTACATTAAGTGGTATTAAAGCAGTTCTTTCTTGTCAAGCCTTGAGTTATGGACTTGATTATTATTTGCTATGTGCTCTCGCATTTTCTATTGAAAAATAGAAGTGTAGGATAAGTAGTATGATAGGAAAAGGCGAAGATCGAAGACAACGACGAACGCATAAAGAAGAATAACACTTAGGATTTTACTATTATTGGTTAAGGGATAGTAAAGTAAAAAGTACAACTCTAGGAAAAGTTCTGGTTAGGAAAGACTTTGTACTTAAGAGTGTCTTTTGTGACCCACCTCTCTTTCTTGGGAGCTAACTCAGAGTGTGCTAATTATAACATATTATTTCTTTTCCAATATGATGTATTATTTTAAGAAAAGACTTAGGCAAATATTTTTCTTTCCAGGACAAAATGACTGGTAGACCTAAGAATGACACTACCCAACAACTGTTGGAAAGAATGACTACTGTCTTGGAAAATATGAACCAGGAACATAATGTCAAACCTACTGAATACAGGGGATAGGAAACCTTTCACAAGAACAACCTACCTCAGTTTAAGGGAAGTTTCAACTCTAAAGGTGCGCAGTCATAGATTACAGAGATCAAGAAGATCTTCACTACTATGGCGTGCACCGACGCGAACAAGGTTACCTATGCGGTATTCATGTTATTTGGAGATTCTAAGAATTAGTGGAGATTCACTAGACAACAGCTAGAAGCAGAAGGAAGGCAGATCACCTGGGAGGTCTTTAGACTGATATTTCTAGAAAAGTATTTCCCTAAAGATCTCAAAAGAAGGAAAAAGACTAAGTTTCTGAACATGTGACAAGGTAGCATGAGGGTTAGGGAATACACAATAAGGTTTGACGAACTATTGACATAGTCTTTATTTCTATGAAGGCATGGACGAATGTTCCCAGTGCTCGAAGTTTGGGAATGGTTTAGGGCCTGACATCAAGCAGGCCATTGGCTACATAGAGATCACATCATTTCACACACTCGTAAACTGTTGTAGGATTTACAAGGATGACACTAAGGCAAGACAAACACAATGGAAGTCCAGAGGTCCATAGCGAAACAAGAGAAAGGAATTCTTCAATAAGAAGAAACTCTATTAGCATCCACCTCAATTCTCTAGAAGTTCTTCAAGACAGAAAATTTTCAATTCTAACCCTATCATTTCTAGCACAAACAACTTTGTTCGATGCTTCCAATGTGGAGGACACCACCTAACAAGAAACTGCACGGTCAAGACAGTGGCCTATTATAACTGTGGCAAGTCTGGCCACTATAGTAACAATTATAAGGAGCCGAAAAGGGAGTATAGAAAGGCTTAAGTGGGAAGGCCCAGGCAACGAGCAGAGTTTTCACCATGAACAGAACTGAAGTCGTTCAACCTAGGTCTCATCTAAGGTAAGTGCATCGTAAATAACCACCTTTTAAATGTACTATATTATTCAGGTGCTACTCATTCATTCATATCATATGATTGCGTGAAATATCTAAACTTTCCTGTTTCCTTATTACCTTGTGATTTAACTGTTTGTATTTCCACAAATGTTCTTATCATAACTTCTCTTACATGCTTAAATTGTTGTATCTCTGTAGAAGGTAGAGATTTTTCTGTGAATTTAATATGTCTATCTTTATCTTATTTGGATATCGTGTTAGGAATGGACTGGTTATCTTCTAACCATGTTTTCCTAAACTGTCATGATAAGACCTTAACTTTTAAGCCCATTCTTGATAGAACTCTTGACTCAAGA
Organism: Spatholobus suberectus; assembly: GCA_004329165.1. NCBI lineage: Eukaryota > Viridiplantae > Streptophyta > Magnoliopsida > Fabales > Fabaceae > Spatholobus > Spatholobus suberectus. Next base: position 14,889,241 of record QUWT01000781.1, on the reverse strand, counting down.
TATTTAAGAGAAGTTACTACCAACCACAAAGAGCTTCAAAAAGAGCCAAAGTTTACATGATCCTGACTTTTATGGAAGTAAAAGAAAGTCTGAATGTTAGTAAGTTTCCTGTAGCCTATGAATACCCTGATGTTTTTCCTGAAGATGTTCCTGGATTACCTCTAGAAAGAAAGATAGAATTCACCATAGATTTGGTACCAAGATCATAACCTATATCTATAGCTCCCTACAGAATGTCACCTCTAGAATTAACAAAACTGAAAAAGCAAATAGAGGAACTCTTAGATAAACAACTTATTAGACTTAGTATTTTCCTTAGGGTGCTCTTGTTTTGTTAGTCAAAAAGAAGGATGAGAGTATGAGGTTGTGTGTGGATTATCATCAGCTTAATAAGATTACCATTAAGAATAGGTATTCTCTTCCTAGAATAGATGATTTGATGGATCAGTTAAGAGGTGCTTCAATATTTTTTAAGATTGACTTGAAATATGGTTATCATCAGATTTAGGTTAAGGCGGAAAACATTCCAAAAATTACTTTTAGGGCGAGATACGGTCATTACGAGTAGTTGGTAATGCTTTTTGCTGTAACCAATGCTTCTGCCATATTCATAGATTCTATGAACCGTATTTTTCACCAGTTCTTGGACAAGTTTGTGGTAATCTTCATTGACGACATTTTGATATACTCTAGAAGCCATGAGGAACATGAAGAACATTTGAGGATTGTGTTGCAAATTTTGAGAGAAATGGAGTTATATGGAAAACTCTCAAAATGTGAGTTTTGGTTGGAACAAGTTCAGTTTTTGGGACATGTAATATCACAAGGAGGAATTGTTGTTGATCCCACAAAGGTTGAAGTCGTGTTGCATTGGGAACAACTAATGACAATCACTGAAATACATTGTTTTTAAGGTTTGGCAGGCTATTATAGAAAGTTCATTGAAGGATTTTCTAAACTAGCATTGTCTTTCACTAAGTTGACACGTAAAAGCCAACCATTTGTATGGAACAATGCATGTGAAGTCAATTTTTAAGAATTAAAAAGAAGGTTGACCTCTACACCAATGTTGATTTTACTTGACCCTACCAAGAAGTTTGAAATGTACTGTGATGCCCCATGACAAGGGTTAGGGTGTGTTTTGATGCAAGAAGGAAGGGTGGCAACCTATGCTTTGAGGCAATTAAGGCAACATGAAGTTAATTACCCTACGCATGACTTGGAGCTAGCTACGGTAGTGTTTTCTCTGAAGATATGGAGACACTACTTGTATGATGCAATGTTTAAAGTGCTCAGTGATCATAAGAGTTTGAAGTATCTTTTTGACCAAAAGGAACTAAATATGAGACAGCGTAGGTAAATGGAATTCCTGAAGGATTATGATAGTATCGCCCTAGCAAGGCAAATGTAGTGCAGGTACTTTATGTCATAAATCCTTACATTTATCAACGATGATGGTGAAGGAGATGGAGTTGATAAAATCATTTAAAGATTTGAACTTGGCACTAGAAAGAAGACTTAAGAGTTTTTGTTTAGGAATGCTCAAGATTACAAGTGAGTTTCTTGAACAGATTAAGGAAGCACAGGAAAAGGATCCTCTGTTGCAAGAAAAGTTGAGTGCAAGGGAAGAAGAAAAAGAGCTTGAGTTTCATAAGGATTCCAGTGGTATTGTGAAGTTTGGAGAAAGGATTTGTGTACAAATGGAGGAAAATTTGAGAAAACTAATTTTGGAAGAAGATCATAAGAGTAGATTGAATATTCATCCAGGTGCCACTTAGATGTATCAAGATTTGAAACAGATGTTCTGATGGCCTGATATGAAGGAGGCTGTAGTAGAGTTTGTGGCCTGTTGTCTAGTGTGTCAAAAGAAAAAAGTAGAACATCAAAAACCCTCTGGTGAGCTACAATCTTTGGACATTCTAGAATGAAAATAGGAAAGCATATCAATGGATTTTATGATAAGGTTGCCTGGGATTTCATTTGGTCATGATGCTATATGGTTAATTGTGGACAGATTGACAAAATTTGCTCACTTCTTACCTATTAACATCAAGTTCCCTTTAGAGAAGTTAGCTCAGCTGTACATAAAAGAGGTTATCAAGTTGCATCGTATACCTTTTAGCATAATTTCTGATAGAGACCCTCATTTCACCTCTAGATTTTAGGAAAGTTTGCAAAGAGCGTTAGGAACTAGGCTCAAACTTAGCTCAACCTATCACCCCCAGATCGATGGACAATATGGAAGGACTATCCAATCTCTAGAAGATCTGTTAAGAGCATGTGTCTTAGAGCAAACAAGAAATTGGGATCAGTTCTTACCCTTGATAGAATTTACCTATAATAACAGTTTCCACTCTAGTATAGAAATGGCTCCATATGAGGCTTTGTATAGGAGAAAATGTAGAACCCTATTATTTTGGTTCAAAACTAGAGAACATTTGATCTTAGGTCCTTAAATAGTTCAACAAGCTTCAGATAAGATTAAAATGATTAGGAAAAAGATAAAGGTATTATAGGACAAGAAGAAAAGTTACTATGACAAACGGAAAAAACCCCTCGAGTTTTAAGAAGGGGACCATGTTTTATTGAAAGTTACACCAATTACTGGGGTTGGCAGGACTCTCAAATCTTGAAAACTTTCTCCAAAATTCATTGGTCCTTATTAAATTCTTAAGCAATTGGTTTCGTCACTTATCAAATTGCTTTACCTCCCACCTTTCTAATCTTCAAAAGGTGTTTCACATTTCTCAGCTTCAAAAATACATTCTTGATCACTCTTATGTGATAGAACCTGATGTAGTACAAATAAGAGAGAACCTTACTTATGATGCATTTTCCATAAGGATCGGGGATCGTAAGATTAAGCTGCTTCGGGAAAAAAAGATACTGTTAGTGAAGGTTCTATGGAGTCAACAAGGAGACAGAGATGCCACTTGGGAATTGGAGAGCAACATGCAAGAGCTATATCCTCATCTGTTCACAGGTTAGTGAATTTCAAGGATGAAATTCCTAAAAAGAGGGGAGTAATGTAACACCCTCACTTTCACTTACTAATCTATCTTTCAATTATTTTATAATTATCTGTTGGAAATCTCAGGAGTTTGATCCCCCACGATTACATTCGTCTTAGTGAATAATAGTTAGTTGAGATTTTTAATAATTTTTCTGGAGCCCGAAAAAAGGGTAAAATAGTAATTGAGAAAATAGATAAAAATAGTTAGAAGTGTCTAAAATTTATTTTTACGTCATTTATGTATTTAGAATAATTAATAATAATTTTAAAAAAAAACTTGAGAATTTATTCAGACAGTTTTTGTGAAATGATCAGTATATCGCTAAGCAACTCCGGGAGCCAACCAGAGACTTTTTGAAATCAAAAAATTTTGAAAAAATTATATTGAGTATATTTTAATTATTAAAATTTTATTTTGAGGGAAAAATGGTGAAAAAATGAAAAATATAATTATTTGATAAAAACTTGATTTATTAGCTTAATAAATGCCTTTTTTAGTGAAAAAATTTTTAGAAATAATATATATATGAAAAAAATCTGAAATTTTTTTAAAGACTCACAAAAATATGTGTGAATGCATGGTATTATCAAAATTAATTAAAACTGACCAAAAATTTAATCCAATTATTTACCATAAACTATTATTTTATTACTTTTACCATTATTAACACATGGGTAATTGTAAGTCAACAAAAACAGCTCTTATTTTCCCCCTTCTTGCCCCATTTTCTTGCTGGGTTCAAAACTAATTGAAGGAGGGAGTACAATTTAAATTATTTTAATGGGTTTAGTTAAAAAAAATTAGAACAAAACTATACTAATTTTTTTCCTGTTAATACTTGCCTACTACACTTCTATTCTCACACTTTTATTCAAGTTTTCAGACCCTCTTTTTTTGGTCGTGTTGGATGTCTCCTTCTCTCCACTCTCCAAGTTTTCAAACCTATTAAGAAAACATTTTAAAAGCTAAAACCCCACTCCCCCTTTACCTCTAAATATGGTTGTTGATGGTGCTTAAGAAGAGGAGAGGAAGTGTTTAAGTTTTTGGATCTAAACCTATGCTTAGAAATGCTTTAATGATGGAAGAAAAAAAATTAAGACTTAGAGAGTGGAGAGAAAGGGACATGCAACACAACCAGAGAAAAGGGGTCCGAAAACTTGAATAAAAGTGTGATAGTAGAAGTGTAGTAGGAGGGGTATTTATAGGAGAAAAATTAGTATAGTTTTGATTGAATTTTTTTAACTAAATCCATTAAAATAATTTAAATTGTACTTCCCCCTTCAATCAGGTCTGAATCCAGCGAGAAAATGGAGCAAGAAAGGAGAAAATAAGAGTTGTTTTTGTTGGCTTGCAATTACCCATGTGTTAGTAATGGTAAATGTAATAAAATAATAGTTTGATAAATAATTAGATTAAATTTTTGGGTTAGCTTCAATTAATTCTGACCCCACCATGCATTCACAAATATTTTTGTAAGTCTTTAAAAAAATTTCGAATTTTTCTCATATATATATTATTTCTAATAAATTTTTCACTAAAAAGGGCATTTATTAAGCTAATAAATCAAGTTTTTATCAAATAATTATATTTTCATTTTTTTCACCAATTTTCCATCAAAATAAATTTTTTATAATTAAAATATACTCAATATAATTTTTTCAAAATATTTCGATGTCAAAAAGTCTCTAGTTAACTCCAACAATTACTTAGGGTTATATTGATCATTTTGCAAAAATTGTCTTAATAAATTTTTGAAACAGTTTTTAAAATTATTATTAATTTTTCTAAGTACATAAATGACTGAAAAATAAATGTTATACACTTCTAACTATTTTTATCTATTTTCTCAATTATATAGTTTTTCTAGGGGCAAAATAGTTGTTTTATCCTTTTTTCGGGCTCCAAAAACATTATTAAAAATTTAAACTAACTATTATTCATTAATACGAACGTAACCGGGGGATCAAACTCTTGAATTCCATAATTAAAAGACAGATTAATAAGTAAAAGTGAGTTTTTTACATTACTCCCCTTCTTTGAGAAAGTTCATCCTAGAAATTCACTAAACTGTGAAAAGATGAGGATATAGCTCCTGCATGTTGCTTTCCAGTTCCCAAGTAGTGTCTCTGTCTCCTTATTGACTCCACAAAACCTTCACTAACGTTATCTCTTTTCTCTGAAGTCGCTTAATCCTACGATCCCCAGTCCTTACAAGAAATACATCATAAGTAAGGTTCTTTCTTATTTGTACTACATCAGGTTCTATCCCATGAGAGGGATCAAGAATGTATTTTCGAAGCTGAGAAACGTGTAACACGTTTGAAGATTAGAAAGGTGGGGAGGTAAAACAATTCGCTTAAGAATTTGATAAGGACCAATGAATTTTGGAGAAAGTTTTAAGACTTGAGAGCCTTACCAACCCCAGTTATTAGTGTAACTTTCAAGAAAACATGGTCCCCTTCTTGAAATTCGAGAGGTTTTCTCTGTTTGTCATAGTAACTTTTCTACCTGTCCTGTGATACCTTCATATTTTCCCTAATCATTTTAATCTTATCTGAAACTTGTTGAATTATCTTAAGACCTAAGATCAAAGGTTCTCCAGTTTCGAACCAATACAATGGGTTCTATGTTTTCTCCCATACAAAGCCTCATATGGAGCCATTTCTATACTGGAGTGGAAACTGTTATTGTAGGTTAATTTTATCAAGGGTAAGAATTGATCCCAATTCCCTGTTTGCTCTAAAACACAGGCTCTCAACAGATTTTCTATAGATTAGATAGTCCTTTCAAACTGTCCATCGATAAAGGGTGATAGGTTGAGCTAAGTCTAAGCCTAGTTCCTAACGCTCTTTGCAAACTTTCCTAAAACCTAAAGGTGAAACAAAGGTCTCTATCAAAAATTATGCTAGAAAGTACACCATGCAACCTGATAACCTCTTTATGTATAGCTAAACTAACTTCTCTAAAGGAAACTTGATGTTAATGGGTAATAAATGAACAGATATTGTGAATCTATTCACAATCACCCATATAACATTATGACCAAACGAAGTCCTAAGCAACCCTATCATAACATCCATTGATATGCTTTCCCATTTTCATTTTGGAATATCCAAAGATTGTAGCTCACTAGAGGGTTTTTGATGTTCTACCTTTGTCTTTTGACACACTAGACAATAGGCCACAAACTCTACTACAACCTTCTTCATATCAGGCCATCAAAACATCATTTTCAAATCTTGATATATCTTAGTGGCACCCGGATGAATACTCAATCTACTCTTATGAACTTCTTCCAAAATTAGTTTTCTCATATTTTCCTTGATTGGTACACAATTCCATTCTCCAAACTTCACAATGCCACTTGAATCCTTTTGAAACTCAAACTTCTTTTCTTCTTCCCTTGCAATAAACTTTTCTTGCAACAAAGGATCCCTTTTCTGTGCTTCCTTAATCTGTTCAAGAAACTCACTTGTAATCTTGAGCATTCCTAAACAAAGACTCTTGGATCTTATTTCAACTGCCAAGTTCAAATCTCTGAATGATTCTATCAACTCTAATTCTTTCACCATCATCATTAATAAATATAAGGATTTATGACTTAAAAGCATCTATCACAACATTTCCCTTACTAGGATGATACTGTAGCTCAAAGTAATAATCCTTCAGGAATTCCATCCACCTACGTTGCCTTACATTCAGTTCATTTTGGCCAAAGAGATACTTCAAACTCTTATGATCACTGAGAACTTTAAAACTTGCACCATACAAGTAGTGTCTACATATCTTTAGAGCAAACATTACCACAGCTAACTCTAAGTCATGCATAGGGTAACTAACTTCATGTTGCCTTAATTGCCTCGAAGTATAGGCTACCACCCTAACCCTTGTCTTGAGGCATCACAGTACACTTCAACCTTCTTGGCAAGGTCTAGTAAAATCAACACTAGTGTAGAGGTCAACCTTCTCTTTAATTCTTGAAAACTGACTTCACATGCGTCGTTCCATACAAACGATTAGGCCTTTACATGTCAACTTAGTAAGACAATGCTAGTTTAGAAAATCCTTCAATGAACTTTTTATAATAGCCTGTCAAACCTAAGAAACTACATATTTCAGTGATTGTCGTTAGTCGTTCCCAACGCAACACGACTTCAACTTTGTGGGATCAACAGCAATTCCTCTTGTGATATAACAGTCCCAAAAATTGAACTTGTTCCAACCAAAACTCACATTTTGAGAGTTTCCCATACAACTCCCTTTCTCTCAAAATCTGCAACACAATCATTTGATGTTATTCATGTTCCTCATGGCTTCTAGAGTATATTAGAATGTTGTCAATGAAGATTACCACAAACTTGTCCAAAAACTAATGAAAAATACGGTTCACAGAATCCATGAATATGGCAAGAGCATTGGTTACACCAAAAGGTATTACCAAGTACTCGTAATGACCGTATCTCGTCCTAAAAGCAGTTTTTGAAATGTCTTTTGTCTTAACCTGAATCTGAAGATAACCAAATTTCAAGTCAATCTTGAAAAATATTGAAGCACCTCTTAACTGATCCATCAAATCTATTCTAGGAAGAAGATACCTATTGTTAATGGTAATCTTATCATGCTAACAATAATCCACACATAACCTCATACTCTTGTCCTTCTTTTTAACTAACAAAACAAGAGCACCTAATGGGGAAACACTAGGTCTAATAAGCTATTTATCTAAGAATTTCTTTATCTACTATTTCAATTCTGCTAATTCTAGAGGTGACATTCTATAAGGAGCTATGGATATAGGTCCTAATCCTAGTACCAAATCTATGAATGAATTCTATCTTTCTCTCTAGAGGTAATCCAGAATATCTTCAGGAAAAACATCAGGGTATTCACAGGCTACAGAAAACTTACAAACATCTAAACTTTCTTTTACTTCCATAGAAGTCAGGATCATGTAAACTTGGGCTCTTTTTTAAGCCTCTGTGTGGTTGGCAATAACCTCTCTTAAATCTCTTGAGTTAAAAGTTCTATTAAAAATAGGCTCAAAAGTTAAGGTCTTATCATGACAGTTTAGGAGAACATGGTTAGAAGATAATCAGTCCATTCCTAACACGATATCCAAATGAGATAGAGGTAAACATATCAAATTCACAGAAAAATCTTTACTTTCTACAAAGATACAATAGTTTAATCATGCAAGAGAAGCTATGACAGGAATAGTTGTGGGAATACAAATTGTCAAATCATAAGGTAATAAGGGAACAGGCAAGTTCAAATATTTCACACAATCATGTGATGTGAATGAATGAGTAACACCTGAATCATATAGTACATTTAAGAGATGGTTATTTACGATGCACTTACCTTAGATGAGACCGTCAGATTGAGCAGCTTTGGTTTTGTTCATGGTGAAAACTTTTCCCGTCGCCTTAGGCCTTCCCACTTAAGCCATTCCATTACTGCTTCCGCCTCCATTGCCATACTCCTTTTTCGGCTCCTTGTAATTGTTGCTATAGTGGCCAGGCTGTTTGACTGTGTAGTCTCTCGCTAGGTGGTGTCCTCCACGTTGGAAGCATCAAATAGAGTTATTCGTTCTAGAAATGATAGGGGTAGAATTAAAAAATTTCTGTACCAAAGAACTTCCAAAGAATTAAGGTGGAAGCTGATAAGGTTTCTTCTTATTAAAGAATTTCTTCCTCTTATTTCGCTGTGGACCTCCAAACTTCCTACTACATCTACCTCACCTTAATGTCATCCTCGTAAATCCTACAAAGGTTTACGAGTGTAGGAAATGAGGTGATCTCCATGTAGCCAATGCCTGCTTGATGTCAGGCCTCAAACCATTCTCAAACTTCGAGCACCGGGAACGTTTGTCCACGCCTTCATGGAAAAAAAGACAATATTTCAATAGTTCGTCAAACCTTACTGTATATTCTCCAACCATCATACTACCTTGTTGCATGTTTAGAAACTCAGTCTCTTTCTTCCTTCTGAGATCTTTAGGAAAATACTTCCCTAGAAATGTATGTTTAAAGACTTGCCAGGTGATCTGCTTCTAGCTATTGTCTAGTGAATCTCCATCAATTCTCAGATTCTCCAAATAACATGAATACCGCAAAGGTGACCTTGTTCGCATCGATGCATGCCATAGTAATGAAGATCTTCTTAATCTCTGCATTCCATGACTAGGCACCTTCAGGGTTGAAACCTCCCTTGAATTGAGGTGGGTTGTTCTTGCGAATGGTTTCCAGTCCCCTATGTTCAATAGGTTTGGCATTGCATTCCTGGTTCATATTTTCCAAGACAACAGTCATTCTTTCCAACAGTCGTTGGGTAACGTGATTCCTAGTTTTGTTAGCCATTCTATCCTAGAAAGAAAAACATCTACCTTATTCTTTTCTTAGAATAATACATCATACTGAAAGAGAAATAGTAGGTTGTAATCAGCACACCCTGAGTCAACTCCCACGAAAGATAGGTAGGTCACAGAGGACACTTTTAAGTACCAAGTCTTTCCTAGCCAAAACTTTTTTCAAAATTGTACTTTTTACTTTACTATCCCTTAACCAATAATGGTAAAATCCAAAGTGTTAGTCTTCTTTGTACGTTTGTCATTGTCCTTGGTCTTCGCTTTTTCCTATGATACTACTTATCCTACACTTTTATTTTTCAACAGAAAACTCAAGAACACACAACAAACAATAGTGAAGTCCATAACCTAAGGTTTAACAAGAAAGAACTGCTCTGATAACACTCAATGTAACACCCATTATAATAAGACAAGCGTTTATTATTTCTTAATCCATTTGTTGGAAACGTTGGCTTAATTTAAAACTTATGCATACTTATTTTTCGCAAACATTTAGTAAATCAAAGAGACATTATATAAAGAACCACGATCATAAAATAAATGTCATCATATACATATGCATCAAGTCTTACATACAAAGTCAGAATAGATACATAAGGAATACATCAACAAATGCATCAAAAGACATCCTAGATACCTGTCCGTAGCTATATAATAAAATGACCTATGTCAGATAAGTATAAGTCTATATTAGGCCACCCCATCCTATAGAATCTACAAAAAGTTGCACGTAGAGTCGCCGTACTACGAGTCCTCAAAGTCCATCACATTAGCATCCTTTAAGTCCATTATGTTCTCATCTTTGTCGTCTGAAAGTACATGACCATTCGGCACCTGTGCAAGGCCATCAAAGCTGCGCACACTACTAACCTCCAGGGAAGAATGAATTCATCCATAGTCCTCGCCTGGGTGATATAAAGGTTCAAATGAAGACTCAGTCCTATCAGAGTATGGTGGGAAGACGAGTGATGGCTTGTAATACTAAAGGTAGGGCACAAGAATCACCTATAATGTCATTATCATGACTGACGTTTATCTGAGAAAACAGGGCGTTATCCATATTAACATCTGCAGGTGATGGTGGAGGGGTTGTGGCCCTCTGACAAAATCGTCGGGGGCAGTAGTAGATAGAATCATAGAAGATGTAAGTTGCTCCATCGAAAGGAACACGTCAGGGATAGGGGACACAAATGTAAAGGTAACATGTCTCTGGTACGTAAAGTACTAAGCGAATGGGTCATAGACCTAATGATCGTAGGGACTATATGCTATGTGGATGTTCATCATCTGTGAAATAGGTCCATTTGCTTGTATCACGGTCGTATATGAAAAGAAACAAAAAAAAAAAGTGAGGTTTTTATAAAAGCCTCATTCGTTTTCTTAATAGGCTACAAACAATAAATTAAATAACCAATTGGGGAAATCCTAAGGTTTGACCTACATTATTGTCACTCACTCACTTATAGACCTTTACTAGACGTATGGATCCATACATATCTCTGATGATTCACTTTAACCATCAAGAATCATTAGAAAGCGATTGGAAGTTTGTATAATCCCTCACAAGGTACAAACATCCATGTCATAATCATCATTCTCGAGGAAAAGGGTCACACGCCCATCAGTGATATACACTCCACCAATCATGGTGATGTTGAGCAAGTGTCAAGGTTACCAAGTCAATTTACGTAATTTATCACGGGTCAAGGCACTATCCTGGGCATTGGGACGTTTTACAACTCGATACCTTTACCCTCAAGACCCTAATAGTGGTCCCTACCTTTCATCTCGTAGTGTACCAAACTGTTACTTTCCAGACACAGGAACTCATGCTTCTCAGCATGGTCCTAACTCAACCGGTGGTTTCCTATGACTTTGTTTCTAAGTTTTCAAGCATACTTTCTGGGTAATCCAGCAGAGTTTCAAAATCACTCTCCACAGAGATATTCATCCTTCATTCATAATAACTTAGAAACAATTCAACTAGGAAATATAGCAAGGAAATGTCAACACTTGAAGTTGCATGCAAAAATTCATTTTCACACATACATACTTTTAAAAATAAATTTTCAATTTAATTTCTTTGATTTATCTTTCTTCTTTTCTAATTTTTTTAAATTAGACTATTTTAAAAGAAAGGTTATTAATCCATAAATATGGAGAAAATTTAGAAATTAAAGTTTGAGAGAATTACTAATTAAAACGTGTATTTTATTTACAAGTGTACGCATTTTATTCTATTAACAAAAATATTTACTAGAAAGGCTTAGTTGAACAAAATTTTCATTTCTTAACCATAAGTTAAAAAGATTAGTTGTCTAGACAATTTAATTTTATCCAAGAAATTTTCTTTTCTAAAACTTTTACTAGTTGGGCCAAAAGCCCATTTAATTTCATAGACTCAAAACTTTATTTCTCTAATTAATTTTACCAAAGGTCAAAGAAATTGATCTTTCAAGAAAACTTTTCTTCCAACTTTCTTTACTAATTCTAAGGTTCTTTTTTACTAAGTTGAACCAAATCAAGTAATTGTCCAAAAGCTTAATTGTAATAAAAGCTCCTAATCTATAAAAAAAAAAAAAAGTGAGCTTTTTAAGTAAAACAAAAGAATGTTTTTTTCGTTTTCTCACTTTGATAATTTTGGATACTTCATAAAAATCTAAATTTCAACTTTTGTAAAAATTTTAATTTAAGTTCCTTGTTAATATTTCTAAGGACCGAAATGTCCTACAAAAACTAAACCTTATTCTAGGTTTTTTCATTTCATTGTATAAATAATTTGAAAAAAAAAAGAATTTCTTTTCTACTTTATTTTCTTAATGGGTCAAATGCCATCTAGGAGAAAAAGCCTAAATTCATTGGAATACAAGAGTTTAAAACACTTGCTAAGTGATCTTAAAATTTTATTACATAAATTACCATTATTTCTTAGCCAACTCCATTTATTTTTGTTGTCTAGATACCATTTAGGCATAAAAATTTTCTTTTTAGCCTTATTTGCATCAAAGGGCCGATTGCCCATTTAAGAGATTAGGGTCCAAATTTTTTTTTATTTCAAGTGGTCCAAGATCATAAACTTGGTTTAAAATATTTAACTTGTATAAAAATAAGTTCAATGATAAGTTAACATAATAAAATAATAATTTATAAATAAGTACTCACAATAATAATAATAATAATAAAGGCAACATAGAAGTAAATAACAACAATTTAAATGATAATAAAATAAAGCTTAAATAAATGACAAAAGAATGTAAAAATGGAAATATCAACAACAATAAGATAAATAACAAAAGTTAAATAAGCAATAAAGTAAATAGCAGTAACTTAAATGACAAAATATAAATGACAATGAAATAAAGTAAGAAATTAGAATGGACAAGAAAATAAATGGCAATAATTTAAATAGAAAAATATAAATGACAAGAAATTAAAATGGACAATAAGATAAATGGCATAAAAATATAAATGATAATGAAATGTAAAAAGCTAAGGCTTTGGGTGAAAAATTCACTCCAAAACCATTAGCATAAAAGCAATTAAATAAAAAGCCAAGGGTTTAGGGAGAAATTTCACTCCAAAAACATCTACATAAAAGCATTTATATATATATACATATATATATAGGATCAGGATTCGTTGACACCAGGTGTCAAAGTTAGTCAAATTACACCTTTAATAACTTTTTGTAGAATGCAAATTTAACCAATCCAACCATTGAATTTGATGTTCTTATTAATTAGATTAAATATACAGAATTTTATATAATTCCAAAATTGTTTAATACTTCATCGCATCACCTTATTTAACGTACAATATAATATTAAAATATATGTAAATATTTAATGTTAGATAACATATCTAAAAAGGTCCAAATGCTGTGAAATTTGATATACATGATCATGAACATAATATCACATAATTCAACGGTTGGATTGGTTAAATTTGTACTTTACAAAAAGTTATTGAAGGTATAATTTGATTAACTTTGACACCTGGTGTTAACGGATCCTGACCCATATATATATATATATATATATATATATATATATAGTAGTGATAATAATATTAATGATATTAAGAGTAATCATATAGTATGGGTTTAAGGGGGAACCCAGCACTTAAACCCATTAAAAAACATTTTAGAAGTTAAAATCTTACTCCCCCTTTACCTCTAAATATGGTTGTTGATGGTGCTTAAGAAGAGGAGAGGAAGTGTTTAAGTTTTTGGAACTAAACTTAAGCTTGGAAATGCTTTAATAGTAGAAGAAAAAAAAATTAAGACTTGGAGAGTGGAGAGAAGGGGACATCCAGCACAACCAGAGAAAAGGGGTCTAAAAACTTGAATAAAAGTATGAGAATAGAAGTGTTATAAGCGGGTATTTATAGGGAAAAAAAATAGTATGGTTTTGATTTAATTTTTTGAACTAAACCCATTAAAATAATTTAAATTGTACTCCCCCCTCAATCAGTACTGAATCTAGCTAGAAAATGGGGCAAGAAGGGAGAAAATAAGAGCTATTTTTGTTGACTTGCAATTACCCATGTGTTAGTAATGGTAAAAGTAATAAAATAATAGTTTATGATAAATAATTGGATTAAATTTTTGGGTCAATCGTAATTAATTCTAACCACACTATGCATTCACACATATTTTTGTGAGTCTTAAAAAAATTTCAAATTTTCTCATATATATATTATTTATAATAAATTTTTACTAAAAAGGACATTTATTAAGCTAATAAATCATGTTTTTATCAAATAATTACGTTTTTCATTTTTTTCATCATTATTCTATCAAAATAAAATTTTTATAATTAAAATATACTCAATATAAATTTTTCAAAATATTTTGATGTCAAAAAGTTGGCTCTCATAGTCGCTTAGAAGTATATTAGTCATTTTACAAAAACTATCTCAATAAATTTCTAAAAAAAAAATTAAAATTATTATTAATTATTCTAAGTACATAAATGACTTAAAAATAAATTTTAGATATTTTTAACTATTTTTTCAATTATATAATTTTTTAGGGACAAAATAATCATTTTACTTTTTTTTAGGTTCTAGAAAAATTATTAAAAATTTAAATTAACTATTATTCACTAATACAAATGTAATCGTAAGGATCAAATTCTTGAAATTTTCGATCAGTTTTTCACAAATAATTATAAAATAATTAAAATTTAAATTAATAAATAAAAATAAAGATGTTACGTGAACAAGTGTTGGAAAATAGTCTAAGCACGCGGTTTGACTCGTTCACACCAGTGCAGCTCTGGCTATTGCAGGTTGGTCATCAAAATTACTACTCCCACCAACCTATAGTGGTGAAAAGGACACTTTAACCTGACAAGTGTAAATGAGAATCGTTGAATTGAATAGATAAGTATGAATGCCTCAACCAATTCTTTTGCGAGTCTTTCATTCTGTATACCACACCGTTGTTGGAAATGGGTGATGACCATAGTACATGTATTATTCCACACCAATGACCGGTTTACTGTGATCTCCATCAATTATTCTTTTTTGGCCAAAGAAAAAGAAGAAGCTGTTATTCTATTTATGATGTGACATAGTTTCAACGTGTTCTATTCTAGATATCAAATTTCTAACTTTCTCTTTCTTTCCGGTTACTTGTGGGCTGTGGTTCATACATGTATCAGTGTAGAGACAACGAAAGATCTACTGTGCATTTTTGAGTTATTTTGAAAATTGAATATTTTATATTTCTTTGTCTCTTGATTATTTTCTTGTTTCGTTTTTCTTTGCCTCTTGGTTGTTTCGAAAACTGAAGGGTGTAGAGGTGAAACCCATGTCAGACAGCAACGCTCCTAAAAGACTGAGGCGTGTAGAGGAAAAACCCTTGTCAGACGACAACGCTCCTGAAATAAAGAATGATGTTTTTGTTAGCTTCAGGGGCATGGACATCCATCGCGGGTTTTCTTAGCCATTTGCTTGACGCATTACAGAGTAAGAAAATAAAGGTCTTCGTAGATGTTAATCTCGAGAAGGGAGATAAAATATGGCCATCACTTGTTATAGTAATTGAAAGATCATCCATTTCGTTGATCATATTCTCACCAGACTACGCTTCTTCTCATTGGTGTTTAGAAGAAGCAGTGAAAATACTTGAGTGCAGAGAGAAATATGAACGAATTGTAATCCATGGTTTCTACAACGTGGAACCCACAAATGTTCGATATCAGTCTGGGAGTTACCAAAATGCATTTGTTGAGCATGAACTAAAACGTAAGAGCAAGGTGCAAATCTGGAAAGATGTTTTGAAAGAATCTGCTGATTTATCCGGAATTGAATCATTCAAATTTCAGTAAGGTTTTTTTTTTTTCCCATAAATGTTCCATATTTTCTAGCTGTTATAAAGTTATATGCATATTATCATAACGTGGTTGGTTAAATTGCCAAACGATGTAACCTTTATTCTTTAAATTGTTTTCAGCGGAAAATATGTATATTACTTATTACTTTCGCATAATATAATTTTAGCCATGCTACTATGCTAGAATTCCGATGGGACAAACCATACTTTGTTGGTCCATTAAATTTAGTTGTTAAGTTACAACTAAGTAATAGATATAAATATATTCAATTTCTAAATGATGTTTTTTTTTTTTTTGAAGATTTCTAGATACTTATAACAAAACCTTTTCATTTATTCTCTTACTACCTGACTGACTGTTAAGGAATCCCACTTGAAAAGGAAGGAAAAAAAGAAGAAAATTTTCCATCATGCATGTTGAAACAACCCCCCTCCCTAATTTCCAAATAATTGAGTTATTGAGTTAATATTAACGACATTGATTTTAACTTATACTTTTTCTCACTTGTGTGCGTGATATAGGGATGATGCTGAGCTGGTTAAAGAAATTGCCAATTTTGTACAGAAGAGGTTGGCTAAATCCCCAGTTAATTTAAAAAGACTTGTTGGAGTTGAGGAAAAAATTGCGACAATAGAATCATGGATAAGAGCAGAGCCAAAAGACCCTCGTCTTATTGGAATTTGGGGTATGGGTAGTCTTGGCAAGACAACCCTCGTGGAAGAAGTATTTAATAAATTGAAAGATGAATTTGAAGGCTTTTACTTTTAAGCCACTGAAAGAGATCATTCAAGCGAACGTGAAATAATATCTTTGAAGAAAGAAATTTTTTCTAAACTATTAGGATATGATGTGGAAATTGACACACCAAATTCATTGCTCGAAGATATTGTAAGGAGAATTGGTTGTCTGAAGGTTTTTGTTATTCTTGATAATGTAAATGATTCAGAATACTTAGAACAGTTGCTAGGAACTCCTGATAATTTTGGATTAGGTAGTAGAATAATTGTAACAAGAGATGAGCATGTGCTTAAAGCTAACAAAGTCAACAAGACATACCATCTTATGGGATTGAATTCCTATGAAGGACTTGAACTTTTCAATTTGAATGCCTTTGTCCAAATTGATCATCAAAGGGAGTACAATGAGCTATCAAAAGGATAGTGATTAGTTGATTATGCCCAAGGTGTTCCATTAGTTATTAAAGTTTTGGCTCGTCGTCTTTGTGGAAACAAAAAGGAAGTGTGGGACAGTGTGACAGACAAGCTTAAAGAAAAGCCTCCTAAAGAAGTTTATGAGATACTGAAACTGAGTTATGATAGCCTAGATAGAAAAGAACAACAGAGTTTTCTAGATCTAGCATGCTTCTTTCTTAGAGCATGTGAAGCGGTAAATGTAGACGATCTAAAATCTTTATTGAAAGATGGGGAAAGTGATAATTCAGTGGTTGCTGATTTAGAAAGGCTAAAAGATAAAGCTCTTGTAACTTTTTTCTGAGGATAATATTGTATCTATGCATGATAGTTTACAAGAAACGGCTTGGGAGATTTTTCGTCAAGAGTCTAGCGAACCTGGAAGCCACAGTCGATTGTGCGATCCCAATGACATTTCTGAAGGATTGAAAAATGACAAGGTTAAAACCTAAGTAAATAATAGTGTGAATATCATTTGATTTTTTTCTGTTTGTGTGTGAGAAATGTGACTTCTGATGATGTTTAAAATTTTTCTTCTACTTTGTTGGCAGGTTACAGAGGCCATTAGAAGCATACGAATTCAGTTGCAATTAATTAAGGACTGCAAGTTAATTCCTCACATATGTGCTTAGATGAGCAAACTACAATTTCTGGAAATTTCTGGGGAATATAACTATGATTGCTTCGATCAACTTCAAATTCTTGCTCAAGGGCTTCAATTTTTGGCAACTGAACTAAGATTTCTTGGTTTGGAGAATTACCCTCTAAAATCCTTGCCAAAGAATTTTTCTGCCAAAAAACTTGTAATATTGAAATTGCCATTCAGCCGCATTGAAAAACTTTGGGATGGTGTGAAGGTAAATATGTGTCTCCCTGTTATGATTTTCTGTTAATTAAAAGAATACGAAATTAAGTAATTTAGCTTGTATTATATCTTCATTTTGTTTCATTTTATTACAGAATCTGGTCAGAAACACTTGACCTCAGGCTCTGAGAGCTTAAAGGAGCTGCCAGATTTATCAAAAGTCACAAATCCTAAAGTACTGATTCTCGGTTGGTGTTCAATGTTGACCAGTGTGCATCCATCTATTTACTCTCTGGCCAAACTTAAGAAATTGGAACTTTCTTACTGCAGCTCCCTTACCATATTCACAAGCGAATTCCCATTTATGCAGCCTCAGTTTTCTCAACCTTAAATTTTGCGATAATCTGAATTTACAACATACGAAGGTCAAAGCACTTCCCTCATCATTTGGACATCAAAGCAAGCTTAAATCGCTACATCTAACTTATACTGACATTTGAGAGGTTATATTCATCCTTCAACAATCTTAAGCAACTGCTGCATCTAGTCGTAGGCGATAGCAAGTTGCAAATAATACTAGAGCTTCTCCCGTCCCTTAAAACTCTAAATATCGAGAGGTGCTCTTCACTTCAGACTCTTCCAGAGCTTCCCCAGTCCCTTGAAACTCTAAATTTGGAGCTGTGTCTTTCACTTCAGACTACCAGAGTTTCCCCTGTTCCTTGAAACTCTAAATACCAATAACTGTTACTCACTTCAGAGTCTACCAGAGCTTCCCCTGTCATTTGAAACTCTAAATGCCAGAAATTGTTACTTACTTCAGAGTCTACCCAGAGCTTAGTGTGTCACTTGAAACTCTAGATGCCACTCAATGCAAATCATTGAAGACTGTTTGTTCCCTTCAACGGCCGTTGAACAATTAAAGGAAAACAGGAAACAGCTGTTTTGGAATTGCTTGAACTAGGACGAACATTCTCTGGTGACTATTGGGTTGAACTCACAAATCAGCGTGATGAAATTTGCAAACCAACTCCTACGTACACCAAATTACCATGATGTTCAGGATTACGATGATTATGATGATAATTATCGTTCTTATCAAGCTGTTTACGCGTATCCAGGAAGCAGTGTTCCAGAGTGGTTGGAGTATAAGACAACAAAGGATTATGTAATTATTGATCTCTCTTCTGCTCCACCTTCCCCCCAGTAGGGCTTCATTTTCTGCTTCGTCCTTCTTAAGTACCAACCTGCATTGCCCCGGGGCATATTTGAAGTTAACATCACTATAAGTGACGGTGCGGGTGAAGGTAAAAAAGAAGTGTCAGAATGTATATAGATCATGAGGGTTACGAAACTAAATCAGATCACCTGTGTGTGATGTACGACCAAAGATGTTCTGGCTTCCTAAATAAGAGAGCCAAAAACCAAACAAGGATGAAAATCGAGATTACAATGGTGGCAGAGATCGGCAGATTTTTAGGGTTTACTACAGGTAAGACACCGTCGCAGCAGATGTTAAGAGGATTCGGGGTCAGCCCAATAAGTACCTAAATGGAATTGGGCTGTGCTTCGTATTATCCCAGATATTTCCTTCCTACGGTTTACAACCAAATATTTGATTTAGAAGAATTGTATTATTTTATATTATAAGAACTTAATTGGTTACAACATTCAAGTTATTAACATGAGTTCTTATATTTTAAAATTATCATTTGGAACTACTAAGTTCTTAAACAAACAAACAATTACAAGTAATGATTACTCAAAAGGCAATAGTATGCAAGCATACTCAAAACTACCGAGGAAGACACTAGTATGCATGTACAAGGAATATGAGCCTAGTGCAAGTAATGACTCTGGTAATTTTCAAATAAAACTAACGCACATTACTATTGTCAGTCTGTATGGTTGTAGATTTACAGGGTTAGATATATATTTTGAAACTAAAAGTTTTGGTCTTATGTTGGTGTTAACTAAAAGTTTTGGTCTTATGTTGGTGTTATCTAGATTTTTGTAGTTAAGCAGTGTTACGGACTGGCCGTAATTCATGATCTTTTCAATCGCAGCGGTAGAGAATTGTTCGTCCTCAAACCGTTGGAGAGTTTTTGTCCTTCTCAGGAATCGAGCCCGCGTCAACCTTAAGTTTAGCGGGGGGATCCCTAGTACCACTAAGCTGATTAGCTTAGTGGTACCAAGGATCGCCCCCCACTAAACTTAAGGCTGACGCGGGCTCGATTCCTGAAAAGGACAAAAACTTTTCAGCGGTTAGAAGACGAACAATTCTCCACTGCTGCGGTTGAAAAGATCATGAGTTACGGCCAGTCCGTAACAAGTAGCATCATCACCTTCTTTACCACTTACTAAAGCACATAGAAATGCCTAAGCTGCGGCACTTTCCCTTGGCTCTGGCATCTTTTGAATATTGATCCTTACATGACTTCATATTGTTACAGTGTCTTCATGTCATAAATTCTTGTAAGTAGTAAAAATGTATAGGCGACAGGCGCTCCCCTACCTTGACTTTTTCAACCCCACAGTACATAACAAAAGGAAAAATTAATTACTGGTTTCAGAAACTAGTGACAAGATACTGCTGAGAGTAATATATTTATTTCCTTTTTACGCATTCAGAAAAATTATCGTCAAAATATATATATGTAAAATAATTTGACATATATAACTTTCTGCACTACTTGTCTATTTTTTATGTATTTTTTCTAGGTTTTATCCTTATATTCCAAAAACAAACACTATTCAGATGAAAACACTGACTAATCTGATTTGGAACGATATTGCTGTCACTATATTCTTTTATGTTCTCTATTTCTCCTTTCTTGCTAGTAGAGGAGAGAATGGATTGTATAATATAATTTTTGTACATACAAGTAAACTTCAGGGTAATCAAAGGGTATGATGCATCTCCAATACATGAAATTTTGTATATAAACGGAAATTTCATTTCTAATATTTGTGTATCTTATATATCCTTTTGTTATTTCTAAGGCTGGCTGTAAAAGTATATCATGTGATGTGGTCTGGTATAATATAAACGGAAATTTCATTTCTAATATTTGTTTATCTTATATATCCTTTTCTTATTTCTAAGGCTGGCTGTAAAAGTATATCATGTGATGTGATCTGGTATAAAGATTCAGCAGAAGACTTATTTGAGGCGTTCCAACTAATCTATTCAGCAGCTCCGATTTTTCCTTATCTAGTGAAAATGTCCGTTTCAGGGTCCTCAAAGGGCTTGATGCATACGAGCTCTAACACATGAAGGTTATGCACCATGTCCTGGTTGACAGAGTCAAGGGCCCTTCCAGAGAATCAATAAGCTGAACAGTAAATTTAGAATGTGGCTGTACTTGCTGCAGAAACCATTGCAAAATTCTCGCAAGTACTTGTGCAGAGAAAGATAATGGGCAATAAACAGTAGTAGAAAGGTGGGAGATAATAATTCTATTTGATGGCCAGGCTGCAGCCACAAAGTCAATTTTTTTCACTTTGAATCTTCTGAAAGTATGTGTCTGAGACTTGTGTATGTCTTTGTATATTGTCTTAGTAATAGCTGCACATGGAGTTCAGTCACCTGACTTCTCTGTTACAGATAACTATTCATGTTCAATGCATGTTATGGTGTTATTGGAAGAAAAATCCAAAATTCCTGGCAAACTCGAAAATGCTAATTTTGAATTATCAAGAAAGGAAACAGAAAAATCTGTTGCAATTTGATGCACCTTACTTTTATGAGGTTATAAGCCAACCTTATTTAATAACCAAGGTTAATTAAAAAATCCCGATTAACCCCACCAACATGAAAAACAATTTTGTAACCATTTGGAAGCTGTGAGATCCTATATGATAAAAACATAAATCAAGCAACATCTGCTCCTCCAATAAACCATTTTGTAACCATTTGGAATGATTATGTAAGCCAATTTAAGCCAATATGTTATGCATAATTACCATTTCAAGTAGTTATTCTTCATTCATGGTAAATATTTTCAGAAAAGTTGCAAATTTGAAAGTCCCAAAAATATTGTTATGAGCATGGCAATGGGCATCATGGCACAGAAGCTAGGAGACAAAAACAAAGAAACGTAGAGAAATTTCAGGTATACTTATAAAATTTCAGGAACTTTACTTATCAATCATAGAAAATGTCTAACAGGACTTATACAAGCACTCAGGTTACTAACAAGAGTATTACAACAGTACACAACATATCAAAATTGGTAGATCAAGCACTTATGCTCAAAACTAACAAATTAGCAATCGTGAAAACAAAAGAGAAAAACGTAAAATACACATCCTCCTATTACAAGCCTAGATAGAGATATGAGCTTTTCTCACTTTTTTCTTTCCTTTGTAATTTCTTTCGAATTGGTCCATATTCAACTACAACTCAAGACAAGAAAACCTAAAACCAACCTTTGGTGGTTAGAATCCAATTGCACAGAAGGGCCCTAACAAACTCTATTGGAAAAGAGAAATGCGATGGGAAGGGATAAAGACAAAGAGAAAACCAAAATAGACAAATATGGAAACCATATAGAGAATATGAGATGTAAAGGTTATATGACAAGGAGAGGAAGGTGGGGAAAAAAGTGGTGACCGGAGGAGGGAGGGATGGGGTGAGGAAGAAAAAGGAGGTGGAAGGGATAAAGAACTCTCTAAGGAGAGGGGGAAAAACACACCTACAATGGGAAAGAAGACCTCCCATGAAGGTAGAAATCCTCCCCAAAAAACACACCCACGTTTGAGGAAGGCTCTATTTCTCGCATCTGTTTGAGTTTCCCCATTCCCGTCAATTACAATTCCTCTTCTTTTCCCTAAACACCAAACAGACTGTCAATTCCTATTTTCGAATCGAAATTTCAGAGATCCCAATCCAGAGTCCAATAAACCCATTTTATAAAACTAACCAAGCACATAATCTCCTCTAGACTTTCTATATCACATTAACTATCATAATTTTTTTATGTATATATTGCAATAGACCGGTAAGTTTCAATTTTTCTGGAACCCGTCACTCAGCAATCCCATTTTTCTTCCTCTGGTCTGCTACTCGAAGCAAATATTTGAGTACGTGGAACACTGCTCTAAGCTTTTTAAGTGGCCAGTTTGATAACTTTTGCAGGACATCTTGATTTGAGGTACACTGCTGTCAATGGTATTGATTAAACTTATTTGACACGAAATGTAAGTGCCGTATAAAAAGCTAACTGTTCTTTAAATTGTTCAATAGATTACACTTACAGGACAAAAACCCTCAAATAAAATCTCTAAACACCTACGCGGTTACTAGTCCAAACAAATTCCATCAAGAAAATGACAGGGCAAACCCAAAAAAAAGAGCACCTATTTAAAGTATCCTGTACAGAGATAATAAGATAAACACTTCAACAAGATATGCCAACCACATGGCCAAGTTCTGTTAGTCATGCCTTCCAGCGAAAACCCATGTTATCATCAAGATCACTGTTAAAGAAGGGGTTATCCGTGAACTCATGGGCAATATCCTGAACCACATCTTGCAAATGTAGATTCTGTGGCATATCAGATGTTCTCGGGTTGAATCCATTGCCACCAGCTGCGGAAGAATCACTGTTTGAAGCTGTTTTGAAGCTATTATTCCTTGAAACAGGTCCATTGTTTCCTGAAACATTGGCAGAACCTCCGCTTATGGGTGGAGCATGGCCCCCAAAACCCAATGCATTCTTTGCCATATTCCCATTTGCGTTGGGTCCACCAAGAGACTGTGATTGCATTCCCCCATTGTTATTTGACATCTCCTGCAGCAGTTGCTGGATCATCTGCTGCTGTAGAGCTTGATTTCCTTGGGACCCCTGTGAATGATTTTGTTGCAGTAAACTATTTGCACTCAATGTGCGCTGTTGGAGTTGATGTTGCTGCTGCTGCTGCTGCTGTGGGGGGCGATGGGGACTTGGGAAACCACTAACAGGAGCATTCTGCATTGAGCCTGGAATTAAAGCAGTACCAGCTCCTTGCAAAGCAGAAGAGGGACTCGGGTTCGAATTATGGAATGAGGACCCTTCTCGCTGAAGTGAGCCAGGGCTAGAATTCATCGAATTTTGCCTCATGAGAAGATTCTGGTAGTTGGTCAGTGCTAAAGCAGCTTGGGCTGACCCACTCAAAGCACCACGATTAACCATATTATGAGTGTTGTTTACATGGTTGTTCAATCCAGGATCCAGTGCCATTAGTTTATTGAGTGTGTTTCGATCAGTTGGCAGCCCTTGAACATTTGCTAGCTGTTCCATTTCCTGCATCTTTTGCATCTGGAGATTTGAGGCAGTTACAAGTCGAGGATAATTTTTCAAGCTCTCTACAGATAAATGTTGGATCAATATACAAAGGCCATTGACAATATGAAAATAGATTTCCAAAAGCCTAAAATTGAAACAGCTTTGTACAACTAAAGATTAAAAGTCCAGTAAGAGAAAAAGATGACACAAATAGAACTCAATATAGTCACAAAAACCACAAGCAAATTACCAATTGCCCCAATTTTGTGCTCTGCACAGATATCTATTAGGTCTTTCATGCTATTGACAACTTCCGAGATCTGTCAACCATTGTATCAAGCAATTATAAGGATTGATACAATATAAGGATTGATACAATATAAAGAATAAGAAATGAATAGTTTTCTATATACTACTCAACACTCAACAGAAACTTTGAACTGGAATTTAACAGCATACCTGCAAACATCTCACATATCTTTTAGAAAAGCCCAAGTCATTTAGCGATTGCAACTCCAAAATCTTCGCAAGCTGACGCCCGGCTGTCAATACCCTGATGCAAAATAAACATTATTTTAAGCTTGAGTCCAGTCTCATTTTAGTTGTTAACTTGTACTAACCTCAACCCACCAAACAAATCAATAAATATGTAACACAATAAATATACTTTTTCTTATTAATTGAACTAGTAAATGTCACACCGACTGTTTTAACCCGATCCTTTTTAACCAAGCATAGCTTATAAAAGGCCCAACTAGAGAATATGGTTAACAAAAAGGAAGCAGCATCTCAAAAATTTATATTCTATATTTAAGATGCCACGAGATGCTCATAGTCTTCAATAACCTCCTTGTCAAAAT
This sequence comes from Spatholobus suberectus, assembly GCA_004329165.1. Taxonomy (NCBI): domain Eukaryota; kingdom Viridiplantae; phylum Streptophyta; class Magnoliopsida; order Fabales; family Fabaceae; genus Spatholobus; species Spatholobus suberectus. The sequence goes on along the minus strand of QUWT01000781.1, from coordinate 14,864,398 downwards.
TTGACTGCACGACTTAAACATCTTTGTATATGTTAAAAAAATGATAATTCTGTGAACCACCAGAATACAAGCAAATATGCCAACAAAGGAAAATCTTATACTACAATAAGATCTTTTTGTTCCCTATTTTAGGTTATTGACATACAAAGGTTGATTTCCTCTCATTTTTCCCATGGTTCCATTTCTCCTTGCATGTGTTTGGCTTAACATATTTTGTTTAGAAAAGCTAATAATAAAACTGCTTGCTAACTTTTGATTGAAGTAGTTTTTTGTGTAAAAAGTAAAACAAAACATGCAAAGCCCAAAAGAGCCTGCATCACCTTATCACTAACAGCTTGTGCATCACCACCCCTAACAAAAGAAAAGGAAAAGATAAAATACACTGAGAATCCAATAAATATGGAGAAATAATATAGTTTGCATCATATTATCTGTTCCGGAGTTGTTTATCCATCTATCTAGCCAAAAAACAGAATGCACCATTCCAAGATTACAACATCACATAAGGCGTACAGTCAAGAGAAATATATCAACTGAGATGGATTTACTAAATATGCCAACCATTAAGGAACAAAAATGCATTCACTTACATGTTACTGTTTGTTTGCAAGTCTTGCTGAGAAACCCCATCCACCCCACTTTCAGCAATTGTACTCTGGCATTTTTGAGCTACCTGAACTAATTGGTTGACCTGCAAAAGTGTGAATTATATGAATTAGCTTCCAAAACAATATCTCTATATTGCCATACCAATCAACCTTACTTCAGACAGGTGACCATTTTTTTATGCCTCTTCTCTGACGCACTCAAAGTTTCAAACCCCCTAGTGCTTTATGGGTACCTTACACCCTTACGCCTTTAATTTCCTTGATCTCCACTTTATAAAATAAGAAAGGAAATTTCCCTAATGCAATTTCCATACCCAAATGTCCATATTACTACTGTCACCGTTCAGCAATTTTCATTTGTGCATACAATCACAAGAAATATATGATGGGAAGAATACAGGCATGCAAGGAGTCAATTATTCAATCATGTACACATGCAGAAATTTTTTCTAAAGAAATATTCAGAACATACAAAGTAGACCAAAGTAGACCCCTCCACGGTAGTCCTAACTACTGTCAATTAAAACCAGGCAATAAATGGGGATCTATTTTACAGAAATATTCTGCTAAATAGCACCATCATCTATTCAAAATAAAAAGTGGCTGCAAAAGTGGAAGAGAGCATTCTAAAGAATGCAGAATCATACCTGTGGTGCAACCAACCTTCGAGGAAGAAGTTCTTCGTGGCGCCTAGCACAGAACTCCCAAGATAATATCTGTGCAAATTAACAAGAATATCAAGAGGTCATTATATAGAAAAGATTCAAATAGAAAATATATTTAACTATAATAACAATTTTGTAACCTTCAAGTCTTGAGTGAATATGATACGAAGTTGACCTTCACGAACAACACGAAGCTGCTCATATACACTCTCTTGAACAGCTTTTGCATATTCTAACATCATCGCACCCGAAGGAAATCTTATCTCACGTGGCAAGTCCAGAAACAAAAGTTCATCAATCACTCCACTGCCAAATTTGATTTCATTAAGTCTAGGTAATACTTCATAAGTTGCCTCTGCAAACAAAATCCAGAATAGACATATTATTAGATTACAAGATTTACATCATCAGAAATTTAAAGAAGTAACATGCTAATTATCTAGCTTACAAGTACATTCAATGTGCAAATTGTGCATCTTCCACTATTGCCCACTGAGAATCACTCACTTATTAGATTTGTTTATTATTGATTGCATTTTAGTTCAGTTAGTTTGTCCAACTTACAAGTTTAAACTAAAGTTACAATTAAGAATGTGATCAGTGGTCACTGGGTCAGCACTGGCTGCACTGGGTACGTGTCAGCCAGAAAGTTAAACAAAATGAAATACAACTTGGAATTTTATAATGAACTTAATTTCCACAATCACATACTATAGAATAACAACATGAGGACAAGTTTAGTTTTGTTTGATAAAGCACTTTTTGTTTTCATTTATAGTTTTCAAAAATAATTACAAATTTGTCTTTTTGCTTTTGATCTGTTTTCTATTTTAGAATTTTTTTTATATGAAATACTGAAATAGTGAAAACAACAAAACTCCTATTTATAATTTCTCATACAAATTCTTTGAAAACAGGAAATAAAGTGAAAACAAAGTACCATTTTTGTAATTATTTATGACAACAGGAAATGAAAATAGAAAATGTTTTTTCAAACCATATAAGCCCCAATATTTTCATTTTTCATATACTTACCAAATCCCCTTCCAGATTTAGAACCACATATGTCACACTGCCATGCATCCTGAACAAAGAAATATCCATGTCAGAGTATGTACTCATCAAAGATTCAATAGCACCAACAGATTAGAAGGGCAAAATGGTGTAGACCTAAAATAGAAAACAAAACATATGCAATAACTTCAGGCATAACTCTGGTATAGAGGCATTCTTAGAGTTGTCAACAATTACATGATAAGCTAATACAATCTATTAACATTTGGAATGCACAGCTGAATGATTGATCATTAGCAAATATTAAGGCATCATCCTATTTACGAAGCAAGAAATACAAGGATAATAAGTGCAAATACTTACCATAGCTGCCTGGGGGAAAACACCAAGTGCATGATGCCCAACATTGTTATATAATGACAAGCACCACCGTTTCTTTGCGCGAGGAGAGTAATATTCAGCCACAAATTTTCTCCAATAAGCAATAGTATTATCCTGAGGCAAACAGAAAAATTCAATAACAGAGTTGCAACAAATCTAGAACTTCAAAAACACCCAAAACATAAAACAAATTTGTTCAGATATAAAATAATAAATTATCTTTTTTAACTTCCTGAAATAAAAGAAGTAATCTTGAAAAAGAAAACAAAAATAAACAGATGATATAGTGAATCTCAAATACATTTAACACTCAAGATAGTTCATCATATGCAGCAAATAAACAGAACTCACATTTGGCCGTTGCCTTTGATGATAGAGATACTGCATCAATCGACGGGCACATACCCCACTAACACTACTGTCATATGGACGCTTGACAGCAGGAGAGGGCTGCATCGCTTGTTGCTGTAATTGTTGCCTCAATTGCATTTGTTGTTGCTGTTGCTGTTGCTGCTGCTGCTGCTGCTGTTGCAAGTGCGCTCGCTGTAATTGTGGCATTGACTGAAAGATTTGTTGTTGTCTCAGTCTCTGCTGCTGTTGAAGCAAAGCCTGTAACTGTGGATTACGACCCTGGAATTGCATGGAATTTTGTCTCTGAAGAATCTGTTGTATAACCTGCTGCTGCATTATATCTTCCTGTTTGATATCCAGTCTAGGTTTCTTCGACAAATGAGATATATTATTTGGATCTTGAATGAAAGATCCTGGGACTTGTGCACCTATTTGGAGCTGAGACGGGCCAGTTTGAGATGCAGGCAAAGATGTAGCACTTGAAGCACCCTGTGGCTGCTGCTGATTCTGCTGCAATTGTTGAACATTCTGATCTTGATGAGAGCTCTGTTGTACTACAGAGGAACCATCCATCACTGATGACCCAGAAATACTAATATTATTTGATGTAAATGACATAGGTGAGGCAGGTAATCGTAAGTACGAGTCTGTATTAACACTGGCACTTCTCTGCAAATGGGGGCCACCAGAGAGAGCAGAATTTGCATCTGTGACTAAAGAACTGGCTCCAACACTTGGTGCTGAGTTTGCCACACTGTTCAAAACTGCATTGTTCATATCCCCAGAAACCGGACCCAGGTTTGAACGACTGGCTCCCGGAACCGTGCTAGATGAGTTAACAAAAGATGAGCTTAAGTGAGAGTTAACTACATTCTGCGACTGCCCATCTCCTTGAAAGAAAATTCCAGAATTTGATGATGATTGGGTTAACCCTCCTGCCACCCGTGAAGGTGTCATGGGGGGCATTCCCCCTTGGTGACTGGAGTCTAAGTAGCTCTCCAGAGCCAAACCTAACTGATACTTTAAATATTCACAAAGAGTTCGTGAACTCTACGTAACAGACGGATTGCATCTCAACCCCTGGTAGTATTTCTTCTATCTCTCAAATCTCCAAACTTCACTCTATCGCACAACCTTTTAACAAATCCACAAACTCCCCTTCAACTAAATGCGCAAAGAATCGTTATTTCCTCCTCAACACTGGACAATTGCTGATATGAATCTGAAAACAACAAAGAAAAAAAATATATACATAATCATCAGCACAAGGAAAACTCCAGCTAAAACAAACAAAATTAAATGACCAAACAAACCCTGGTTTAGAAGCATCATTTTTTAAAAACACGCCCACAAATTTACTAATGCCCTTTTCCACGAAGTAAAATCACAACCCACAATTTCACCCCCTGAAACCTAATTCTAACGGCTCTACCTCGTCTAATGAGAAATTTTCGCTTCAAAGAGAAAAGTGAAGTTACAGTTCACACTGTAATAAAATGCATGCCAATGACAAACTATGAAAATGTTTAAATCCACTCCAAAGTAAATCAGAACCCAAATCAAATTCTTATTTAACATTAGGAAAATGGTCTCCACAAAAAAAATAAATATCATAGGAAAAAAAAACCCCAAATCCGAAGTTCTCATTCAAACACTCAAAACCCCAAAACCCAAAATCAAATTGCAAAACCTAACAAAGAAACCAAAAAAGAACGAAACAAGAACCCCAATTCCATTGCCAACATGCACAAAAATTCAGAATCATCAAAACCTGAGGCGTAACACAAATACGATAATAAAGTCCCAACTCGCATCCCCAAACAACGGAAAACGCAAACCTTAAACCCAACACCGCAAAAATTGAAACAAAAAAACAAAAACAAAAACAAATAAATTATAATTCTCCACACGTATTTAAAATATAAAAAATTAAAGAGTTCAAGATCGATCAGTATTCAGTAGCTGAAAAATTGAAAAACCCCAATGAAGCTCGCAAAACAGTTCAGTGCCAAAACGATTCGTTTAGGACTACTCACATCGAAACCGCGAGCTGGAAAAAGGGAAATTGGGGAACTGAGGAATTGAAATCGCAGAGAACAAAAGAGTTAAAGCATGAGAGAGAAGAGTTTATAACAGGGTGGGAGTGACCGCTTTTACCGGTCACGCGCTATCGCTTTACCGGCAGTGACCGGTCTCGATTGGGACACGTGTCGCGAAAGTGATAGTGCAGCTTTGTCGGTGATGGATCCACAGCAGCTGGTGACCGGATTGACGACGTGGCGGTTTTTCATTGGGAGAGCTTTTTTAGTGTGAGAGAAACTGTGTGTACGTGATGTTCACTCCATCCCGCAACATCATCGTTTAATTCTAATGAATTTCGAAGTATAAAAGTCGTTCAGTGTCTTATCTTACAAATTATTCTTTTGGGCGGTAAAATTATATAATTTTATTTTTGGTTGTAAAATTTTAGGGGGAAATCGAATTTTAACGAGAGGATTGGATTGCTTTTTATTTTAGAATTCATCTACAATTTAAATATTTTTAACCAATCAACATTAAATGAGCGTATAAAATTATGCGTCTCATAATTTTTTTATATTTAAAATATTTGCTTTTAACGACAAATCAATTGCTATTATTTACACAATTTTTTTTTGAGCGGTAAAATTATAAAATTTTCTCGTTTAAATATTTCAGGGGGAAAATCAAATTTTAATAAGAGGATTGCTTTTATGTGTAGTGTAGATCAATTTGTATATTGTTGTTATATCTTACTACTGATTTTGAGTTTATGTCTTAAATATACAGTTGTATTAAATATTAAAAAGAAAAGTTTTATCACTCATAATAGTTCTATTTAACTTATGAAGATTATCTCTCACAAAAAAGAGTTTAATGGTAATATACTGATACTGTAAAATAATTTTATATTGTCATCCAATCACAAGCCATCATTTATTGTAAATTTGTTGACTTTTATAATAAATACTTTAAAAGTCATATTAATGGTGATTTGTGATTAAATGGCAATGTAAAACTTTTTACACTATAGCATGTATGACCATTAAACTCCATAAAAAAAATACTTGTAATCTCATGCTAAACAAAGAATTTATCCATAATTTAAATATTTTAACAAATCAACATTATGATCATATAAAATTTTGCATTACAAAAATTTTGTTTATTTAAAAAAGAAAACAGACTATGTACTAACAGTGTAAAATAGTTTTATACTGTTATCCAACTACAAACTACTATTTATTGTAAGTTTGTTGACTTTTATAATAAATATTTTAAAAGTCATATCAACCGTAATTTCTGATTGGATGACAGTGTAAAACTTTTTATACTAACGGTGCATGACCATTAAACTCTATTTAAAATACTTGCTTTTAACAACAAATGAATTGCTCTTATCTAGAGTTTATGTATAGTTTAAATATATTAAAATAATCAACATTCAATACCTAGAAATCATGAATCTCTCGTATCATATGGTTAAATTTTATGTAATTAATATATTTCAGAATTTTTACACATATTTTATTAAAAAAATAAAGATTTTCATATTTAATTTTTTTCAAAAATATCTTTTAGTAAAAAAAATCATTTAATACACTTCTTCACTTAAATATTATTATAAAACATTGCATTCAACTATAACTCTAAAATTTGAAAAAAAAATCACTCAATTATTTTTTTAACTACTGTAATTAGGACTTTTGGCTCCTTAGTAGGACATTGAAGTATATCCACAAACTTCAGTCCTTAAGGTCAGATATAGCACTAACCTTGGCTCGAGACTTAGCCACACTTAAAATTTTTCGCCCCTCTTTAATAATTTTTTTAGACCAATAAAAATTGGACTGCAAATATAAATATATTTGATATAAAAACATTTATATTTGATAAAATTTAAAGACATATTTAAAAGTTGATATTTATATTAAAAATATCTTTACCTCGATTTGATCATAAAAAGAGACGAATTCTACCATGGGAAAGGCACTTAGGTGGTCCATGATGGACAATGGTTTTTTACCTAATACAACTTATCTTTTCATTTAAAAAAAACATTTTTAATTTAATAAATTATTGTTACTATAATGCCCTTTAGTAACCATCCTTCGAAAATGCTGATACAACTTGCTTGCACGCAACTTCGTCACCGAGGAAGGTTAACACCAACAACATCATATTTAACAAGTAAAAAACGGAATTCAAATGGGTTATACAGTCAAGTCATTCTTAGAATTTTCCCAAACTAAAAAAAGTTTTAATTTTTTCTTCCACAAATTTCAAGTCTCAACCTCTCTCGTCACTCTCAACCTCTCATTTCCAGAAGCTTTCTGAAGCCTTTTCGTCATAGTGATTTCACCAAATTGCCGCAAACAGCCACCGCCACCTCAATTAAAAAAAATCCTGGGTCAATGTTAAAACAAACGTCGCAAGCCATCTGTCCCCAATATTCTTCATCACCCTCCCCCCTCCATCTTTGGTATTTGGCATTGTGTGTGGCGGTGGTAGTGCTTCTTTTTTGCTCAACAAAATTCCAAAATGAAATCAAATAAATTACACAATGAATAGATCATGTACATAAAACTGAGAAAATTGACAAATACATCAACCAGACAATCAGATCTAAAAACCTTGTATGTAACTATTATATATTCTGAGTGAATATTTCAAAAGGTTAAAATTGCTATTTAATTAATGTAGTGACTTATCAAATAGATATTTTTTTAATCTATATCTTGTCTTTTGACTTGGTCTTAGTAGTTTAGAAACTTATCTTTCTGTATAATATCTATATTTAGAAGGTTTTAGGGTAGAGTCTTCTTCCTACATCCTCTCTTCCTTCTCTCCTCTATGATTATCTGGGTTATTCTTAAAAGGCTTGCTAGTTCTGGTGCCTCAACCTTGGTTAGGATGAGCCTGTTATATCCTGGGGGACTTGCGCATCACGCGGATAAGTCCTTGAGGACTAGCGTGAGATCATATGTCTCAAGCTTATATGTTCATTACCATTCATGTTGGTAGGTTCAGTGTTTGATTGTGGTTCATGATCAATCCAAATCATGAGTTCGAGTTGACACAAAGATCTTGATTATAGACAGCAAGACAACAATCTCAAGGACTTAGCATTTTAATTTGTTGCTATCAAATCCCTATTTTTTTTCTCTATGACTCCATTCAAACCGACCCACAAACACTCACTCACTTGCTCAACAACGCGACGCAATGGACAAGAACAGTAAAGGGGGCGAGGAGTACCTGTTCAAGATAATGCTGATCGGAGACTCCATGGTGGGGAAGTCCAACTTGCTCTCGCGATTCGCGAGGAATGAGTCTAACGACAACTCCAAGGCCACCATAGGGGTCAAGTTCCAAACGCAAGTCGTTGAAAACGACGGGAAAGAGGTGCAGGTGCAGATGGAATCATGAGGCGATGTGAATGGGTCTATGCAGTCTGCTGGGCTCAAGAAAGTCCCCGGGCCATAACTACAGAGATGCAAACTCGAAAACGAGTACCTTCTAGCTGGGACTTGTCTCGTTCTTCGCGGCGAGGGGTTGAGACGTGTGTGGAGCCTTTGCAAATCTTGCCGAAGGAATTGGCCAACACACAATCATTTACGTGGTCATTTTTCACATTTTCCCTTTGTGTTTCGTTCAAGCACAAGTCTAAATGTTTTTATTTTACCATTTTTTTGATGCATTACTTTTATTGTTTGTTATTTTACTGAATTTGTGTCAAGTAGTCGTAGAATTATTATTTTTTGTGAAATTGTTTAGCATATTGGCAACTTAACATTATGGATTAGCTTCCAAGGATAAATGTCATAGCACATCCCGGTTTTAATGTTAGTTGATTTTAACTAATTATTCTTTTTACCGTTTTTGTAATTGTGGTTAGTGAATTGTGTCTTAAAATAAGCACCTTGTAATATGTCTAGTGCACAACACCAATTTTGAGTTGCAACGATGCATATCCTTGAAAAAATAGAATTAATGTGAAACTCAATTGGTTGAATGATTTTATATATATGTGTGTTGAGTTAAAAGTGTTTGAGAAAAATTAATAATTTTTTATGACACTGAAACACTAGTAGTCCCTATGAATGAGATGCCCATGAATGAGGTGAGACTCGGTCTTGAACCAATATATTGTTAAGAGGTGTTTGTTTTTCACTTAATTAATGCATGATTGTTGTTGTATGACTGTTTTCAATAAATTTATGTTGATGTTATATTATGCTACTTGATTGGGTTGAAATGCTTAATTCACTGACACATTAGCTCCTTAAAGTTTTCAGTAAGAATTAATTTTTCCATCTAGTGGGATAATGCTTGGTTGCTGTAATGTGACTTTGCTCTTTACCTTAGGGGTGTTCACGGGTACAAGTAACCCGTTGACCTGAACCAACCCAATTAGTTCAGTTTGAATTTTTTAAGTGTTTGGGTCATACCCAATCCAACCCGTTTATACCCATTCAAGTACAAGTTGGGTAACGGGTTTTGATTTACAGACCCGTGAACCCATTACCTGACCCGTTGATAATATTTTATTTAAATTTTTTTTTATATCTTATAATTTATATATTAATACTTTTTAATTTAAAATATAACAAAAAAAACCCCCCACAAACATCACAAGTGGTCTGGCCTGGCCCAGAGTGTTACTGCTGAGACGTGAAGATTGGATTATTGGAATGCAGTGAGCCCACAAATCACAATCCATCGACAGACCCCCTCATTCGATAGTTCAATTTTGCAATTCCAATGTTCCTAGTTTTGCACTCTCTGTGTGTGACTAACTTCGTGTGACCCAGTCCAGACCTAGCAGGCAGCGGCTTGACGACTTCTCCATTTCCTTTCCTATTTCGTGTAACCCTTCCCATTTTCGCACACAGTGTCGAGCTTGGCCCTATTCCCTGTCCCTGTTTCACACACGACATCAAGCTTCACACACAGCGTTGAGCTTCGCACACGGCGTCGAGCTTGGCCCTGTTCCCTGTCCCTGTTTCGCACACAGCGTCAAGCTTCGCCCTTGCATCAGAGAGGCAGAGTCGGCCACACCCAGGCACTCCTTGGCCCTAACTCGCCCCTAGATCAGCTAATACATCTTCCTTTCTCCAGTCAAGCCCTTGATCTACCATTATTGGTCGTTTTTTGGCTGTCACCCGTCTGCTGTTGTTCAGCCTGAACAGTTTAGGTGCACGTTTGGCCTTCGGCTTGTTGCCGTGATCCTTTTTTTATTTATTGGTAAAAATAATTGTTGTACATACTGGCTACTAGCAGATTGGTCATGACATTTGCTGTTGTGTGTTTGTTATTCTCTGTCTCTGATACTTAAATTAGTTTCCATTAATTGTTTGACTTAGTGCAGAATTTATATTATTTGGTTTCCATTAATCTTATATTTTATTTTTAATACTTGTATAGGTTCTTTAGAGTTTATAAATGAGACAGATGGAAAAGAGAAGTGGTGCTGGGAGTTTTAGTGCTTCAACTCCAATTCTAGCAGCTGGTAATCAATCTACTCCAGCTAAAGTTCCATCACAATCACAACAACAACAAGGGCAAGAAGGTCCATCAGAACAACAAGGGCAAGAACTTGCCTCTCAGCAAGCATAGTTAAAGAAAAGAAAACCTGCTAGACCCCCTTTTGATGTTTGGGCACATTTCACTAAGGAAAACAATAGGGCTTTTTGCAAATATTGTAGACATTCATATGCAGCAAATAGTTCTAGCCATGGAACCACTAACTTGAGAAGACATTTGATTCAATGTCCAAAAGACCCAAATAGGGAGTCTAATAAAAAACAGAGGATCATTGTTCTTGGAAAAGAAAGTGAGAGTAAGCCTAATGCTATTAGTATGAAACTTTCTGAATTCAGTCAAGAGCGTACTCGAATAACACTTGCAAAAATGATAATTACAGATGAACTTCCTTTTAAATTTGTTGAAAATGAAGGGTTTAGGAAGTTAATGGAAGAGACTCAACCTAGATTCAAAATTCCTTCTCGTATCACTATTGCTAGATATTGCATGCAAGTGTATAATGATGAAAAGGAGAAGTTGAAACATGTATTTTCTACAAATAAACAAATGGTTTCGCTTACTACTGATACATGGACATCAATCCAAAATATGAACTACATGTGTGTGACAGCTCACTATATTGATGAGGGGTGGGAATTAAAGAAGAAAATATTGAAATTTGGATTGATTGCTGACCACAAAGGTGAAACCATCGGGATAACTCTAGAGAATTGCTTAAAAGAATGGGGGATTACAAAGATTTGTATTTCCTATTTAATTAGAGGCTTGAGTGTTTGGAATGGTTGTACTTTATTGAATGGAGAGTTTATGCATATGCGATGTTCTGCTCACATTTTGAATTTGATTGTTACTGATGGATTAAAGGAAATTGATGCCTCAATTTGTAAAATAAGAGCTGCATGTAAGTTTGTGAGGTCTTCTCCTAGTAGATTTGCAAATTTTAAGAGGTGTGCTAAAGAAGTAAGTATCCCTACCCCAAGCAATGTTAACACTTGACGTACCAACTAGATGGAACTCCACTTATTTGATCTTAGATGTTCCTGAAAAATATGAACAAGCATTTTATCGCTTTGAGTATGTTGAGGCTGCATATGTGTTAACTCTTCTTACTAGTGAAGGAGGTGGATGTCCTACAGAGGTTGATTAGAAACGTGCTCATGTTTTTGTGAAGTTTTTGAAAATTTTCTATAATGCAACTCTTTCTTTTTCTGGGTCATTGCATGTTACAGCTAACACTTTCTTTAAGCAGTTGGTTGGTATTCAAAAGTCACTGAATAAGTGGAGGCACGATGATGATGTAGTGATACAAAGAATGACAACAAATATGCAACTTAAGTTTAACAAATATTGGGAAAGTGGTGGAATCAACTATCTTTTGCTTGTGGCTGTATTTCTTGATCCCCGATATAAACTTGAGTATATTGAATTTTATTTTAATAGGATGTATAGTGTTGAGAAGAGTAATGAGATGTTGAAAAAGTTAAAAGATCTCATCAATAAATTGTTTGAGTATTATGTATTAGAATATCCAGTTTCTCTTGATAGTGATAATTCTAGTACTTTGGCTTTAAACATTGCCTCACAATCTAATGTCAACAAGGGTGATGATGATGAGGATTGGGATGGTCAGTTTAGATTGAAAATCAAGAAAAAGCAAGGTGAGGTGCAAAAAAATGAGTTGGAAAGGTATATGGAGGATGATGTTGAAGATGATAGTCATGCATTTGACATTTTGAATTGGTGGAAAGTGAAAAGAACCAAATATTATGGTCTTTCTTGCATGGCTAGAGATATATTAGCTATTCCTATGTCTACTGTATCATTCGAGTTAGCATTTAGTACAGGAGGTTGTGTCCTTGATTTGTTTCGTAGTTCCTTGCATCCCACTACTATTGAAGCTTTAATTTGTACTTAAAATTGGCTCAAATCTTATAAGATAAATGTCAATGATTTACGGGATGATAATGGAAAGGATGTAATCAAGTATCAAGACTCTCACTTCCTTTCTTTTTTCCATTTGTTTGTAATATCAATTGATATTGTGTGCTAATGAGGTTGTGTTTAAATTTCTAAAATTGTCTGGTTTGGCGGTAACTGATGTTAGGACTAGTAGTGTTGGAGCTACTAGTGTTGGGAATGCTACCATTGGATCAGCTAGCGGTAATGTAGGGACTACTAGTATTTCTTAAGGTAATATTTTCAAATTAGTTTGTGATCTTATTTTTGTTTCACTTTTTTCACATATTGTTGTTTGATTTTTCTTCTTTTCTTCCATCTTTGACACTTTTTTAATCGTTCATTTGCTTGTAGTACTTCAGTGCTTGAGTAGCTCTATGGAAATGGCATTAATGGTTGTTTTGACATAAAGATGAAGATGCTGGCAAAGTGTAGAGTTGTGCTTAAGTACCTCTGTGGAAATGGCAACAGTCCTTGAATGTTGATTTTATTATTTTCTAGACTTTTGTTCTTGTCTTGTATCTTGTCTAATAGGCTCCTTTGGGTTGTGGTATAATGTTTTTTTGTATGAAATTGGTTTGATTAATATTAGTAATGTGTGATCCTTATATTATATGATTAATAGACTCCTATAGGTTATGGTGGTCTAATATGATACATGACATATATTGATAATGTTCTTTTTGTCTTGTCTTTTATCATATCTTAAGTTGTCTTGTATCGTTTTTAGCCATGTTATATTATATTTCCTGTACAGGTTTTAAATTTACTGCAAGAAAGATTATATAATGTGTCAAAATTTGTTACAAAAACAAATAATTTTTAAATACACGGACCTGCTTACCTGACCCAAACCAACCTGTTAATGAACGGGTTGGTTTGGTTCGGGTTTGACAAAAAAAAATATATCTGACCCAACCCAATCCGTTCCATTTTGATCGGGTTGGGAAACAGGTTTAGCCAAAACTCGAACCAACCCACCCGTGAACACCCCTTACTTTACCTTATGGAGATTTGGTTTTAATTGCTGATTTGGCTCATAGTGATATGGCAGTCGACCTGTGTAAGGAAAGCTTATTAAAACCCTTTCTAATTTTGATGTATGTTACTGTTTCAGTGTGATTGTGGCTGCTTTAGATTGAATTGTGAAGTGGGTTAGTGATTGGTGATATTGCATTTTAATCTGCTTACTGTTTGGTTGATTCCTGCAAAGACATGCTGTAGTATTTTCGTAATTACTCTCTGTATTTTAACTATATGAGAATGTGCTTTTCATGTATGGAAAATAGACACATAGGGCTTCACAATGCTCACAAGTTTTACTGCAATTGGTTGAGAATTGAACTCTAAAAGTTTGATTGAATTTGACCCTTGCACAGAGTTGTGCGTCCTTACCATTGGGTACTATTTCTCTGTTTGTGAACTATGTAAAAATGGTATGGAAAATCTAAGGATGGATTCAAAAACTAGAGTTTTTAATAATCCATTAAGAATTGAATGAGAAATGTGAGTTCTCTGAATTTGTCTTTTGATAGCAAATGTCTTTTGTGACATGAGATACCAAGATTGAGTGGACAGTTAGTAATTTTATGAGTTTATTTTTTCCTTGGTTATAATATCAAGTGTGATGTTCTCCATATTATACAATTTTGCATAATAAGATATGCTTGAGAGATTCCATAAATTATGGTATTCAACATGGTGGATTTTTCACTATATTAAAAAATACAAGTGACGATTAAATGGATATTTGATCCAAATGAGACAAAATTCACTAGTGGTTATGCCACTACACTTAGTTATGGTGAGGTTACTTGGAGATTAGCCAAACAAAAATAATTATTGAGTTAGAGTTTATTGCTCTGAAGATGGCTGATTATGAGGTTTAGTCATTGAAAAACCTCTTAGTAAATATTCCTTGGGAATATAATATTGAAAAATAAGTGATGAAGCAATTGCTTAAAAAATGGATATTTATTGTTTATGTGAAGTCAATAATGGATTCGGCCGATCTTCTGACTTAAACCCCTAGGGAAGATATTATTATATGAAACATTGAGGGGAATGAGACTTAAGCCACTTGAAAACAAACAAGTGATGGTAATCCAACCTTTGTGATTGGAGATCCCATGAAGAAGGTTCAAAAGGAAGAACAAGTCACTTGTTAGTTCTACTAGCACTAAAATCAATTTAATTGATTTCAATTTTAGTCTCTTCCTATGGTGTGAGAAAGTGCTAGACGCTATATTAATGAGAGGTTAAGCTTTATAGTAAAGCTAATGTGGTTGAGAAAGCTTTACAACTTGTAAAGCTTTTAAATGATTTTCATATCCCTTATGGGTGGTGCATGATTTGCAGCATACACTTGATGAAATCACTTATATGAGTGTCAAGTAGGGCCGTTTGTATAGGGTTCTGGCAAAATCTCTAGAGCACTCATGAATATCGGGCGCGTGCATGGCCTAGTAGTGCAAAACAACGATAACAGCAAGAATTGTGGGGGTGTAATGTGGTTGGTAGACCGTTAACACACACCAAGTGTTTTTGGTTCAATAGCTTGCTATACCAGATTCGATGTGTTACATCCTATATGAGAACCCAAAAATTTCTTATATCTTCTTAAAACAATTTCTGTAACCTTTTGAAATATATGGGGGAATGTTGTATATTTTGAGTGAGTATTTCAAAAGGTTAAAATTTCTATTTAATTAATTTAGTGACTTATCAAAATAGATATATTTTTTAATCTATATCTTATCTTTTGACTTGGTCTTAGGTAGTTTTAGAAACTTTATCTTTTATGTATAAATATCTATATTTTAGAAGGTTTTAGGGTAGAGTCTTCTTCCCACATCCTCTCTTTCTTCTCTCCTCTATGATTATCTGGGTTATTCTTAAAAGGCTTGCTAGTTTTGTTGCCTCAACCTTGGTTGGGATGAGCCTTTTATATCCTGGGGACTTGCACATCACACAGATAAGTCCTTGAGGATAGTGTGAGATCACACATGTCTCAGGCTTATATGCTCCTTACCATTCATGTTGGTGGGTTCATGTTTGATTGTGGTTCGTGATCAATCCAAATCATGAGTTCGAGTTGACACAAAGATCATGATTATAGACAGTAGGGACAATAGTAACAAAACCAAAAAACACTTATTTATAATAACTAGATCTAAGGATTCCTACTCAATTGCGTGCAGTGGCAGAAGGAACAACCGCAGTAGCGAGGTTGCGAAATGCTCTGTAGAGGTAAATGATGGCAACGCCGAGCATGAAAGCCTCACTACTACTATGAACGACCACCACCGCAAACACTTACCCCTTCTCATAGATCTCTTCCTCAACCCATCATCGCGAACACCCTGGGAATTAATCTTCAGGCACTGGCAATCTCCTTGCCAATGTGACACCACAATTGTCTTCATCCACTGATTGAAGAGTAGCAACTACACCACTGAAACCCCAAACGTCACCACATATAAAATTAAAAAAATAAAAAATTAAATTAAAACTAAATCAAAAGGTTGCATGTAATATATTAGAACCATTGGATATTATACTAATATATCCAAAGGTCATCACATACTAGACCACCGTAAATCACATAAGTGTCTTTCCCACGGTAGAATTTGTCATAAAAAGATTTTGGTTTAAATATGTTTTTGGTCCTTATAAAATACTATTTTTTTGGTTTTGGTTCCTGTAAAATTATTTTTTAAAAAAATAATCTTCGTAAATTTATTTTTTTTTTGGTCCTTGTTATTTTGTTTTAGTCCTTGTAATATATTTTTTTGTCCCTACAATATTTTGTTCATTTTGAATTAGTTTCTTTGAAAAAATTTGATAGGTACTAAAAGCAAATTATTTACATATTACAAAGACAAAATCGAAAAAATAAATATATTACAAGGACTAAAACAAAATAACAAAGACTAAAATAAATAAATAAAAGAAATTTTACAAGGACCATTTTAAAAAAAATAATTTTATAAAGACCAAAACCAAAAAAACAGTATATTACAGGAACCAAAAACATATTTAAACCAAAGATTTTTAATTGATAAGTGATTTTACATGATTTGATTTGAAATTTGTAATTTAATTGAAACTTGTAATTCAAATTTGTATCAAAGAGTGAGAATTTATATTGATTTGAAATCTTGAATTTAATTGAAAAGTAAAAAAACGCACCACGATTTGGTAGTTGTAATTTTATCTTCAAGAAAAATTAAAAAGGAACTAGGATTTTAGTTTGTAAGCATGTTTATTTTTATATAATTAATAATTAAAATTTATAATAAATAAATATTTTTTAATATATAAGTTATTTTATAATTAAATTCATAATAAACAAATATATTTAAACATCCAAATTATATTTTGAATTTCCAATAAACAATTTAAATTGTAATATAAAGTTTATTTAAAAATATTGATAATTCATTTTAAAAAGTTATTTAAATTCAACTTAGAGATAAAGATAAAATAAGATAAATTGGAATGGATAAACAGTTAAAAAGACTAATTATATAAATAATGATAAAAAAGTACTTTAATATAGTTACGGCTAGAAGATAAATTTTTTGTTAATTGTAAAGGTAGTGCAAAATACACATAAAAAAAAATACAAGACAAAGAATATTGAAAATGTATAATTGAAGTAGTAGGAAAAGTGAGAATTTCACTCTCTATAAGTTATGCATTCTCAACTTGATGAACCTAATCTTCACTTATCACTTATCAAACTTGTATTTTAAATTATTAATTAGGTATTTTATTTTTCTTATTTTTTCTGTTTTTTAATTTTAAAAAAATTGAATATCCAAAATCATATTAAATTTTTGTTTATTCAACTCAATTACCCAATCTAACCCAACCTAATTATATTTAATTGGGTTGGGTCTTAAATAAGACCGAACTTGACCCAACCCTGATCATTTTCAACCCTACTCTTAGCACTTCAGAAGACCAGATTTCACATTCTCTTTCTGGGTCTGCATCAAGTTATCTTCTACCTATATTTACATTAATTACATAATCGTACAACTTACCAAAAGTTCTAGTGTCTTGAATCACTTCCAACACTAGAGTTGTGAATTTGAATCTAAACCGCATAACTTCAACGATTCAAATGATAATTTCGACCATATATTGATTTATTGTCTGATTCAAATTGTTTGAGAATTGACTCGTACCAATTCACACAGTTTAAATTGTGAATCCCTAGAAAACAAGATGGTTGAAGTTGTGATTGGGAGGGTTAGGACCCTATCACTTGAGAAGGTAAAAAAGACAAGGCATAAGAAACAAAAAATTTACCCTTACTAAGACTATATTCGAATTGGTGATAAAGAGTGAAATGAAGAGAGATGGAATGAGAAGGAAAGTTGTTTTATTGTTTGGTTTGTATAAATAGGAATAAAACATAATAGAAGAAGATGGATCATGATCTATTCTATTTCATTGCTTAACCTCAATTTTCTTTCCCCTAAATATGGGGTGCACTTGATGGAACAAAGCTTTTAAATTATAAAATTTTGTCCTAATTATTAGCTTGTTAAGGACAATATATTTAAAATAAAGATAATATGGGAATTAAAAAGTTATAACTTATTATGTTCTATAATTTTTCCAAACAATAAAATGAAACCTTTGTTTTGTTCTATCATAAAATATTCAAATAATGGAATGCCATTTTTATTTCATTCAATTACAATCTATCCCATCCTATTATATTTTGATCCATTTCATTTCATTCTCTACCATTAATTCAAACATAGTTTAAGTGTCTCACTTTCGAAAGTGAAGACATAGAAATATATAATAGAAGTTGATAGCCATTTATTAATTGATATGTAAAGAAGTTAATTAATTATTATATATCATTCTCTCAATTATACATTCCTAATATTGCTTTTCTTCTCTTATTAGGAGGTGTATTTTACACATTACTTCCACAATTAATCAAAAAAAAAAAAAAAACTCTCAATCATTTCAAACTATGCTCCTTTTTATCTTTATTAGTACTTTAGTCTATGCAATGTATAGAATAAATGTTTATTTTATATAACTAAAATTTACACTAAATAAATATTTTTAATTAAATTTTGTAATAAATAAATATTTTTGAACATATAAATTATATTTTAAATTTATGATAAACAATTAATATTATGATACTAGGTTATTTTTAACTATTGATAACTTATCTTAAAAAATATTCAAATTCAATTTAAAAATAAAGATAAAAATGAGATGTAAGAAGAGATAAGAAGTTAAGAAATTTTTTTAAAATTCTCTTGTTGAAGAAAATCTCCTAAAAATGCTATCATTGAAGAATAGCTCCTAAAAATGCTCTCATTTAAGATTTTTTTTAATTTATCTATAATCTATTATCTATAATATATAACTATAATCAAGAGAATTCATTCTTTTGGTCTCTACTTTTTATTATATTATTATACCCTTTAATTATTTTATAAATTATCCACTAGTTTACTCTTTAACTACTTTTTAAACTACTAGCTATACTTTTTCTCTCTTTAATTTTATTTTTATTTTTAAAAAAATGAAGAGAGGCATGGATTCCCCTAGTCTATAATAAAGAGGATACCCTTTTTTAATTTTTATTAGATTATATATATATATATATATATATATATATATATATCCTTTAATTACTTTTTAAATTATCTACTATTTTATTAGATTATATCCTTTATTTTATTTTTATTTTTAAAAAATAAAAAGAGGCACATATTTCCCTAGTTTATGTATATAGAGGATTAAATTTCAATAGTTTTTTTTTAAAATAAATTGTCAATAGTTAAAACTAATTTTATATCACAAATTAAATATTCATTATAAATCTAAAAAACAATTTATATATTCAACAATATTTATTTATTATGAATTTTAATTATAAAAAATATATGTCTTGTATAATACATAGACTAAAATATTAATAGAACTCACTAGAATCAACCTAATAGGAGTGTTGAGTAGTTTGCACAAGATTTTAGGTTCAAATCTTGTTGTCGTCATTGTACACAAAAAAAAAGACTAAAATATTAATTTGCCATTTTAGGTTCACATGATAGTGTTTTTATTTGTCATTCCTCAATTAAAGCATTTTTAGCTATCATTCTTCAACAAGTGTGTTTTTAGGAATTTTTTTAACCTCTCATTTCTTTCAATCTATCATTTTCAATATTTTTAGTTCTAAATTAAGTTTTAATATTTTTAAAAGAAATCATCAATAATTAAAAATAACATTGTATTACAATATAAATGATTTATTTTAAATTTAAAATATAATATATATGTTCAAAAATATTTATTTTGTATGAATTTTAATTATTATATAATCTATATATTTAGAAATATTTATTTATTGTAAATTTAAGTTATATAAAATTAATATTTATTTTGTACAATACAAGAGTTAAGATACTAGTATTGATTAAAGTTGATTGTGTGCATGAAAAAAAAAATTATTCAAAGAGGTAAAACTATATTAAGTGACTTCTTTTTATGTGATAGTAATAGTAAATATCTTCCACTAGAGATAATCTGCTCAAGTTGAATAAAACCATTCCTTCAAGTATTTAATACAATTACATATTTAAGACTCAAACTCAAGATCTTTGATTAAATTGAAACAACTCAGTATCAATTGATTCATGCACTCTAAAATATATCATATATTTAATGATTTCTATGTTTTGATAAGAAGTACTCTCTGGTTGTTAATTAAAGGATATTTATAATGCACACCAGAAAAATAAGTATCTATTTATTGAAAAATCAAGTGTTAAAAGTATAATAAAATAGGTACATATATGTAATTAATTATAAAATTAGTAAATTTTATTTCATTTACTTTTTAGTTAATACTTACATTTTTATGTGGATTTATTATTTCCTAATCAACCGTTATAATTTTGTATTTTTTATTTTACATTACATCCCCATTTAATCTAGAGTTTTTTTTTTTTAATTCTCTCCTGCAAGATTTTTTTCATCGTCTGTAGATTATTATTCTTTTTTGATGGATAAAAAGAAGTCTCAAGTCCCACAGTCAAAAACTTCAACACCAAATAAGTCTGCTAACAAAACAAAAGATAAAATGTCTTTGGACAAGCTAGATAAAGCAAACTTTGCTAAAGAGTCAGCAACTTGATTAGCCTTCCTTAAAACATGCACAAACTTTGTTAGTCTTTTATTTATTATTACCTTTCAATTTATTCTTAAATTTTATTTTAATATTAACCAATATTATTAGACTAATCAATGTTATTATTATAGGATGTTAGTAGGTAATGTTTCACCTATTTTTTTTATTTAAGAGTTATTTTAAAATTAAAATAAAAATTAATTTTAAGTCAAATTTATTTAGTAATTTTGTATTTTTTTAATATTAATTTTTTAATGAAAATTTCTTAAGTAATTTATTCATGCAACTTAGATTTGATATAAAAAAAAGAAAGAAAGAACATAAAACTTAAAATTAGTTTTATTTTTAATAAAATCGTCATTAATCTTTTTTAAAAAAACTATTCATTACGAATTTTTTAATAAAATAAGAAACTAAAATAAGTTGGATTAAATGTTATGTTAGTAGTAGTCACCAAAAAATGTTATGCTAGGAGTGTGATCCTAGAGAGTTGTACTATCTACCCTTATTTATTTATTTATTTATTGATAACTGTATTATCCACCCTTTGTACCTAACTGTCTTCCGCAAAATTTTGGATGGTGGCAATTCTCCAAGAAACAATTATCCTGTACGGTCGTACTAGATTACATTCGGGAAATAGTTTGACGCGTCGTTTCACTAGAGTGGAATGGTTGAAATATGATTGGGCAATTGAAAGGGTGTATTCGTTTTGATGTGTGCTTGGATGTGTTTTAGTATTGAGATATTTCCGCCATAAGTGGTTAACAGATAGTGACATGAGAAGTAATATTAGCACGCTAAAAAATATTAGCATGTGACTAGTCTAACACTGTCAATAAAAAAGAAAAGATAAGATAAAATAAAATGCAATTGAATTAATTTATTATCCTACTATAAATATTTTAAATTTTTAGTTAAAAAATTAGTACATAAATAAATTTTCATTAAAAAATACAGTAAATTTTGTATTAAAAATTATGATGAGGTATATTAATTATTTCATCAAAAATTTTAGCGTCTTTTTAGGTGCTTGGTAATATTTTTTTAATTTCTTAATTTATTTTGAAGAAACTATTTTACGTATCTTTACAAGATTTTTTTTAAAAAATAATTAACTCTTATATTATAAAGTAAGCTACACAATTTGAAGAGTGAAACTCTCACTTTCTTCACTCTCTCAATTAAATATTTTAAATATTTTCTTTTTTCTCCTATATGAATGTGCATTTTACCTAGTATTCTTGTTACTGGCCAAAACAATTCTCCTAGTCATCTCAAACTATGCTCATTTTATTTTTATTTGTATACTTAATTTTCTTACTTGCCTATTCTTCTCAATCAATCATTCTTTGTCTTTATTTATAAATTGAATATAATAATTTTTTTTAAAATGAATTTGTTAATAACTAAAAATAACTTTATATCACAATTTAAATTATTTATTGTAAATCTAAAATAGAATTTATATATTCAAAAATATTTATTTATTATTAACTTTAATTATAATATAATTTATATCTTTAAAATATTTATTTATTATAAGTTTTACTTATATAAAAATAAATATTTATCTCTAAAATATTAGTTGATTATTCTTTATAAAACCTTTTACTTTTTATATTTTATCTATAAATTGTTTTTAAAAATTTGGATGACTAAAAATATAGACCACATTTTATTAGAAAAGAATATTACAAATAAGGATAAAATTTCTATTGTGTTTTTTTTTTATTATGTTATACGTGTGAAGTATCTATTCGTTTTGTCGGTGACTAATCTTTGTCATGAAACGTCACTAACTACCTTTAGTGAAGTCTCTTTTTTCAATCATCTTTTTTTCGTCCACAACTTGTTTAAGGGATTTGAACTTAGTTTTACTCGAACTAACGTAATGTTAGTATTCCTGTCATGTTTTGCGAAGAACAATAAATTTTAAAATGAAAAGTAATTGCTTTAATTAAACTATTTTAGTCTGTGCAATGCATAAGATAAATGTTTATTTTATATAATTAAAATGTATAATAAATACATACTTTTAAATATATAAATTATATTATAATTACAATTTATAATAAATAAATAATTTTGAACATGTAAATTAAAATTAAAATTTATGATAAACAATTTATATTACGATAAAGGTTATTTTTAACTATTGATAATTTCTTATAAAAAAAATATTGAAATTCGATTTAAAAAGACAGATTAAAAGAGATAAGATGTTAAGAAAAATTCCTAAAAATATTCTCATTCAAGAATGGCTCCTAAAAATGTTCTTATTCAAAAATAATTGTTCTAATTTATATAGAGAGGATTTCTTTAAAAAAATATTAAAAATTAATTTAAAAATTAAATATGAAAATGATAAATTGAAAGAGACAAAAGGTTAAGAAAAACTCATAAAAATACTTTTGTTAAAGAAAAACTCCTAAAAATAATCTTGTTGAAAAATAGCTTCTAGAAACACTATCATTCAAGATAACTATTCTAATTTATATAACAAAAATGTATATACTGACAACGTTTTTTTATACTGTCATATAATCATAAATCATCATATGTGATAAGTTTGTTGGCTTTAATAATAACCACTTTAAAAATTACACCAAAACTAATTTCTAGTTGGTTGATTGTATAAAATCTTTTATATTAATAGTATATATCCATTAAGCTCGATTATATATAGAGAGAGAGGATTTCCCTCTTTATAAAATTTTTAGTTGGAATAAAGTAATTGAATTTCGTTTATTTACGAAACTCTTTCTTTGACTAATCAATTTCGGTAAGACAGCTTTATTTTATATACACATATAATGTTTAACGGTGGAAGAGAGTAAAAATAATTAATCTCAATAAATATAAATGGCCTTGAGATTTAAATAGAATTAATCTTAGCCAATGTTTTTGTTCGAAGAATGTTTTTAATTAAAAGATATGTTTAATACAATTTATAATAATTATGCAAGTTTGTCATAAAACTAAAAAAAAATAAAAATTAATTAGTATTTCTCTTACAAGTTTTTTGGTATGAGACCACAGGTATCTACATGTGAAATAATCATGTTTGAGTCAAGTAAAACTACTATTGAAGAATACAAATAACCTCTGTTTTTTTTTTTAAAAATTTGGAGAGCATCTAGAATAACTAATGAATTACAACTCCATTGTATCGCAATTGGAGCCTTAATGCTTTTTACTGGTTGGTTTCATTATTTCAAAGTTGCTCCAAAATTGGCTTGGTTCTAAGATGTAGAATTCATGTTGAATCACCATTTGACAAGGCTTATAAGATTAGGGACTCTTTCTTAGGTAGGACATCAAATACATATATCTTTACCAATTAACCAATTTCTAAATGTTGCAGTAGATCCTAAAGAGATCCTACTTCCTCATGAATTTATCCTGAATCAGGATCTTTTGGAAGGGAAAGCTTTCATTTTGAGTATTTAACACAACTGAAACTCAAACTTAAGATTATTGATTAAGCTGAAACTACCACATGTTAGTTAATCTACATGTTTGATGATATTTTTCTTACAAGTTATAAATAATATTTCTGAATCAAACTCTAAAATATTTTTCACATAATCACTTAAAAACCTTAAACAAATAAATTATAAATCACCGAGAGTTAAAAAATCCAATACAAGTTTGCAAAATATTGACTAATATATAAAATTGATGTGAAAATAATAAATATTTTGTGGACTGTATAAGTATTTGTAATACAAGTAAATATTAAAAATATAAATTAAAAAGAGAGGATTAATTAATTGAAAAAAAAATCCTTTTCTTGGTAATAAAATTTATAAAAATATAAAAAAATCATACATTTCAAAATAAAAATTAAAAAAGAGAATTTTAATAATGATTTACAAATATTTATTATGTGTAATATTAATTAAAGAAACCTAACTGTTGATTAATAAAATTAAAGCAAATCAAAAATAACATTGAATAACTAATTTAAGAAAAATTAATATATAAGCTTGGAGAATAAGTGTTACAAAAATGTCAAACAATGCATAATTCTATGAGAATAAGAGTATATATCTATGTTATCTCACTCTCAAAAATAAAAAATTAAACTTAATATGTAGGAACAAATATTAACGTAATTGCAAATAAAGATGCTAAAATGAGTTTTTTTTAGTCATATCCCTCTAAGGTGTACTAATTTAGTAGTTTTAATGATAACACATTTCTCAATCTTCCAAAAAATTACAAGCATTTTGAATTCAGTTATGTATTATGTTAAGTGTGGAAGAACAACTCAATGCAAAGTTCAGAAAGATTCTAACATTAGCACACAAGACTCGCAAAGAGTTTAGAATGATTTTGAAGTTTCTCTCGAAATACTTATATATATATATATATATATATATATTCAAAACAATTCATTGAAAGAAACCTTGAAGACTTGCTTGAATACTTTGTATTTAAAAGAAAATCAATTTCACTAAACAAAATATGTATTATTTTAGTTTAACTTCTGAAGTTTCAAAGTAAGAACTTGAATTAATTCATTTTAGATCAGTTTTTCCTCCAAAAGAAGCATGATGTAATGAGATTAATTGTACAACTAGATCGGTCACATTTGGAATAGCCAAGTATATTTTCTGAAAACACTGCAACTACATTCTCTTCTTTTCTTGATATATAATATTTTAATTCAAAAACTACAAATACAAAAAAATCAAAAATAAATACAAAGCATAACTCATAATAATTTTATTTTATTATTATATTATATATATATATATATAGTACGTATCAATACAAGTACAATTTTCCTATTACGATGATTAAATTGAACATAACATGTCTACAATTCTCCTATTACAAAGAGATCACAACTTATTATTATTATTATTACATGGCCAAATGCAAAAATTTTGACTACTTTTTCTTTTTGTTTTTATTTGATCTAATAAGAACTCAATTCCCTTTTCTAAGGTAGTTCTCTTTCTCTTTTTGGTTATATTATTTTGTTATTATAAATAAGGGGGGTAAATGACTTGACTCATTCAAGGCCAATCTGTGTTGGTCTACATGACTAATGAGTCGAGTTAACCTAGTCAGCAAAATAAATGAGTTATATTTCCTTAGTATATGTCTACCTTGCGTAGCCCACAATTAAACAGGTCATACTAGCCCACAAATCAAAGATAAAAATAATAATAATTTGAAAAATGTAAAATTATCTACAAGACAAAAAAAAACTAATTATGATTTTTTTATTTTTCTTTTTGATATGCTACTTGTTAATGAATGATAAAATTTAATAATATAATAAATATATTAATAAATTACAACCAAATAATTAATAAAAATTTCAAATAATTAAAATAAGGTAATACAAAATGAGGGAGAAAATGACATTACCATTTAGTAATAACTAACATTATCAAATACCTCTAACACATGAACCAAATATTAAAAATCTCAATAAAATAAACTAATTATTAAAATTATTTTATATATATATTTTAAAATATAATGGTCTGTAGGTGAGGTTGTTAAACAATGGACCAATCACCAAACCCACGCTTGTAATGATTCACCCTATATATTAAATGAGAACAATTATCTTAAACGAGAGCATTTTAGTTGCTATTCTTCAACAAGAGCATTTTCAATTGTTATTTTTCAACAAGAGCGTTGTTAGAGATTTTTTAACCTTTTATCTCTTTCAATCTGTCATTTTTAAAATCTTTAGTTCTAAATTAAAATTTAATATTATTTTAAAAGAAATCATCAATAATTAAAAATTAATATTATATTACAATAATTGTTTATTATAAATTAAAAATAATATATATATACATATATATTCAAAAAAAATTATTTATTACAAATTTCAATTATAATATAATTTATATATTCAAAAGTATTTATTTATTATAAATTTAAGTTATATAAAATAAATATTTATTCTGTACAATGCACAGGTTAAAATACTAGTTCCAATTTATGACTAAAGACTAATCTTAGAGCTTACTTGGTGGTAAAGGATAGGATAGGATATGGTAAGATATTAGTATTTTAGTTTGTGCAATGCATAAGATAAATGTTTATTTTATATAACTAAAATTTATAATAAATAAATACTTTTAAATATATAAATTATATTATAATTAAAATTTATAATAAATAAATATTTTTGAACATATAAATTTTATTTTAGATTTATGATTAATAATTTATATTGTGATATATATATAAGGATATTTTTAATTATTAATAATTTCTTTTAAAAAATATTGAAATTCAATTTATTAAGAAATAAAAATGAAAAAGATAGATTAAAAGAGATAAGATGTTAAAAAATTACTAAAAATGTTCTTATTGAAAAAAAAAAACTCTTAAAACACTCTTGTTGAATAATAACTCCTAAAAATGCTCTAATTCAAGATAATTATGCTAATTTATGTATAGAGAGGGTAGAGGATGAGAGTAAGATAAGAATAAGATAGGATAAGAGTAAGATAAACTTTAATTCTATCTACTGTTTGATGCATATCAAATAACAAACTAAATAACCTTGTGTTATCCTATCCCGTGTTTGACATAAAGATAAAGTGGGACATAAATTATGTATAAATCACAAAATTACTCTTTCATTAAAATCCTCTATATCTATGAACTAGAATAGTTATCTAACTTGTGAGAGTTCCACTCTTTTCACTCCCTCGCATTCAATTTCATTTAAATTCTTTCATCTCAATTAAAGGTGAACTACACCTCCTATGCAAATATTCTTTGTTTGAAAAAACTTTTTCTCCTAAAATTTCTCTTTTTCATCCCTTATTTTTTGATTTAAATTCATTCATCTTTTTCCTGATTCTGTCATTTCTTCTTAATTCCTTTATCTCTTTCTTGGTTTATACTAATTTGTAAATCTATGAGGTTTTCTATGATTTTTGGGGATAAATTATCTTTATATATTTTAATTATCCTTATCTCTTTTAACTTGCATACTGATTTAAATTTCTTTATGTCTTACCTGATTTAAATTCCTTTATCTCTTACCTAATTTAGTTTTAATATATTTGATAATCTTAACCACATTGATAGTGCCTTGAAACATATTAAAACAAATAATTATTATTGAATTTTAATTGTTTCAATTTATTATTTTGACAATTATTATATTTAGATATATTTCATGTACTTTTGTAAACAAGTTTATTAAATTTTATCAAGGTTATTTGATATATATTTACTTTATTTATATGATATGATTTTTTTTTTAATTTTTATAATAAATAATTATAATCATAAAATTGATATATTGGATTTAACCGTGCAGTGTACATATTAAAATACCAATTACATATATTTTTCTAAAATTTAATTTAATTTTTTAATTTTTAAAAATTATAAAAATTATAATTTTAACTAAATTTTACAATATTATTTTATATTTAGGTATTTATTTTTCTTAAAACTATAAAAAAATTATATATGATTTTTAAAATTAAAATTGTTATTTAAATATTTTATTTGAATAATAATAATTTAATTTGAATATTTTAACTAATAATATATTTTAAATTTACATGTCAAAATTATTATAAATGTATATAAGATAATATGCTAAATACAAATCTTATAGTATAATACACACACACACACACACACATATTGAAATTGATGAGGTTTTTAAAAGGTCTGTTAATTAATTCTAGAATTTTTTTAACACTTAATTGAGGTAAAGAGTTAGTACAAAAAAGAAGAAGAAATAAAACAAAAATTGATTACAATGTGTAGATTGTTTCAAATATTTGGCTGAAATGGTAGACCATATTTCATGGATGAATCATTTCATGAAGAATGAAGGTCAAGTGGAGCATGGGGGTTCTTCTCGCAATAGTTTCCAAGGTTTGTTTTCTTTGCTTGATCACATAAAGCCATTTTGAAAAGTGTTTTAATATATCTATTGCCATACATCTACCTATAACGACTAAAATAACTCTTGCATGTGTTGTTTTAGTAAGCATTTATAAGGATTTGTACTTACTGATTCGCAACAAAATCAGAACAATCATAAAGGTTAATTACTTTATTCTCTTCTTCATTTTCTTCGACCACGACTACATTGTTTACCAACACAACTTTTACTTTCTTAAGCTACAGTTCCAAAATAATGAGCGCAAATAGAGATTCAAAGATGGATAGATGATTTGAGTTTGTGGGTGGTTTAAGTGGTGAAACCTATAGGATGCAACAATGGATATGATGATGACATTGAGGATGACGAAGAGGTAAGAAGCCTTGAAGCACAAAATGAATAAGCTTCAAAAGTTGCCAAAGGAGGTGGGTGGTGGTAACAGGAAGAGACAACCTGTATGACCCTTGCTTAATTAGAAACCTCCCCAAAGAGAGACCTAAATTGGGAAGAGAGAAACCTAGCTAGTTTTCTCTTAACTCACACTCGCCCTCCTAAAAGGGTGTGTTTCAATATGAACTTTTGTTTAATTAGAAACCTTTTAAAAAGGGGGCTTAAATTGAGAAGGGAAAAAGTGTTAATTATTCACTCTAACACTTTTTCCTTCCCGATTGGCATGATTCAAATAAGTTTCTAAAAAAAAATTCAAAACAATGTTCATGCAATAACAAGATAAAACAAAATTCAAATATAAAATTTTAGAACAATATTCAAGCAATAACAAGATAGAACAAATTTCAAGCATAAAATTCCAACATCAAAAGTCCATTATCAATAATTAGAACACAAATCAAAATTACATCTTAAAATTTTTTTAATTGAGTCATTAATCTTGTAAATTATTTTTAATTAAGTCCCTAGGGTTTTAAAATTGCCATAAAGAGTCATTTTTTGGCAGTTTCAAGTAGCCAAAAAACTAACCCCAAGGGAATACTTTTTTAATTTAGGGACCTAATTAAAAAATTAATTTAGGGACCTATATGAAAATTCCCAAATAGTTCAAGGACTTACTCAATAATTTAATCTATCTAAATCAACCAATAGCAAAGTAACATCATAGAGCATATCAAACTTAAAGCAACAGTGACAACAATAAAACATTAAAGAGCACAATAAGAGTAACAACAAAACATAGCCAAATTCAACCAACAACATAAAACACCACACACTCACAAAACTCACATAAAGATTGAAACACAATGGCTCTGTTTGATGGCATTCCTCAATATAGAACATACAACCCAAATACAGTGCAATAGGCACCTAATTGAGAAAGTGAGAGAAATTAAATTACATATGGAGAAGGGGTTACCTCGCATAGTGGTGACACGACAATGACATTGTGGTGTTACGACAATGCTGTGGTGCAGCAGTAGAGTTGTGGCGTGATGGTGGTGCAGTGGTGGAGTGGTGGACACAAGGTGGAGGGGGCTACGCGGTGAGTATAGAGGTTGGGGAGGGTAAGGGACATGGTAGGGGGAAAGGGGGCGATGCGACAAGGGAAGACGGGCGACGCAGTAAGGGAAGTAGCGAGTGGAAAGAAAGAAGAAGAAACCAAAGAAATAGGTAGAAAACTCGTGACTTCTAAAGTGTTGAAATTGTGTCCCACGCTCTATTAGAGGAAGCAAGATTTTTCACCAGAGACCTATCATGGCATGCTAATCTCGAGCTTCTATGCAGGATCCAACGCTAAGAGTTGTAGATTTTCATTAAAAGGTCTATGTTAGAGATTCCAGAAAAGAATCCACATTGAATGCAAGGCCAGGTCACAAAATTTTTACTAGGTACTCAACATCTGAGACACTATATTGGCATCTAATTTTGATGCCTTCCTAGATACTTTTAGTCTAACGTCTAACATGCCTGGCTAGCGTTGGACACTAGCAACTAAAATATCTATGCGTTATAACTGATTCTATTATGTGTTTGGACCTATTCTAGCTACTATAAAAGCCATTTTGCAAGGTTCATTACTCAGAATGTGTTGGGAGATGACTTCTCACTACATCTCTTTTTTTTCTCTGAGATTTCTCCGTTTCCATTATTGAAGAAACAACCCTTGAAAGAGGAGCATGAAGAATCAATGAAATCACCATCATCCATCATCATTTCTAACTTTTTATAATTATTAAATATGTAAGTTAATTATTATAATAGTAAAATAATTTAAATAATAATAATAATAACAACAACAACAATAACAATAAGGTAAAATATATTTTTGATCCTTGAAAATTTGCTCAAATGTGGTCTTAGTTTTGACCTTTTTTAGAAATTGTGGTTTTGGTCCTTGAATTTTTAAAAACAGGTAAAATTTGTCCTTGATGCCATGTGGCATCCACGTGGTTGCCATGTGGCTGACAACATGAATGCCATGTGGTGGTCATTAGTCACGTCAGCAAAAATGTTAATAGAGTTAGAGTAAGGGACCAATTTCATCTATTTTCAAAAATTCGAGGATTTAAACCAATGAAACAAAAAGTTTAAGGAGTAAAACAAAATTTGGTGTATTTTTTGAGAAGCAAAAACATATTTAACCCATATAACTTGTATAGTAGCGAGATGTTGAGTTAAGTGGAAGAAACTAGTCTCCTACAATGTGTTGACCCAGACTTCGAATTCTTGTTAAGGCTAGTGATTTAATACCTCCAAAAACAATGATCCATGTTATGAAGAAAAAATTATTAGTTATATAAAAATAGATAATTGTCAAATGCAATATAAAAACTAAATTACTAATAGGCTAAAATATACTTTTAGTCCCTTATCTTTTTTACTAAAATTTGTTTTAATCCTTTATATTTTAAAAGATTTATTTTGGTCATTTAATTCTCAATTTTGAGTTAATTTACCCTTTTGAAACGTTTTCAATTTTGGAGCACGATTTTGACCTTTTTTTTAAACCGATTCAATACGTGAAACTTGTCTCATTATATTCACTTGTATGAAAATTATGAAATTCAATTAATGTTCAAACCAAAAAGAGTTATAAATATGAAAATTACATAAAAGTGAGTTTTACGAGTAATTGAAAAAGAAGCCAGCAAGTTTCATGTTTTGAATCGGTAAAAGAAAAAAATCGTGTTGCAAAATAAAAAACGATCCTTTAACTCAAACTTGCGAGGGACCAAAATGAATATTTTAAAAGAGAATAAACCAAAATTACTGATTAAGGAGTATTTAGGAAGAATTCATATTTATTTCATTTTAAAAGAGATAATCGAGGATTCCAACGAATCTACATTCTGGCATGTATCACTCAACCAATCCATTCGAATTTGTCATAATTTACCATACAAACTCCAAAGAATCAATCGAACACTTCATTGACAAACATTATC
Organism: Spatholobus suberectus; assembly: GCA_004329165.1. Lineage (NCBI taxonomy): Eukaryota > Viridiplantae > Streptophyta > Magnoliopsida > Fabales > Fabaceae > Spatholobus > Spatholobus suberectus. Next base: position 14,832,386 of record QUWT01000781.1, on the reverse strand, counting down.
CAGAAAGATGAACTACATAACCACAATCTGTTTCAAACCTTGCATTCCTTCCCCGGTGCTATGTCCCAAAACCAGCTTCAGAAAATTCCCACTAATAATACCTCGTTCCAGTCTTCAAGATTCTCAGCCACCCGACTCCACCCAGCAACAACAACTCAACCTCTCCGTTCTCCGCTTCACATTGGGTCTCTCTCCCCCCCTCTCTCTCTAAAGAGAATAATTAATCTGAATTATGCAACTATATGTAAACGATTAAAATAAAATCAATTTTAATCATTAATATATAATTATATGGTATATATTTGGTATTATGAAACTAAGAGGAACCAATTTTAGTTGTCCAACCATAATAACTAAAATTTAATTTCATTTATGACTGATTTTAGTTATCCATATAGTATTATTATATTTGTGTGCACTTGTGTTAATTGGTGTTTGGGGTGATTTTGCTTTGCTCCAGGGATACCGGGGTTGGATGAATCCTACTTGCCCAGATGGATTGGTTATGGCTTTGGTTCACTTCTGCTCTTGAATCACTTTCTTGGGTCTGATTCAGCCGCTGTTACACCAGCTCAGCTTGTAAGAAAAATTAAAACTGAACCGCATTTTTGGTTTTATATTTTTCATTTTTTGTTTGGTTAAGTTTATTTATTTTTCTGGGGTTTGTTTCAATTGTTGTGTTTTTTTTTGTTATGTAGAGTACAGAGGTTTTGGGTCTGTCTTTGGCTTCCTTCTCAATTGTGCTGCCTTACGTTGGAAAATTTCTCAAGGTAAGTAACTATATCGATGTAGAATGTTTCCTCCCTGAATAAAATGAATATATTCAGTTAGACTTGGAGATAGATATGGAGATCCATAAATTCAGTAAGCTCCCAGTTTCAAGAAGACTACTCTTTTTTTTTAATATGTATAACAATTAAATAACTACTTTTTTACTTTTTTTCAAGGTTTTAAATTGGGAGTTGTCTAACTTAGCTTAAGTAAAAATGGAATTAAATAACCTCATCAAAGATGATTGGTGCAATTTTCTATGTTGTACCAACCGTCTTTAAGTACATAGAAAATTGTACCAATCATCTTTGATGTGGTTGTTTAATCTCATTTTTACTTGGAGTAAGTTAGACAGTCCCTTTAAATTGTGGTCGCGTTTGTGTTGATTTTGTGGAAAATGACAGACAAATGTGGCCAATGCGGCTGCAATTGTGATCACGTAGACGTGAAAAACCTTGACGCCACAGCTGTAATTGCAGTTGGGGACTGTATTTTAAAACCTTGCTTTTGTTTGTAAATATATATGGGGCTCAAATATGAAGTTTTCATGTAAGATATTGATCCTCAGCTAAGTTTTGGAAATTGTTAGGGTGCTCAACCAGTGGATGAAAAGACTATACCGGATGGTACAGGGCAAATATTTGTCATTTCAACAGATGTAGTGAATGGTCTGAAGGAGGACCTGGCTTGGGCATCATATGTTCTGTTGCGTAATACAAATGCTGTAGCTATGGTATGTCTCTTAAATTATCATTGTTAATTTAAACAAACACATGGTAGGTTGATTGCTGCTGGGGTCCGGGTCCTTCATATGTAGTCACCTGTAAGTACCACTTTAAGCTCTCATTGAGGCTTGTGGAATGCCCGAACCTTGGAATGCCACAACCTTCCCTCCTCCTAAACTTTTGTTGTAAATGAAAAACCAAAAACAAATGGTAGGTTGGCCCCAAAAATGAAGAAAAGTAAAAAGCCAAAAGGGAAAACAATATGGATGGTTGTGATCATACAATAATATTTGTTGTATGGACTTGAATTATATTTGTTTAAGGTGCAAATTTGAAATTACTAGTTCAAAAGGTAAAATTGTTAAGTAACCAATGTGTAAATTGCATGTGATTTCTGCTAGAGTATATCCATTACTAAGCCTGCTGAGCTGACAGAGGCTCTGCAACGATTGGTTAGATTTGTTAAAAGTTAGTTACTCATACAGTTAGATGTTTACAGTGTAGATAAAAGGTAACAAGTTATCATGTAAAATATAAATAGCAAACTCTTTGTTCATTCATCAGTTCAATTGAGTATTACAATTCATTTTCTCAGTCGTGCTCTCTTTCTTTCTGCTGTTAAGCTTTTCTTCTTCTATCTTATTCTTGAACAATTTCAATCTGTTCAGCTTATTTTTATTCAAGGAGAAATATGCGCAAGGGGATACTGGAACATACCAGATGATACTTCAAAAGAAATTCTTCCTGGTTGGTTTAAGAAAAAAATCGAAAATGCTGGCCTGTATGATTTGAAAGACACTCTATATTTTCCTCAAGATGCAGGTAGTGATAATTTTTTTTTTAGTTTTGGTTAAGTAAGCATATGGAAGTTGAAGTGTGAATGTAGCTTGTTTTACTTTGTAAGTTTGCTAGGACCTAGAAAAGCATAAGCTCATTCAGTTGATCCATTTTTTAATTGTCTAGAACTATAATAGATGTCCCATTAAAATTTCAGATTAAAATATGTGGTTGAAAAAATCTTTTTACTTAAGACTAGATCCCACAACAACTGGGTCTGGAACCAACATTTTGTTTTATGAAGTGTTTCCTTTCTCTTGAAAGGTATTTGACCAAATTCTTGAAAATTATGATCATGAAGCCTATCCAACCTTTGCACACTGAGTACTAAATGATGGCAGATCTTATTTTCAAATGCACAGCAATGCTGAAATTCTATTTTGTTCTTGAGCTTTTCCCTGACTAGCCACTTCTTTCCTTGCTTACTGATTTGACTCAAAATATCAGCAACTGGAAATTTTATTCATAAAGATGTAGGACACCATATGGAAATTACTGCAGAAATTGTAGATCTTTTAGACTTCTTATTAGGAGATATGTGCATTATTTTGTTTTGTTATTTCCTAAACATTTATAATTCATACAAAAATCTTTACTATGTGTTTCTGTACAAGGGTCTTTAGCTGACTCAGCTGGGTCTAAGAAAAGCTTCCTCAACTGTATGTAAGGCTGCAATTAATAATATTAGCAATGAATGTCTTATATTATTAAATGAATCCTTACTGGCATGAATTGCACTTCATGTTGAATGTTGTATGGTTTTGTACTTTTGTTCAAAAATCTGAAAGTTTGATGAATGCTTCAGATTCTGAATTTCAGGATCTGGTACCTATAGGGATTCGCTGTCTTCTGATCCAACCAGTGTTACAAGTTTCTAATGAGAGTTCTCCTGGCTTGCAAAAACCTGTGGGATTCATTCTGCTGGCCTCAACTACAAGGTATGCATTTAGCAATAAAGACAGAGCCTGGATTGCAGCCATGGCAAACAAATTTCGAGGTAATAGCATTAGCGTGTTTGAAAAATTGTTGAAGAGTTTACAATTCATTTTTTAACAATCAAGTCTGAATACCATAGGAGGCCTCTTTCTACCTATTTAAATGTGTGTCTGCTATGCCGCTTTATTGTTGGAATGGCTAGTGGTTGTTTATTTTGATGTTTATGTGAAACTGAAAGAAGTAGCCTATAGCATATTTACAACCTTCTAGGGAATGATTCTAAGGATTTGAGTATTTCATACGATGTGTTTTTTAATTGTATTATTTAGTTGATTTGTAGATTGCAAGATATAAAGGAAGTAGTATGAAAATCATTGGTTTGTTTAGAACCCAGTCTTATTTTCCTTCATTGATATGTGCAACCTGAAGAAGTATTTGGTTAGACTATGAGAATAATAGTCTTGTTTAGACTATGAGTTAAGATGAAATATTTGCAACCTGAAGAAGTACCCTATAACATATTGGCAACCTTCTGTGATAATAATATTTAGTTGACTTGTAAATTGTAAGATATAAAGGAAGTGCTATGAAAACCATTGGTATGTTTACAACTCGTAGTCTTATCTTCCTTAATTTATACATGCTTGAGAGTTGAATTGAAGTTCCATGAGCTGTACATCTATTTGGCATATAGATATTCACTCCACCTGCCTGATGTGTCTCTTTTATAGCTGATATTTTGCTGTTAATAAGCATAGCCTGCTGTTTATCAAAGATAACAAGAGACATAACCATAATAATTCACTAATGACAACAAAAAATTAAACGGAGAAAAAGCATTTATTTGGTTTATACCCTTTAGGCCATTTCATACTTCTTGACAATCTTTACTGTTGGAAGGTTTTGAATACCTCTGAATCAATTTGCTTTTACCATGGTTATGATCATGTATGGTTATGATCAAGTTTCGCATGGTTTAGAAAATGGAACCGCATATGATATACCATGCCATTGTAAACTTCTTATGATACAGGAAGGGTCTAGCCATCTGATTACCTAAGGCAAAGCAAGAGAATCTGGAGTACAAAGAAAATGAAGCATGAAATCCACGTGATACAGGGCAATGGAAGGCATAGGATTTATCAACTCAAAATCAGGGTTTTCTTGGTTAAATTTAGGGCAGAAATTAGGAAATTGAAGACTCGTGGGGAATCTGTGAGGGCGAGGCTGATATGCAAGCATTAGGATGAGGTTTGGGGGTCAGTCAGTGGCACCTTTTGTGCTCTGAACATTACCTGCGAATTTTGGAAAAAGTGTGCATTGAATCAAATTTGAATCAATGGATGCATCTCAAATTTGAAAAATTAACATTCTTTGAAACCGTATCCAGCTTGGTGCATCACCTTGTCTCAATTCTCAACCTATATCCTTTATTTGGATTTACAAGAATTCTGGGATGTATATAAGTTGGTCTTCCCGTTGCACATGACTTGTTAATGATTTGAGAGATTCTGGTTAACCATGTTCTTTCTTTGTCTAGTCCCATTTTACTCCATACTCTCATCACCATATTAACAAAAGGCACTATGATGCATGAGTTCTGAGTTCTATTAGTATATACAAAATAATCATTCATGGATTTCATTGAATCATTGTTCATAATCATATGTTTAATGATATGATTAAATAATTGGACCTACTAGAAAGTAATTTAAGGCTTTATTTCCAGTCCCTGCCTTTCTTCCAAACCTTTTCTCTCTACCTTTCAAACCTTTGCGATGTTTGTTTTATAGTCTGGTGTGGACCTCCCTTGAGTTTAAACCACAATGTAGTTTTTAACAAATACATTGAAGAGGAAGAATATTTTCTACAAGGATGATTATGTGGTAGTAAGTTCATGTTTGCATTTGCGTTTCTAATGCACTTATCTCCTATTTTCAAGTCAAAAGCAGCAAAAGACGCAGAAGCTACTCTTTGTAGATTCTTCTGGATCCGCATACAAGGGTAACAAGGTAACAAATGTGTTACCAAACACGCCGCAAGAGTTTCAGACCAAAAAAAAAATTAATTAGTTGAAGCAGAATGATATAAAGAAACTAGAAGCTCAAAGTTTATATGGATAGCTACCTAGAGGTGCTGATATTTTCAGATGGCTAATAATAGCAAGCCTGGCATGAGATGAGATACAGCGCAAGATGATTAGAAGATACACTCCCAAAATGTAGAATCAATATTAGTTCACAGGATATACCTCTCCTGGATCAGAAAGTGAATTGTTGTATTGGAGGGAAGCCTTGGATGGACCAAACTGTGCACACAAATTCCATCATCTCCCAGAACCTTAACACCCCGCCTTGTGGCACAAACAAAATGTATAAAGTTATCTCATGACACATCAAGTCTAAACATGTTTGCAATTGCTTTTGTGTATTGATTGTAGTCATTTTACACTTTGGTATTTGTATATTTTGTGACTGGCCTTATACGTTGCATGCGAGATGCCATGTGAGATCTCTGCCTGTGCATTTGTTTTTATCTTTTTTGTTTGAGTTTTTATTGCTCAAGGGGTAAGCATATTTGAATATGACATGACAGATTTTTAAAGAAATATGGTATATGCACATCTTGGAAGAGAAATGTGTTTCAGGACTTAACTCGGGGCAACAACGTTAATATCTATGAAGACTGCTTCGTTTGTGTGTTTTGAGTCTTGAATTTGATATCCAACATATAAATGGACCTTGTATTGGCCCAAAATCCAAAAAATAGAAAAAAAGAAAAAAACCTATTTATAAGGTTAAGATTCAAATTTGTGATCATCTCATTATTCACGTCGCATATTTTTCCATCTAATCCAACTCCTCAGATTTTGTTGCAGCAATATTTTTCCTACGGAAAGGGTTGGTGCAACGGAGACCCGACATTAAAATTAATTAAATGCCACAGAAGAACAACAGGCTTAGGAGCAAGTTATTACATCCGAAAATTTGCAACCATAACTAAATTGACCACAAACTATTAAAGAGAAAGCAGAAATAAGTTATAAGATCAGGGAAACTTTGTAATGTCTCTCATCTTGTGTACCATCTTGGCCTACTAGCTAGCACTATGTAGATAATGCTGCTAGAACATATATGATTCAGACCACGTAACTCACGCGTTTTCATGCCAAATTCTATTGCCTATTTAAGAATGAATCATTATTTAACAACCTAGCAGTGGGATGTATGTAATAGTATCAAGTCTGACCTTAAATATACATTCATAGGTTACTAAGTATACATCCTATTGCAGTTCTTTTCTTATATGTTCGAGATGGACTAAGCTGACGTGTCTGAGGTGAACAGTTGACTGAAACCAAACTCTAATGGATGTTGGATAAATAGGGTTTCTTAGTGGATTGAAATTTGAGATCTTTTGAATTTTGAGGGTTCTCCAAAAAGGTTGACACTACGTAAAAAATGGGTGGATACTTGTAAAAGATACTGCAACACTCAAGTTAGGAGAGATTTTACCAGAGTAATAATATATAAAAAAGGCTTATATGTTACAATGATGTTGATTATATTTATAAGAGTATGAGATGTATTGTATTTCGTCACATAGAGCCCAAGGCCTTTCGAGGGAAATAATACCCTGTCTTAGTGTAGTGATACATCACATGGTAATTTTGCTGTGGATAGAAGTGTAATATATTGTTCACCAATGTATATTAGAAGTCTTGTACTTAGGTGTTGACTTTAAGTCAACACTTGCAACTTAGGTTAATATTTATTATTTGGGTTGAGGTGACCCACTACATGAATTAGACTTCAAGTCCAATCCAAAACATTTTCTTTTATTATGAAATAGTAATTTCTTTCGCCTTTTTTCAAAGCTAATCTATAAATCTATTGCTAATCTTATTGGCAAAAATGTTAAGTTACATATACTATTGCCTCGACATAAACCATCATATATAAGTATTGATGCAACGATATCCGATTAATGTTATCTACACAAGAATCCCACTTAAGAAAACATGTATTTTTTATTTTTTTTTGGTGTGTTGTAGCAAAACAAATTGCGCTTTAAGTAGTATTTCTCTCACCGATAATTCTTATAAGCATTTTAATATGTATTTTTTTTTTTCTTTTGGTTTACACTTTTACAAAAATAGTGCAAACAGATTTTGCCAACTAATTAAAGTTGCTAGTGACATCTCTAACTTGTTTGTCGTTGTCATGTACTGAGGAGGGGTCATTGAAATCACCAAATCAATTACAACTGCTGCCTTGGACCGCCAAATTGCGCCATTCAAAATCTCATTCAAGGCATAACAGATGACAGCTGAGATGATTAAATAATGCTAAGTTTGTTACTACTTCCCATTAACTGATATAGATAACCCAAAACCATATATAGTAAGTAGTAATTAATTATTGGCATTTCTTGGGGCACCCCCTGGTCACAGTCACAGACCTAGTAGAATTCAATCTAATTAAAGACTATAGACAACTTGAAGAAGTTGGTTTGGCTTTATTGCATCCGAAGAGAAACTAAAAGCAAAGACCTTGGCCCAATTTGGATTAACTTCTAACGCATGAGTTTCTCAATTGTAAAAATTTCCTATTAAGACTTTTCTAAGATAAGAATGTTGAACTATGTAAGGTTTATAAATGTTTATACAAAGAAGTTAGACAAGAGAGTTTCTGAAAAAGTTGAGATGCATAAGTTAATTTTAATTTATGTGAGAAATTTGACTCCTTTTACCTCTTTAATTCATTTTCTTCCCCTCTTTATAAGTGCTTGTTAAGAAATTTATCCAAATTGCACCTACCAATATCCTCCCCATTCCAGCATGATAAGAATCCACTGCTCCATCTACCTCCATTCCTCATGCATTAAATTAACCACAGCCACAGCTACCCCTATTTCATTAGCTGCTTCATTTGTTGCAATCAGTTTCCCAAAGGGATGCATAATGCATTAACAGTGAATCAAAGCTAAATATTGAGAAGGCATTTCAAGTTTTTATGTTCATGTTAATTTTTGTGGCCTGCATTATGCAGGAAATGAAATTCTTGGACATTTTGAGAATTCAAGCCTCTGCCCTGGAGAAGATACTATTTTCACGTGACCATGTAGCATATGCTGATATGGCCCCCTTTGTCTCTAAGGAAGGACTTTTCTTGTTTGATAGAACTTTATTGGTGGGGATTCTGGGACAGTGATTCGGACAAAGGGTTTGGCTGCCTTGAAGCAGATGCCAAGTGGTCCATGTGTGATCAAATGTGCGAAAAACCAATGAGGTAGCCATGTGCCCCTGCCACTCCTACTGGGAGAACATGTGATATGAGTAGTCAAATATCAATAAATGTCACACTAGACTTTACCTGAAATTAAGAAAAAATAAGGGCGAAAAATACTAAACATAAGACATTGAAGGGGGAAAAAAGCAAAAATAATTCCAAGTTTTGCTGAATTTGGCATCCCCCTAAGATAAAATATTTTGCTGAATTCAAGTGAAGACATTGTATTTCACAAACAACTTGTCGTGATTTGTTTATGGGTGAACTTAGGTATTCTCTAACTGGGAGCTAAAGGCTAATATTGAGATTTATTTTAGGGATTGACTTTTGTAAATAGATGTTTTTCCATATATACGAACCTGATCAAGATCAAACTTTTGACCACATGTTTAAGGAGCATGATTATTTTCCAATCATACTACACCACGTTGGTACTTGTCATGATTTGTGAGCACAATTAACTTAAACACACTTGATATTTGAATTTCGAACTGTTACATTCCTGATTCAAAAGTTGGGCAGCGTGTTTTCCGAACTTACTTGGTCATTGGCAAATTGTTACATGCTTTAAGAATTGGAAACACCATATCTTATTTATGTCTAAATGGAATGTTCTTACATGTTACTCATATGATGACTATTGGAATTGGAAACACCATTTCCGACATTGGTAACCGAACACAAAGGGTGGGCTCACCCATGCTTTTGCGCACTCTTTGCGTAGGAATCCAGTTTCTCAAAGATCCCAGGTTTCTGTGCTTTGGTGGGTCTTAGAGATCCTTATATGACCTATGTTGTGTTTCACGTTACTAAACTCGTTGCAAGTGATAAAATCATAGATGGCTCAAGTGTTTATTTTGGTCTTCCAAAGATATACATAACATCACGTACGTTACACATGCTTGGAAAGTATTGAAGCGGGAAATAATTTTTGGATAATCTAGGAAACCTAACTAACAACCTTTAGTGGAGTCTTCTCTTCTAATTACGTTTTTTTCATTTACAAGATTTAAACCTGAGACCTTACTTAAGAGATCCGAACCTAGTACCACTCAAACCAACGACATGTTGATTAAAAATAGGAAATAATTGATATCTTTTTAAGAAGGATAAAACTTAGATGCAATACCATATGTATTGTTAGTGCTGTTTCTCAATCAAAATTAGATATTTAGTTTGGAAATTAGTGTAATAAAATATTCCATTAAATGTCAATGCATATAACCTTGGTAAATCTCTAATTTTAATTGAAAAATAGTACCAACAGTACTTATAATACTATATCTAAGTTTTTTTCTTTTAAGAATTCTTTTAGGGGGCTGCAAAATAAAAAAAGAAAAGAAAATTATGGTGTCACTAATAAATGATATACCAATCTGGAATGTATATTTGATCTTATGATAGGATGGATCAATCATGAAAATCAAAATTGGACTTGAGACTTCGTCTAAGGCCATCACACACACACACACACACACACACACACATATATATATATATCTGTAGGGTGACAGACAGGTTTACAAGGCCTGGGAAAAATTGATTACCTATGCTATTTCGACTTCATGCACAAAGTATTAGAAGAGAAAGAATGAAGAATGTATTTTCATTAACTGAAAAGTGCATATAAGAGAGTCTTTTATATACAACAAGGGTGCTATTTTCAGACTCTTGTTTTTTTTCAATAAGTCTCAAAGTCTTACAGTTTTTGTTAACAATCTTTTGAAAGATCTTCATTCCTCTTCTTGAGCTTTGAGATTCATTAAGTAAAATTTTTGAATCCCTCTAAAAAAATTCATACTTTTTTTTTCTCTATTTTTGCATTTGCGTCAACCTTAGACAAATATAAGCAGTTTCATATTCCACTTCATCACTTTATGATGAAGTATTATTTAGGTCTTCCTAGTTAGTCATTCAATCCTTCTTTTTCTTTTGCTTAATGGTATTTTTGGTACTCCTACTATCTTTGTTTTGAGAAATTTAGGCTCCTTTTTTTTGTGTGTGAATTTGATCCCATTATTTTAATTGTGCAATTTTGATCCAATTAGTTAACTTGACATCCAATATTTAACGGAAATGCTGACATGATACTCTATTGCATTGTCACATTAGCACACTCATGTTGACGTGACACTCTATTGCGTTGCCTATGTCAGCATTTTTGTTAAATATTAGATGTCAAGTCAACAAATGGACAAAAAGTGCACAATTAAAATAGTAGGGATCAAATTCGCAAAAATAAAATAAAATTAGGAGACCAAATTTGCAAAATGATGATAGTAAGAGAATTAAAAGTGCAATTAAGCCTTTTTTCTTTTTAAAGAACTTACTGTACTCTTTCTTGATGTTGGGACATTATAATCATTTATGTCCTAGTTTCTTGCACTTGAAGCATATGATTTTAGACTTTCTTTATAAATTTCTTCTTTCGCTAATGGCTTTTCTTGTAGGACCGTTGACCTTTTCCAAATCCTCTTGATCCTTTTGGTAATTAGCGAAAGTTCATCCTTTATTTCTAATCCATCATCTTCATCTTCTGACTCTTTTGAGTTTGTAAATGGTTCCTAAACTTTTAAACAAGGATGATGTTTTTGGGTTTTCTTTGAGAGCATAGAGTTCATCACTTTCTTAGGTTCTCTTTTGCTGAGATATAGCTTATGGATTCTTAATGAACCAAAAAGCTCATCCAACTTGAAAGTGCTAAGATCCTTTGCCTCCTCAATGATAGCGATCTTAGGCTCCCAATGCTTTGGGTAAACTTATGAGGAGTTTCATAATTTTGTCCACATGATTGTATTCTCTTATGAAAGCCTTGAGATTATTAATGGTAGCTAGTTTGAAATCTTTCAAACATTTTATCAATAGTTTTGTCATCTTTTATCTTGAACATTTCATATTAATGCACTAGTATACTAATCTTTGTTTTTTTGAACTTGATTAGTTCCCTCATGAATAAGTTTCCTTTACTTTTACATTCATATGCCTTATTCTAATTTTGATAAGGCATGTGTTATAAGATATCAAGCTTTTGTGTTCATCCAATTTTTTTCACGTCTTCTTTAGTTATTCTTCCTCAAGAAGGGGAATCCTAAAGGTGATCTAACATCATAATCACCATTAGCAATAACACTCCAAGGTATATATCGCTTAAACTTAATTAACATTTTCATTATGTTCCTTTAGTAAGGATAGTCCATATAAAAGAACACTAGGCAACAAGATTTAGAAGCTCATTTAGGGATCATCTGCTTGCCAAGGTTTGCTATACTTGCTAGCTTGGATCTTCTTTCCTATACATAGTTAGGTACTAAACCCAAAGACTGAGCTTTGATACCAATTGAAAAATATAAAAAGGAGGGCTTGAATTGTGTTTCAAAACTTTTGGTCTAGATAAAACACTTTTAAAAGGTAAGATAATAAGACTGTTTGAAGAGTTGGAAAATAATGGTATAAGTCTTTAGACAATATCCTTAAACATTAATTTATAATGAAATTGATTTGTAAACTTTTAAACAAAAACTTTTCACAAGTTTTTCCTTAGTTAGAAACGTAGAAACTAAGAGAAATGAATGAGAGAGGCACATTCATTCTCAAAACACTAACAATTACATTTTGTCCCTGATACACAACTCGAAAATTTTCACTATAATCGATTTAAAAATTCAACCAAGATCTCACACTTAAGTATTCTTTACACAAGTTTCTCTAGGCCCTAAACTAAAGAGTTTTTCTTTAAGAAGTTTCTTCAAGCCCACTCTTTTACACCTAAGTTATTTTTAGAAAAGCATAAAGGAAATAGTTGCTATTGACATATTTATAAACCTTCAATGTAATTGCTATTGAAATAAAGAAATGAAAAATAAAGGCAGTTTGAGACCTTAACTAATAAGAAATAGTTGTGATTACTAAAGATGATAAGATAATAAAGTTTGTATTTCAAAAACCAAAGTCAAAACATGAAGAGAAAGCCACAAATGAGTAAAACATGAAGAAGTAAGAAGTAGAATCATTCTTGCCCCTAAGAAATATTAATAGAGTTTTGATGATTTAGCCTCTTAATGAGGGCAAAGTTGTAATGTGTGTTTATATGTGTGTGTGTGGTTGTGTGTCATACATGGTTTATCTTTATCCTTGATGATTTGATGGTGATAAGCTCTAAATTTAAGACTTAAAGGATTAACAAGTGATAACATGTTTTCATAAGTCTAAAATTAAGTTTAAGAAGAAATAATTGGATAAAACATCATTTTAATTTGATAAGAAGTAAAGGCTATATGTTAAAGCTTTTGAAGAATTCAATCTTATGTTTAAGAACAATTTGATCAGATAAATTAGCTTTGTAATCGGTTAAAATCGCACAATAAAATGCTGGAAATTTTCTGTTTTAACTAGTTACAAAGTTATGTAATCAGCTATGCTTTTCTGTTTTAACTAGTTATACAATTTTGTAATTAGTTATATTTTGTTGTAACTGGTTACACATTTTTAAAAGCTGATTTTGTCGTATTAGGTGACATGAAATAAAACAAATGTGCAAATAACTAGTTACAAAGCAAAATAACTAGTTATTTCCATTCTAACTCCCATTTCCATATTTTTAAGAATGAAATAACTGATCACAAGACCAAATAACTAGTTATTCCAATGGACTTTCTATAAAATGCAAACCTTGATGGATCTTTACACATAACTTCAATTCTCTAAACTTTCGTGAGATTTTTTCTAGAGAGAAAACACATTATTCTTCATCACTACAATAAGTTTTGCATCAAATCAAGAGCTCACTATGGATCATCATTGGAGATAAATAAAAGTCATCTTTTTGGGTAGAATTTGGTTTATGCTTCATTGTTTTTCACCCATCACAAATTAAGGTGATATCTAACCTTTTCTCTCTGTATAATTTTCATTATTGAGAAGGGTTTTCTCAAGTCTCTCTTGTGGTAATGTTCCATAAGAAGTTGTTCAAGATTTCTTGATAGGTTTTCAAGAATCTTGGTTTTGGGTTGTGTTTGTTTGTAATTCTTTTGTTTGTGCAGTGTGTTTGTAACCAATTGAATTGCATAGTGATAATTCCAATCAGTTTGATTGGAAACTGGATGTAGATCACAGTGGTGGTGATCGAACTAGTATAAATCTTGTGTGTTGTTTTCTCTCCTCTACCCTATCTTAAGTATATTGAATCTGATCCTTTTATTAATTGCATATAAATTCATGAGGTTCTTATTCATGGCTGCATAGCAAAATCAAGACAATTGTTCCAATTCTACATCATTTATATAACCAAATCAAATTGATTCAAAGTTTTTTGAAAATTTAGTTCTTCATCTTTGAAAAAGTTTTGGAGATTCTTGAAAATTTGTAAAGATCCAATTCACCCCCCTCTTGAATCCAGCCTTTTTATTCAACAAAACATTAAAAAGGAAAAGCAATAGTAATTGTCCTTACCAAAGGACAAGTATGAACATAAGAATATTGTAAAGCATATCTCTTACATCCTTCCTCAATGCCTTTGTAAAAGATTTGCCATAACAAATCACTAACTAGATAGTAAAATGAGGTATAATATAGAATGCATTATGAAATGTAGTAAAAGAAGAAATACGACACAAGAAATGAATAATTTATTAATTTGATTTTGAGATTTTATAACACATACGAAAGTCACAAATTAAAGAATTACAAGGTATATAATTAGACATCCTTTGCTAGTAAAGTTGGAAAGTGACCTCCCCATAAGCCTTAAAATGAAAGGTCACACCTTTGCATATAAACCAGTCAGAATTGTTTTTCCCTATAATTGATAAAAAAAAAAAAGTTATCAAAGTATGGTTTGACCATATGCATTCTATGTACTGACTTAAATGTGAATCAAGTTTGTCCTCTTTTGGAGTCAACCAAGAAGTGTCCTTTAAACCTGTAAAAGAAAATATAGGTAGAGTAAGAAAGTCCTAATGAACAACATATCATTTCGAAGGAGCAAATATAAGTCTATCCATTTAGATGAAGTAATGAAGAGGCATTAAAATATTGGTACCAATCATCTTTGATGGGATTGTTTAACCCCATTTTTACTTGGGATAAGTTAGACAATCTTTTTTTTTTTAACTTTGATTCTCTTTCTTTGACTCCTTTCTTTTATGATTTCTTTAACTTCGATTTTGTGTCATTCTTGTATATGTTTTACATTTCATAACTCCCTTATCTCTATTTTCCATTTCACCTAGTTGATAAAATACTAAACTAGCATGTAATTATTATTCATGAAATCAACTTTGAGAGTTTCAATACTTTCCATTCATCACTTAATTAACATTAATTTTCTTTACATTTTTTGATTTCATGAGGAATAAACCTTTCTTTTATACAATATATTATGTTCAAATTTTACATCTCTTTGATACCTATTTAATTTATGTCTATCAAGAGATATAAATGGAAATTTGAATGACATTGTTATATTTAAATTTAGGTATAAACACCATTTACTCCCTTCTAGATTCACACTTTACCAACCTACCTTCTCCCTTAACCCATTTTTCCTTTGGACTAAAATTGTTAACTTTTCCATCAAAGTTAACATTAGTTATGTTTTTGTCTCACCTAACTCCTTTCTACTTTGAATTAAAATGGAAGTATCAAGACTTTTGTCAATAATGTTAATTAGTTATGTGAAATTCTAATTTTTGGAAGAAAATAATTTTCGTTAGTGCCAATTTATTAAAATATGTTAATTTTGCATAAGAAAACATATAGAAAATAGTTTTTTAAAAAGAATTTTAACGACTTGATGTAAACTAATTTGATGATGAACTTTAGGTTAAGATTGCTTTTATGATAAAAGCCGAGTGAAGATAGATATTCCATTTATTTAAAGAAGGCAAATATACTCTAATCTATGAAAGGGATTTTTCTTAATTGATAGAAGCACACATAATTAGAATTATCGTTAATACATTTGTAACTTCCTCTAGAAGGATGCTTGTGACTAGGGGTGGCCATGGATTCGGGTTAACCTGAACAACCCGAAGGAGAAAATCTAGATAGGTTCGAATCATAAATTTAAGTTGAATTTTAAGATTGTAAACTCAAGGATATCGGTTCTAATATTGGGTTTTGGCCACACAAAAACAGAACCAACCCAAGCATATGTCATTTTAGATTTTTTTATGTTGTGTTATTTTATAATTTTTATGTTGTGTAATTCTATAATTCTGACCTTTGAGACAGTACAACAACTTTCTTTTATTCTTTTATTATTATTTTTTTCTATTTTTTTCATGATTTTTAATATACCTGATTATTCACCCCACTTCAATTATATATGATTGGGTTGGTTTAGTTT
This sequence comes from Spatholobus suberectus, assembly GCA_004329165.1. NCBI lineage: Eukaryota > Viridiplantae > Streptophyta > Magnoliopsida > Fabales > Fabaceae > Spatholobus > Spatholobus suberectus. Next base: position 14,816,481 of record QUWT01000781.1, on the reverse strand, counting down.
AGGTTTTTTTTTTTTGAAAAAATTACCCGACCTAAATTGTGCAACCTTTATCACATTGCTCATCCTTACTATTATTTCCTTTATTTGTTATATTTAGTAATTATTTTGTGAGATTTTTTTTAATATATCATTAAACAAAATAAGACTCACATAAGAAATATAATCATCCATATAGGAGCATAAAGAAGTGGTAAATATATTATACATCGCGTCCAAAGTTAATAGAAAATATGTAATAAAGTCATATACCCAAGCTGTAGTAAATCAAGGTATCATCAAATAAGAACTAGTTGATTAACTACATACACATAAACAATATAATTAATATCTAGTCGTCCCATATAATACAACAAAATAGAAGAACTTAGATTTAGAGTAGTTAGTTTATGAACTAAGTCCTATAACACCCCTTCCCCTAATTACTAACGTCTTCAAAGTGTCCTCAAAAGGATCTTCTTCGCTGTATCAAAGTGAGAGCCTTAATGGTGCTAGGAATCCAACCAGCTGAGCTGGCTGTACTCCAATGACTCACAGAACATACACACAAGAAAAAGAAGAAACGAGTGAGGTTCTATCATCTCTACACTTAATGTCACAAAGTGAGACATTACAGTCTCTACATAAGCAGATTAATCACTTGTTAGTAATCATCCGAGGTATGTAATGTATAACAAATCCTATTGTCTTTTCTAAATTCTGACTAACTTATGCATATGGATCAAAAACCCAACCGAATCACAATTCATATAACACAATTACCATAACCATCATTGATATAGTCATATTATATAGTAGGTCATTCAATCACATAACAATTATCATCGTATCCAATAAATAGTATACTCACAACACATGATACATCACCTCATATAGATAAACATCAAGACAATCACACACACGAGATAATGCACCCTATTCACATGCTGCACACAAATAAGGATTGATGCATGGCCGTTTGCCTACCAAGCTAAGCCAAATTGGTCCTTTTTGTTTGTTTTTCCTAACTTCATTTAAATTTACAAAGAGAAAAAATAAAATATTCCTTCTTGGTACTTTCCTTTCCTTTTATCATGTCATGGAGATTTTATGCACTATTGGCCACTCTTGAAGGAATACTCAACCAATTCTGGTAGAGGCATCGAGGTTATTGAGTCGAATAATGCGAGTCTCCCAGCTCAGGATGGTGACTCAACTATTGAGATTCCATAACTCAAATCCTTACCACCCCCAAGACCTCTTAGGTAGAGATGTTAAAACAAGCTACCCACCCGACCTAGTAGGCCAAAGGATGGAAAGCGAGTCGGCCACCTGAATTTTTCATAGGCTACACTTTCTTTGGCCTAGCGTGGCCCGTTGGCCTACCAAGTTAAGCCAAAGTGGTCCTTTTTGTTTTTTTTCCTAACTTCATTTAAATTTTACAAAGAAGAAAAAATAAAATATTAGGCCAAATAGGCCGAATACTTTCAAGCCCACATTCTGTCGAACTGGCCTGGCCCCCTGGCTTGACCAAATTGGCTCAGTTCTTTTTAGTTCACAAATCTCATAGTCCGGCCTCGCCTATTGGCCGTGCATTTTTGACAGCTCTACTCCTAGGGTCCCTACATACATTCCTACGTACCATGTTTTAGTCCACCTCTCATCACACTTCTTTTCAAATGCACATGCTGCATGATTAACTAATACAAACACCTAACTCAAGGTTTTAGAATCTCTGTAAAATTTGACAAAGTTTCCTCTATTTTCGGTACATATCCTCATACCTTTATAGGCATGGTTGTTCAATAAATAGAGGCAAACATGTTCATCATCTCAACCTCATATTCGAATCAACACCATAGATAAATATTTCAATCTCAACATATCATACACTTTCCCAAATAGCACCTTTGCTAAGGCACATAGCCTTTGGGATTCACCACTAAAACATATTATTTCATTCCAATTAGTCATTGAATTCATCTACCAAGACCAAGTATATTAATAATGCTCAAACAACACAATGTTGCACATAAACATTCTCAAATCCACTTCACACTCAAATATAAGATTCAAGAATCAAGCATCAAGCACCTTATTAAACCATGAATAAAAGACACTTTAAAGAAAGAAAGCATATATTTCATCATTTACCCAATTCTACCATCAAGTTTCAACCAATCTCAACTCTATTATTCAAACTTTATCCTCATTGGTATAAAATAAATATGCATAATAAAAATAGGACAACTGTTGTACACTTTAACAAAGGTCATAGAAGTTTGGTCTTTGAAGTTCTAAAACATTGACATTTTGCTTCCAAACTCTCCTTATAACTCACGCAACCAAGTACTAACATATAAGAAGCAATTTCACTAGGAATCTGCCAATTAAACCAAGAATTAAGATAGATAAAAAAAGGATATGTTTTCAAATCACTATACAAAGGATCACAACCATGCATTTCAAGGCCTCTTTTAAAAACATTGTGTACAAAAACTTTTCATAAGATATATAAAATCATGAGATACACTAAGAAGGATCTTTCCACACTTAAATCATCATTTAAATCACAATCTAAAGCATGAATATAGAGCTGAACAGTTTTCATGTTTTTATGCAGAGTTAGTTTGAAAACATATGCTTTTACTTTCCAAATTATGAGCAATGTGCATAAAAACTTCCTATAAGACATGTATAACCATAAGGCTTCATGTGAAATGTTAATCCCAACTTGAATCATCATTTAAATTATGAATTTAGGTATAAAGACAGAGCTGGATAGTACACACGTTTTTATGTAGAGTTGATATGAAAACATGCACTTCCAAGTTCCAATTCATGAGCAATGTGCATAAAAACTTCCTTTAAGGTATACATAACCATAAGACATCATGTAAAGGGTTAATGCTCACTTAAATCATCATCTAAATGATGAATTTAAGTATAAAAGCACAGATCAAGGGTATACACGTTTTTATGCAAAAGTAGTTAAAAAATATGCACTTTTTAGTTCCAATCCATGAGTGATGTGCATGGACACTTCCTATAAGGTATATGTAACAATAAGACATAATGTGAATGGTTAATCCTTACTTGAATTATCTTTTAAATCATGAATTTAGGCATGAAAACATAGCTAGACAGTCTCCACAATTTTATGCAGAACCAATTTGAAAACATGCCCTTTTTGGTTCAAATTCATGAGCAATCTGCATAAAAACCTCCCATAAGGTATATATAGCAATAAGACATCATGTAAAGGGTTAATTTTCATTTGAATCATCATTTAAATCATGAATTTAAACATAACAACATAGCTGGACAACAACTTATATTTTCAGTAGAATTATCAAACTATTTCACATAAAAGTGTGAATTCCGCATAAATGTGACAAGCAAACTTCACCAAATGGCTATGTAACACTTGATTAACATTAGGGAATGTATACTAACACTAAACCCTCAATAAAAACTTAAATTTAAATGTCAAAAATGTGCCAAACAATAGTTGTACTAAAACAGTGAATAAAACAGAGAAAAGTGCCATGATTTCAAGCAATTTCAATGCCATTGGCCTCCAAGCTTGCTTAGGGTTACATGGCCACCATGAGAGACATCAACACAACCATTATCACTTATAAAACAACATTTAAAGCAAGTTAATTAGGTAGGGCAGCAACTACCACAAAGAGAAAACAGTATACACTCTGAAAATAACAAAGAGAAAATGAGAAACATTAAGCCATAGGGAGAGGCAAGGGATTCCTCTCCCTCAACCTTGTGACATAAAAAAAGAAAGGGATGTACCCTCCTCCCCCTTACCTTGGGTCGTGTGAGAGAAACAAAGAAAAGGTGAAAGGTTTGCTTCTTTGGTTGGCCTCCTAGCTCCAAGAGAGGTGAGGGTGAAAAGCCCTCTTGAGATGGTTGATGGAAGCTCCTTCAAGAGGAGAAAAATAAACTACAAGAGAGCGGGGATGAGGGGAAAGTGGACGGCTAGGATTTTGAGAGAAAGGAAGGAGAATAAGTTGCTAATATAGTGAGGTTGGTGGTGGATTAATGAGCTTGATTACCACTTAATGACTTGGTTAAGGTAAATGGGATTAATTAGCATGGATTAGGGATTATTGTTGGGTTGAAAAGAAAAATGAAATTAATGCATTTATCCCTTGGTTTTTGCTACCACAATTTGGGAAAGAAAAAAGGAACAATTTCTTTTTTGTTTCATGACTCACTTTTAGATTTTATGCCAAATTGGTATGTAATTTTATGAAGCTCATAAATCACTAATTTTCTTCTCTTAGTAGCTTGTAGAGTTACCCGTGAACACTTTGAGTTAAATATAAGAATCCCTAAAAAATTCTCATAAAATTCTCAAGGTTATAAAATAATATTCTAACCATAACTTGGTAATCATCTAGCAATTATTCTGTATCTTAGCTATTTTTATTAATTCTTTGTCTTTCTACTGTTATGTAAATTACCATTTTAATATTTCAATTATTCCTAGAGGTTTATAGTAGTGTTAAAATAGGTCGTCCAACCCAATTTCTTTATAGGTTGCATTTCGATTGGCCCATTGTATCGAACCAAATTGGCCTATTTTATTTTTTTTCCTAATTTTATTTAAATTTTACAAGGAAAATAAAAAATAATATTGAGCCAAATAGATCTAGCCTTAACCCATCTAGTCCACGCGAGCCGAGCCAAATTGGCCCAATTCTTTTTTGACCTCAAATTTGATAACCCAGCCTGACCTAGCCTAGTAGGCCATCGAGCCAAACTAATTTTGACAGCTCTAGTTTATAGAAACATAAGTCTAAATATAATTGGTCATTTTGAGTTTATTTAGCCTTCTTAGAATTTTCAGATTAATATTTACACTTTCATACAATTTTTCACAGAACAACAGAATTAAATATGCGCATGTGTGTACATATGCGTGTGCGTGTGTGCACACACGCACTCTCTCTCTCTCTCTCAAATCATTCATTTTTTCCATAAAAAAACTTAACCTTGCACATCATAGTGAATAAATTTATAGGATAAATGTGTTTTTAGTCTCCTATACTTTCAGTCAAATGTAGTTAAGGTTCTTGTAGTTTTATATTAATGAATTTGGTTCTCAAACTTTAAAAAACATGCAGATTTAGTCCCTCCTAACTTTAAAAAACATGATGAATTCTTCAAGAACAGGGAGTGAGGATTCACATGTTTTTTTTTTTTTTTAAGTTTGGGGGCAAATTCATCAATATGAAAATAAAGGGACCTTAATCACGTTTAACCAAAAATATAGGGACTGAAAACACATTCTCCCCCCCCCCCCCTAAATTTATCATACACACGCATATCAAATAATTGCTGCCAATTAAGACAAATTTCTACAAAAAATCAGGATTTCGCGTAACTAACATTTACATTAATGATCGTAAAAAAAAAAAAAACATTAACATTAATGAAAACGGTTAAGTAGAAAAAGGGTTAACATTAACATTAACATTTTTGGCTAGTTGCAGGAATAATGTGTGAAATGGACGTCTAAAGAAAAAAAAAAAAAGAGAGAGAGAGAGATAGTATTGAGAATGTCTAATTGAGAAAATGAGAGTTTCACTTTTTAAATTGTGTATTCTAATTTATAGTATAAGAATAAATTTTTAGTATTACTCATCCTCTCTTTATATAAATTAAAACAACTATCTTCAACAAGAGCATTTTTTAGGAGTTATTTTTCAACGAGAATGATTTTAGTCGTTTTTTTTTTAATGAAAGCATTTTTAGAGATTTTTCATAACTTCTTATCTCTTTTAATTTATCTTTTTTATTTTTATTTTTAAATTAAATTTTAATATTTTAAAAAAAATATCAATAGTTAAAAATAACCTTAAATCACAATATAAATTGTCTATCATTAATCTAAAATAAAGTTATAAGTTTAAAATTTTTTATTTATGAAGAATTTTAATTATAATATAATTTATATATTCAAAAAGTATTTATTTATTATAAAATTTAATAATATAAAATAAACATTTATCATATGCATTGCACATGTTAAAATACTAGTTTTGTAATTAATTTTAAACACCAATGGTAATGGTAACTCTCTACATATCGTTTCCCTAAATAATGTTCTTCTGTTCTTCTAAAGAGAGTTTAATCTATCCACAATTAGATTTAATTGAAAGTAAAACGTAATTTTGACTAACCAAAATGTTGCGGTGGATATATGGTTACAGGCTAATTTTGAAGATAAATTTTAGATTTTTTTTCTCCTTTTTCAAGAAGGCCTAACAAAGTGTGGCTCATTAGAAAGTTGGCGTAACCAATTTGGGCTGAGTAACTGGTTAGGCCTAAATTAAGAGCAATAATTAAAAAAAATTCAGATTGGACCGATCAATCGAATTTGTTAGATGTCTGATTCATTTAAAATACAAAATTAATTGAGAAAAAATGGGTAAAAAACACACTGAATTAATTTTAAACTGGTGGAGAACAAATTTAAACTTTTCTTTATTAAATTTTTAATTTAACTAATTTTTTTTTGAGCTCAATGAGGGTTTGATGTGAAATTGCAATGGCCCGTGTATAGTCTAGGCTATGGGATGGCTTGACCTGTTAATAGTTTCCTTTTAAAAAAAAATTATAAAGATTTAAATATGGAGAAACGAAAAGGAGAAAATAAAAACCGGACATTTTAAAAATACTTGATAGTATGTTTGTTTGTGCGTAGGTTTTTAAAGTTGGGCCGAATGGGTTAAGGTATTGATTTAACATAGTGTGATTCAACTTATAAGAATTAAATGACATTATTTTAATTTTTAATACAATATATTAAATAATATTAAATAAAAAATAATGTAATATTCATAATTTAATAATATTAAAAATTAAAGTTCACTTATAACTGTCATTACTTATAATTTATAATATATAATATTCAAAATTAAAACATGAAAGAAAATAAAAATGTTACAACATTTAAGTTCAACAACACATAATAATATCCATTAACAACTACAATTACAAACAAAATAAATATAATTGATATAACTATCAATCATCATAATATTGGGCTAGAGTTATATCTATCATAATAATATTGAGTTTTTTAAATATAAAATAAAAATCCTTTTATCTAGTGATTTGAAACCAATTACCGATTTGCCTGGTTCTTAACAGGCTTTACATCGATTCTCTGTCAGATCAATTTTGAAGGTTGGCTGAATCGGTCTAGTGACCGATTCGTGGTTAGATTGGTCGGTTTGGTTTGGTTTTGACAACTATGCGTGAAACAAATCATGACATACTAAAAAATATGAAAACCAATCTAAGACATGTTTAATTATTTTAAGATACAAACAAGATTATGAGTGTGTTTGGAAGAGCTTATTTATAACTTATTCAAATTTATCTTATAACATAAGTACTTGTATAAGTGTTTGGGGAGAGTTTTGATGTGTCGCAAGTGCACAATTTTGTCAATTAGATTATCGTCACTTGAGGAACTATAACAATGATTACCAAAATATTTGCAATAAAATTATCTACACTCACTGATTTAAACTTAGAACGGGGGATAAAACAAAATTATAGAAAGAAAGAAAGCTTAAAATAAGCAATGACCAAATATGAGATTAAATTTATAGAGCTTGTTAGGTCTTAGGTTCACCACAATGATAATTAGTTGATTTCTACAAATGACCCATTTTATCAAGTTATATTTATTTTAAGGGTGAATTATACTAATTTAATTATTGGTTCCTTTCAAAATCTCAATAACATATTTGATTATATCAGTCCCTATGTGGTAATTAAATCTCATGTCAAACCTGTTAAGATTTATTATAATTCAAAGAAAAATCCTAAAAGGCTAAACCCACTTTCATGGTTTGAATCCTTAGACTCAATTTTAGAGTTTCTATAATTAAAGTTCACCTTTTGGTCCTTCTCTTAATACATAAAATAAGAAGACATAAAATTCATAAACATGAAGAGCATCTAAAATTGAATTAAATAATTTTAACATTAACAAAAAAAGGGACAAATGCAAAGGAAATCATTAATTCCTCGTTGAACTACTGTAATCCCTAAAAATAAGAAATTACTCACTCATGGTGAGCTTACAATCCTTAATTAAGCATGAAATAATCCATCAAAGATATAGTGAAAAACAATGAAAAGAGTAAGAACTCTACTTTCTAATATTTGAGAAGTTACAACTTTTGTTGAACATTCAGAATCATCTTTTACCTTATCCTCTTCGATCCTTAACTTTCCTTCCCGATCTCTAAGGTCAAGACAACTCTTTACAATCTGTCTCCTCCTACTAAATATGGCTAGTATGCTTTTTATATCTTGGGCTTCCCAATCAAGCGTTATGAGTCCAACGGATGAAAACTTAATAATTTTTGCTCAATCCCATTATGATCCGCAACCATGGAAAAATTCGTGGGCAATGGGCACCCTATTGAACTCATTGTTTTGGCCTCTTCAATTCCTTTTTTTTTTTTTTTGAATTTAGAGGCTAGACCTCACTATTTATGCTCCTTCAGTCCAAACTCAAAAAATCTACAAATTTTACATACAAATGCACAAACTAAGGATATTTGACCTAAATGATATAAAAATAATAGACATATTTCACACACATCAAGCTTATGAAAATAACTTATGATATGTTCATAAATTATTTTCAACTTATTTCAATAAGCTCTCAAGAATAGCCCATGAAAATAGCTTATAGCTTATAAGAAAATAATTTTACCCTATTTTCTTTTCCATTATAGAAATAACTTATACATAAATTTTATATGATAAGCATAAGCACTTAGTGCCTGTTTGGGTAAACAACTTAATTAAGGTCTTATTGAATAGGTACTTCGAGTTTAATGGTCATGCACTGTTAATGTAAAAAGTTTTACACTGTCATCTAATCAGAAATAAGCATTAATATGACTTTTAAAGTATTTATTATAAAAGTCAACAAACTTACAATAAATAGGGGTTTGTGATTGGATGACAGTGTATAACTACTTTACACTGTCAGTGCATGACTATTAAACTCTAGGTACTTATTATGTAAATATTTATGTATAAGTTGTTTTTGTAATAGAAAGAGAAATAGGGTTAAATTATTTTTATATAAGTTGTAAGATCTTTTCATAAGTTATTCTAGAGAGCTTATTGGAATAAGATGGAAACAATTTGTGGACATATCATATTCTCCTCCAAACACTTACACAAGTGCTTGTGTAATAAGATAAATCCATAAGTTGTAAATAAATTATTGGCTTAACTATGTTTTTAGTCCTTCAAAATTGGGAAAAGTTTGTTTTTGGTCTCCCAAATTTAAATTTAATGTTTTTAGTCCCTGTAATTTGAAAAAAAAAAAACATGTTTTAGTTCCTATGCCTAAACATCGTTAATGAATTTGTTACACAAAACCCACCTACTATTAAATCTGCCACACAAAACTAACCTACTACAAATGTGCCACCAAAAACCCACCTATTAGTGTCCCTATTAGTGAAAACATCACACTAAGCTCCGCTGATGCTACATAGTTGACTCAATCTATCTCGTCATTGATGTTGTAGGTGGTTCTGAAGGACTAAAATAGAGTTTTTTCAAATTACAGGACTAAAAAGATTAATTTTAAATTTGGGAGACTAAAAACAAATTTATCCCAAATTTGAATGTCTAAAACCATATTTAAGCCTAAATTATTCCACACACACATACAAATCAATCTAACCCTAGATTTTAGTGATAACAAACAAGATATAAGATGTTAATAACCAATTTTAAAAATCTTTACACTGTATAAAAATTAAACTCGTTTGTTAAATACTATGTTCATAAACTCAAAAAATGATTTAAGAAGAACTTTGATAAATAATAAGTAAATCATGAACAAGTTCAAAAGGTTAAGCTCAAATTTTATATTTTTAAATAATTAAATTTTTTATTAGATTTATTTTGTTTAAATAAATTTGTTAGTATTTTTTTTTAACTTAAACATAAACTAGTTTTTATTTTGTTTAAATAAATGTGTTAGGATTTTATTTTTTTTTTAACTTGAACCTAAACTTGCTTTATTCAACTTATTTGTGCCCCAATCCGTACTGCCTCATCGAAGCTTGTATCCAATTTCGCCCTTAAAATAAGAAAATCCTTTCCCTTTACCTTATTAAAAAAATAACACTAAATTGCACATCTCTTGCTACCAAGGCTAGATATAACAATAAGCCTATACCCGCGACACAACAGAATAATAAACATGGAAAAAAAGAGAAAGGTTTTCATTATTTTTTTTTATTGAGGGGAGCAGGTTAAAAAATATCCATCATATCTCCGTTTGAGGACGAGATGGTGCACAACGTGCTTAACGTCCATGGCGATACAAAATAGCTTAACCGACCTAAAATGTTATCATCATCTTACATATAATAATGACTATAAAGTGTAACAGATCCTAAAGTGACACACAGCAATCCCACCTCCAATCATAATGTCCCTTCTACCATTAGATAATACCCAAATGATTGCACCTTATTATATTATTGAGATGTAATAGATATATTTATTCACTAATTACAGAATTTTAAAATTAATTTCAACTTGTTGAAAATAAAACGTCCGTAATCTGCATCTGAGAACTTTAATTTTTATGTTACTTGGTCATTTATGTCATATTAGAATATTTATGAGGCTATGGCCGAATGCTTAAGTATTTTTCTTTTGTAACTTTCATTCTTTACAATTAAATTAAAATTTAGTACAAGTTATAAGAATTTGCACTATCGACATCTTAAATTTAAACTTGATTTCTTCATTAACAAAATGAAAAAAAATAGCCATTTTCTTTTCAGAAAATAATGCATCGACAGTTTGTGTTAGTAAATATATACCAAGAAAAAGAGAAAAATGTAGATATAATTGTCTAATTGGTGATGTGATATGACAAGAAGAGAGGAAGAAAAATAATGAATATCAAATGAGGATGTTTGAATTGTTGGGATGTCCAAATATAATTACTCTTTCTTTTTACCTAAGCGATAAAATCTATAAGTAACACATATGGATCCCTAAGATAGGACTAGAAATTGTCATGCATATTACATTTTAAAGATGAAGGAGCATGCATGAAGCAAAAGTGTGATCCATATGCATTATTTTTTTATGGTTATGGTAGATGAAATAGCTTGTTGGATGTGTCAATTTGTGACGGAAAATATGTCAATTTTTGTAAAATGGATGTGAGTATCAAATCCGGTGGGTGTTTGACTAAATAATAAGATGACGCCAATTGCGTACCCATAATGGTATTGGCTTGCCTTAATGGGAAGCATCTCATCCTCGCAATTGCATGGTGCTCTATCCTTTTCATAGCAGCTGGTTTTGGTTATACATAGCAATTAACAACCAATTCTGGCGAAAATTGGAAATTTCCAAGTTTTAATAGAAACGTCATTGTAACTCACGATCATTGAAGCATCCAAAAAGTACCCACTTGGACCTGCAGCGTTTTGAATGTTTGCAAATTACATATACACACCCATTAATTTCTGCATCACAAAGAAAGGAATTGTCCACTGAAACCAAACATCTCTCTTCCTTTGTGAAAGTGAAGGCTTTCTTCTTTTATTTTTCCCTCCTTCTTGTTCTTGTTTTTTTTTTTCTTTTTTGGACTTTTCTCTACCGACAGTTGTTTTATTTAACCAAAGTGTCCTTAGGTATGCCAGAAAGATGAAAATGAGTCCATATACTCTGTTTCTTTCTTATTTTATGATTATTGTAGTGTTATAATGTTATTTGCGGTGATTTTCTACTTTTGTTTTCTTTATGTCCTTATTTCGTTAAAAAAAAAGAAAAAGTTGTTAGATTCTTCTTTTCAAATGTGATAGTACTACTTGCAAGTACAGAGACACCCTACCATAACTTTAGCTTTACAATGCTTTAATTTGACACTTTGAACTAAAGTGTGTACTGATTTAATCAAACTTAGCACAAATAATCATTCACTAATGAAGAGAAAAAGTTGTCTTTCCAAATCATTTGTATTATAAGTTTAATTTTGTTAAAATTTTCTTGAAAATGTAACTTCATTTCCATCCCAAAGCTATATATATATATATATATATATATATATATATATATATATATATATATATATATATATTATGTACAAAGCTTAATATGCTATTCTTCAATCAATGGTGTTACACTTTAGAATCAAAATAAAATTTGAGTAAATAATATATGCACCAACATTGTATAGGAGCTTTATACTGTTACCCAATTACCAGGACTAGCTCAAGGGTAAAGTTACTAAAGTTTAAACTTTAGGCCCACCAACAGATTATTATTTGTTATTAATTTTTATAAAGCAAAAAAGTCATACATATTGATAAAAAGGCCACATATATTGGCAAAAAGGTTCAACATATAATTTTTTTTTAAAGTAAAAAAGTCTCTTTCAAAATTTGAAGCCTCACTTAATGTTGGGCTGGCCTTGCCAATTACAAACTACTATGTATAGTTAGTTTGTTAACTTTTATAACAATTATCTTAAAAGTTATACTACCAATAATTTTTAATTGGTTGACGATATAAATTTTTTTATACTGACGGTGTATAAAAATTAAACTTATAAAATTTTCCCTATTATTTACTAATTGGAGGGGAGAGAACCGATATATATTAATAACAAATTTGTGCATGTGATATGTGTTATAACGAACGATATAGACAATGAATAAACTGTTACTCACATACCCCAACTAATAATCATACCATTAAGGGGGGAAGAATGGACAAAGCAGACTGAAGATCTAGACATGTCCGTGATGTTGCCTTGGACATTGATAATGGTTTTTAGAAAGTGAATGCAGAGGTTTCGAAGCTTTTGAATAGGGGTTGTGATGGTGAATCAGAAAACAAGCTACCAACACTAACAGGAACACCTTACAAGTTACAACATGCATACACCGACCTCTGCATCCTGCAGAGGTTTCTTGTAATTCCCTTAAATTATATGACTTGCCGGTTTTCCCTTTGACCACACTCCACGGTCCACCCCACGCCACATGCTTACACATGCATATGGCTTGGCCACTGACCATACGCTAGCACAAAAGCTATACCAACATTCTAGTTCTACCTAATTATTATCTTTATCAGTTTTGTCCTTCATAAAGCAGGTCCTCTATTTCTCTTTAGTCTTCTTTAATTTTCATTTCTCTCTCTCATTTTTCCTTACCTTTATGTGTGTATGACACATTTTTTCCACATGGAACTATGCCCTGGTAATCGAAGGTAACTAAGTCCCTTTGTCTATGTAATAAGAAGCATTTATCACAATTTTTTTTATTTATGTATATCTTTTATATGGGACCCATTTTAACGAGTATGTTATAATAATTAAATTAAATTTTTATGCCACGCTTCAAGATTAGTTATATTTTATGATAGTACTAAACAAATTCAGGTTCAAAATTTATTTATTCAAACAACAATTACTTTTACAATAATTTATTTTAATTTTTTTTTTTTGAAATATCTAACCAAAACTATTCCTCAGACATCTTATTTATTCAGGCCAAAACTCAGATTAAATACTTAAATACTCTGATCGATGAGGGTGCATTTTATTTGATTGTGAAGAGCAAGAGAACAAGCTTTTGTCCTATTGTACAAATTCATCGTGAGAACAATCACATCAATAAACGAATCGGAAATAGAAAAGAATGAGGCAATTGATTATAAAAATCTTTAAAATATTTTTTTAAAAAAAGTAACGATAAAAAAATTTAAATATAACATATAACTATATCTTTATTATCCCAATATCTAACTAATTGTTTCAATAATTAAAGATAAATTTAATGATTGGTCATAAAAATTAAAATTTTATCAACTGGCTAATACATATAAAATGATGTAAAAGGACATGTTTATGTATGTATTTATATAGTAATTAAAAATAATAAATTTATATACAAAATTATTATTTTTATTATTAGATAATGTATATTTCATAAAAATTAGAAAGTGAAACAACTAAGTATGTATATATAATATATTGAAAATAATGATATTAATCAAGAGAAGGTAAAAAGTCGTCCTTTTTTAAAATTATAAGAAAAAAATAGGAGAAAAATCACATAGCCCCCTTTTTTTTTGTAACTAGCATAATTAGAGTTTTTGTCTCTCTAATGAGACCCCAAGTTATTCCCATAAGTTTCAGTTCTTTAATTTGACTATGAAACCAATTCTTGATTTAAGACTTAATCATACTTAAAACTCTTTGTTCATCCAAAAATGAAATCACAGTTTTAACTTATAAATCATGTGCTATTTTTATTAACTTATCAAATCAAAACTATTGTCTAGTAGCTTTTGTCTTTTTTTTAAAAAAGCACTCTAACTATATTGATAGCTTTTTTTTTTTTTTAATCACTTAAACTACTTAATTAACTTATTAGAAACATCTTAATTATTTTGTCAATCACATATTATATATTTTATATGTAATTTTGAACATAACATAACTATATTTTATGAGATTTTTTTTTAAATAAGCTTTTTTATGAAAAATGTTAACAACACAATTTCTAATAAGAGAAAGTAGGTATGCATTGACAGTGTAAAGTGGTTTTACACTGTCATCCAATCACAAACCATCATTTATTGTAAGTTTGTTAACTTTTATAATAAATACTTTAAAAGTCATATCAATGGTGATTTCTTATTAGTTGACAATGTAAAACTTTTTACACTGACAATTCATGACCATTAAACTCTTCTAATAAACTCTCTTTTTCTGACATACTTCTCCTATTATGTGAAATTCATATGAATTCCACTAAATATGTATATCTCATTTGCTATTAGGTAAATTTCATTTTTAAATTAGTAAGTCCTATATAAATTTCAATTAATAGGAGAGGGAGTGTTGGGAAAAGGACATTACAGAATGTTACCTACTTATATTTTTATTATCTCAATAATAAACTAATTATTCAATAATTAAAAATGAATTTAATTATTGGTCATAATAAAATAATTTAATTTTGCATGTTACAATCTACTTTTCCCTAATACAGTGACGACAAAAAAAAACTCACGGGGAGTGATATAATGATTGACCATATGAGTAGGGTCAATGTAAAACGACTGTTTCATAATATATATATATATAAGGTCATGATCCATTAATATTATGTATCAAAGTTAGTTAAATTATACCTTCAAGAACTTTTTGTAGAATGCAAATTTAACTAATCTAACTGTTAAATTATGTGATATTATCTTCATGATCATATATATCAAATTTCACATATTTTAGACTTTTCTACATATGTTATCTAATAATGAATATTTATATATATTTTAATATCATATTATATATTAAAATAAAATGATGTAATGAACTACTAAATAATTTTGAAATTGTATAAAATTTTGTATACTTAATCTAATTAATAAGAACATCAAATTCAATGATTGGATTGGTTAAATTTGCATTATACAAAATGTTATTGAAGGTGTAATTTGACTAACTTTGATACCTGATATTAACTTTGATATCTGATATTAACGGATCCTGTATATAATATTTACAAATATGTGAACAATAATTATAGTTGGCTATATCGATAGAAAACCAGTTCAAGCGTTGTGATTCCATCGATATAACATTTCTCTTTTTTCTTTTAAATGTTAAATATACACTATCTCAATCTTTATACGAATTTAATATACAACACATTAAAAAATAAAAATCACTCATAATTAATCTTATACTTGGAACGTTAATGCTAAAGCTTGTAGCTAGCTAAGAAATAGAAATATATGGTCTTTCTCTTGGGTAAACATGTTATACATGCAAAGTATCCATCAGCTTTGTGGATGGCTAATCTCTGCTAAAGAACTTGGTTGACCATCTTTACTCTCCTTTCTCAATCACATTTTTTTACTATCTACAAGGTTTTAACCTGAAATTATGCTCAAGGAATCTAAGTCCAGTATTACTCAAACCAACGACATGTTAGTAAAATATATGTTTAGATTAACTGTATAAGAAATATTATTTAATGTTAATTATTATATGCATAATAAGTGTTTTTAAAAATAATTGTGATAAAAATAGTTTAATGTTTAGATAGGTTAATTATAGGGTAATTTTAAATAATGCTTTTCTAGATTATTTGAAAAAAAATCATTTTCAAGAAATGATTTAAAATGTGTACCAAAAAAAATGATATTAATTTAAAATGTACATGTCCACATTGGGAAATCAAGAAATAATGATACAAAACATTAATTAATCAACAATTTTTCCCTTTCTATCTAAACATGGTGCCAATAAGCAGAAACGACTTTTATCATGAGAAAAGTTATCTAAAATAATTAAATATTGTTAAATTTACACTAAGTCCTTAATAATATGTGTACTATAGGGGCTTTGATGTTTTATAAAGCTAGACTCTCTCCGGATGGCAAGGAAAAAGAAAAAGAAAATTGTGTTCCAAAATTATTACATTTAAATGATTTAATTTTTTTTGGTCATATGTATTTTTCTTTGAAAGTAATTTTATTTAAGGTATAGTTGGACATTTCTTTTCTTTTTCTTTTTTTATTAAAGAGGGCTAGTGTCCAAGGAAGGTACAATTGGACATTAAACATTAAATATGAATACTTTTTTTTTAACAAAGATTCAACATTAATTTACGATGAAGTAGGAGACTAACCCCTTTTACAATTCAATTCCTATTAGTAAGTAATTTAACTTAATTATATAATGTTACATATATATATATTCGTGTATAAAGTCTTTACTTAATTGCAATTGGTCGGTACCTTGTCCGCAATCAAATATCTCATCGTCAACTGCCCAATCCCCTAAACAACGATTCTATATTTAAACTAATTCCTATGGATGCTTAAAAAATAGCATATATTTAATCTCCATTAATACTCAGAGGCGCCTTAATTATGATATATACTTCCTCTGCACCTTTCTATAAGACCCAAATAAAAAGTTTGACTTGTTCTTTTAATAAGAACTAATAAAAGATGTCTCTTAATATATCAATTGCTTTTTTTTTTAATAAAAATACTTAATTATAAGTTTTTTTTATGTTCAATAAATAGTATGTATGATACATTAATGTCTTAAATTTTTATGGAGTCTAACTTTGTATTATATGAAGAGAATTTTGAAAATCTTACATTACTTCTTCACATTCATTGCAAATAAAAACCGAGGCAATAAATATATTATTGATGAGAGATTAAAAGAATAAAATATTTGAAAAAAGAGTGAGAGTGTGTTTGACCTGCTTTTTTTTTTAGTTTATTTTATCTTTAAAAGGAGAAGATAGGCCAAACACATTTCATGAAAAGCTCTTAAGAAATAAGTTACTTATTTTTATAGAACAAAATTTAATGCCTCACTGGCTTTCCCGTTAAATAATACTTTATTTTAATTATGTTTATTTATTCTAAGATTTTAATTTATTTTTAAATTATTTATTTTATAAAATTAAAAATATTATTTATTTTTGAACTTTTTAAATATTCTTTACATGAAATAAAAGAACATTCATAACATGAATAAATAATATAGTTAAATATTTTTTTATATTTTAAAATTTTTATTCTTTAAATTTAATCTAGATGCCATATTTTTAATTTTTTTTTAATTTATAGTTAAGTTTTTGAATTCTTAATTATAACAATATATTTATTAAATATTTTTCGGATTATTTATTAAATATATATTGACATTATTGAATTTTATTTAAATAAATTATATTTTATATTTTAAAAATATTATTAAACAATAATATAAAGGTTTTTAAATATTATTTATTTTTTAACCTTTTAAATATTCTTTACATAAAATAAAAGAACATTAATAGCATGAGTAAATAATGTAGTTAAATATTTTTTTATATTTTAAATATTTATAACTTTTATTCTTCAAATTTAATTTAAATGCCATATTTTTTAAAAGTTTTTAATTTATAGTTAAGTTTTTGAATTCTTAATTACAACAATATATTTATTAAATACTTTTCAGATTATTTATTAAATATTTTTTAATATATATTGAAATTATTGAATTTTTTAAAATAAATTATATTTTATCTTCTAAAAATATTTTTAAACAATAATATAAAGGTTTTTAAATATTTTAACTTTTGTAGTTAATATTTAAATTTATTTAATTAATATTATATATAATAAATTATTTGTAAATTATCTTTAAAATTAATTTTTGTTAATTAAATTAATTATTTACATTTTTAAAATAAAATTTTTAAATATATTTATTACACAAAATAAAGAAAAAACGTTACTAAATTTTTATATAATATAGTTAAATAAAAATTTTATATTTAAAAATATTTATAATGTTTAATCTTTAAATTTAATTTAGATTTAAGATTTTTTTTAATTTTTAATTTATATTTTTAATTATAACAATATATTTATTAAATACTTTTTCAATTATTTATTAAATACTATTTAATATATATTGACATTGTTAAATTCTGTTTAAATAATTTATTTTTTATCTTTGAAAATATTATTGAACAACAATACAGTTTTTTTTAAATATTTTATTTTTTGTAATTAATATTTTGTAGTTAGTATTATATATAATAAAATATTTATAAATCATATCTAAACTTAACTTTTATTAATTAAAATAGTTTTAAAAATTTTAAAATTAAAATTTGAAATTTATGTATTTTAATACTTTTATGTATTTTTATTATCATTAAAATAAATTTATGTTGATTAAATTAATTTTACATAATTGTAACTCAAAATTAACTATAGATAATTTTTTTTATTTTATCAATATATATATATATATATATATATTATTCTATTAAGTGAGACAATTAGTTTTAAGTAAATGTAAAATTTTAAAATTTTTTACCAAACAACTTTCAACTTAAATGGAGCTTTAAATCTAAAAAAAATAAAAATTACGAAACAACTTTTACTTTATTTTTAAAGCTCTTATGTTGAGCTTTAAATTTAAAATGGCGTTTAAGCCAGAAAAAAAGCTAGGCCAAACATAGCCTAAGAATATGTCGGTAATTTTAAAAAGAAAATATAAATGTAAGACAAATTTAATATTATTAACTAAATTAACTAATTTTCTTAATTTTTAAAAATTACTTAATTGAGTCCTATAAAAAAGATTGAAAAAGTATAATATTCTTAAACTACTAACACCTCTTCAAATTTAATAAGATTATATAATATTTTTTTTTTCCTTTTTTGATATTATATACCGATCTCTTTTACTTCATATAATAATATAAAAAATTAAAAAATTTATTTGTATTGATAAGAAAAAGAATTTAATAGAAGTACATATAGTGACATCTTTATTCTTTCATCTAATTACATATTTTTATATATTATAAGTTTCTTGACTCTTTCAAAAATTACCTTAAAAGTCATATAAAAAATAATTTCTTATTGGTTGACAACATATATAAAATTTTTTATACGGAACATTATATGATAATTAAACGCAAAGCAAAGTATTTACTTCCATATTATAAATTAGAATATATAATTAAAGAGTGGGATTCTCACTCTTTTCACTCATTCAATTAGACATTTTCAATTTTTTTTGGTTGCTCAAGCCATCCCTTAGCTGAGAGTTAGAGATTAATCTCTCAAGGTACGAAAATCCATTTACGAGCTTACCTTTCTCAACAGATGTTCTTCCATATTCATGAATTTGAATTGAACCTTTGACCACATACTTACGATGTATAGTTATCTGTCAACTATATCACACTATGCTAATAACATTTTTAGTTGTTGCTTAAGGTGCGAACATTCTTAATATTTTTTTTTCTTTCTTTTGAATGTGCATGTTGTATTACATTACCTCTGCAATTAATCAAAATATTTCTTTCTCAATAATCTCAAACTACATTCTCTTTATTTTTCTTTGTATATTTAATTTTTTTAATTGCTACGTTCTATCTAAAAATAAATTTATATCATAATTTAAATTATTTGTTATAAATTTAAACTATAATTTATAAGATATTTTTTCTTTGAATTTTATATATAATATAATTTATTTATTTAAAAATATCTATTTATAATAAAATCTAATTATATAAAATAAAAATATATCTTGTACAATACATAAACTAAAATACTAGTTATTATATAAATTAAAAAAGTTGTGTAAAATTAAAAAAATAATATCCTGTTTAATTATATGAGAGATGTTAGCATAACTAGCCAACAGCCACAATAGGCAGAACCGTCACCGTCGTGATACGTACGCACAGGATCACAACCCCCGTGGCAGTCTCTCACGTGCGACGAAGCTCGTGCGTGCCAAACTGTCGGTGGTCATAAGTGGAGACATCCTTTGAATTTTAACAGTGACAATAGGTCTAAAGAGATGTAATTTGCGTGTCTTTTAGTATCATATCATGGCTCCGATACACGCCACGTGTATCCGCATTCTTTGATGTCCGTAGAAATCTTTATTTTTTGGCTTCTGAAATTTAATTTGGTATATTTGTTCGATGAGAGTAATAATTAATCTTGATGACTTTGAATCCATTGTCTCCTTCAATATTTTAATTAAATATGTGTTTTATTTTTTGGTTATAATTTGAATTTCACAGCCTCTTTGTTTCCCATTTGCTGATGACAGTTAAAATCATATACTTTTTTTTTTTAACAAAGTTTGTAATAATTAACTGTATCAAATTATTAAAGACTTGTTAGTTTTCGAACGAATTCATACCTATTATGTTGTGCAAATACCCTCACACTTGAGATATTCTTTCGCACACTTGAAAACATCTTTTATAACTAACAACCTTTCTCTATATGAAACCTTGCAGTAGAAGAAATGTCAAGAGCTTGCTTAAAAACTTTAACATATGTCACAAAAATGAGTAATAACTTAGTTTTAAAATTGAATTTCATTGAGGCTGTTTTCTTTTTTACTTACATGAAGTCTTAGATCTTTGATTAGAAGAAAAAGCAAGAGCCAATAACTTGCAGTTTCGGTTGCACTTGAAATATATATATATGGGTTGATCTAATTACTCCAAAAGTAATTCTTGGTAGAGTTGTTCCACTCAATAATTATTGATATATATTAAATTTTAACCATCCAACCATTGAATTAAAAGATTTTATTGAATAAATCAATATGCAAATTTTTATAAAGTTTGAAAACTATTTGATACTTTATTCAATAAATTCAAATTAACGTATAATATACTTTTCTAAATTATAAGTAAATGTTAATTGTAAGATTGACTAATTACAAATGTTTGATTTATCTAAAATTTATCGTGTATGATCGTTAACATAATATTAAAATATTCAACGGTTGGATCATTAAATTTTAACATATATTAAAAGTTATTGAGTAAAGTAATTCTACCAAGAGTTATTCTTAGAGTAACTTGATCCCTACTCCATATATATATATATATATATATATATATATATATGTTAAGAGTATGTTGTAGCAGGTTAGTAACTCTGCGCTTTAAATATTTATGCTTCAATTACAAGAAGAAAATATTTTGTGTTGGACCAAAGTGCTTGGCCTCCAGTTTTGAATTCTTCCCTTGAATCCAGTTTCAATTAGTATACAATAAAGGAAAATAATGCGTGGGTGATCACATATAATATTTTAATATAGATTCATATACGTTTTAAATGATCCAGTCATTCTACTAAAATACAAACTATACATTCCTAACAAAAGCAAGAAATTACCAAAAAAAATAAAAAAACTCCTCTTGGTTGTTATTAAGCATATGATAATAATAAACGTGCATCTTAAAATGTGGTGTATAAGATAAAACAAAAAGAGAAATACAAATGAAAAAAAAAAAAAAAACAAGTGACAGATGTGATAAATGATATAATAAAAAAGAAAAAGATAGGTTTAGTTAATATGTACAAAGTCTTATATTCTAACTTTGTTGTTGTCATTGTACAAAAAAAATAAAAAATAAAAGAGAAAAAGAGTATATATTTATATTTATTCTTAAATATTATATATTATAGTGTGTTTGGTTTTGATTATCTTAATTTTTTTTTTAGTTTTTGATTATAAACTATTCTAATAGGAGTATGCTTTACTATTTAAGTGGATCAAAAGCAAAGTTTTGATTCTTCAATTATACCTTCTTACAAAAAGGCACAAAAGAAGGAAACAGCACGTGTATGTGTACTAATAAAAAAAATCTAGAAGCAAGTAATCAAACTCTTGTTGGTTCCATTTCAGTTTCACTTTCACCTAGGGTTAAAAAATAAAAACTACCCTCCCTTGGTCCTTTTGCAAGGAGGAACAACACACGTGCGAGTGACCAATAAGAAGCTTTGGCGGATAAAACTTCAGTGTTTGAACAACTCCCTCATCCAATTAAAGGGCAAAGACAACCCACTTTAACTCTCCACCGGCCAACACCAATTATTGATCTATCCTTAAATTCCCTAACTGCCCCTACAATGACACGTGGCATCCAGAAAACAAGGGACACAACATCTTTATGATGAACCAAAAACACCAAAACTCTTACACCACACAGTTCACTTCTCTCCGTCGGTTTTCTTAACCATTTATGAAGAAATTAAGATTGCTTTGCCGGCTTCGCTTGTCTCCTTCGCTTCCTTTCCACCCACCATTTTCATTTTCATTTTTATTTTTTATACCTTTCATTTATATATGACTCAAATCGTTTTTTTTTTTTTTTTTATGTTTCCAATATCTTCTTTTTGTAAATTACTGAGGATTAAACGACTTGATAATAAAGAGAAATTACCAATAAAGAGGTAGATAACTTTTCACTTTGGTTATGGTCAAGTCAACTAATTGAACACATGACTCCAGCGAAATTAATTTCCCTCAAATAGTATAGGGATATTTTAATAAGGACAATAAGAAATATTTAAAAATTCGATTAGTTTATTTTACTTTAAAAAAATTTATCAAGTCAAATGTTTCAAGAAAGACTTGTGAGTAAAAGACTTTTAATTTTATAATTTAATTTTTGTGTGCTGTTAGTATAAATTTTTTACTCTATCAATTAATAAAAACTATGTTAGGTATGGTTTTTAGTGTATGTCTTTTATAAAAATTAATATTTATCATACATGATAGCTTGTGATTATATGATAGTATAAAAATGTCAGTACATTGTAGGTGGCAAAACTCTCTCTCTGAGTATTTAACGCAACTATATACTTAGGACTTGAACTTGAAATCACTGGTTAATTTGGAAACAATTTTGCATCAGTTAATCCACACGCTTGATGGTCTATAAAAGCTTTTCTAAATGTAAAATAGGTTACTTTGTACATGCTATTAATTAGTATAAGGAATTATTAATTAAGATTAAATACATCCTTTCTTTTAATTAATTTCAAAAGAATTTTTTTAAACAAAATAAAAAGATTTATAAAGTAATTATTTTTTAAACAAATTAATTTTGACTCACACTAAATCAAGTGATCTAAAATGAAAAAATAAAATTACAACTTGATCAGTGGCTCATAAAATGCTTCATGTTATTAGATAGGGCTTAAATATGTTTTTAGTTCTTCAAATTTGAGGTAAATTTATTTTTGATCTTTTAAATTTAAAATTAATTTTTTTAGTTTTTCTAATTTAAAAAAAGTTTGTTTTAGATCCTTAAGACCACCTGCAACATCCTTAATAGAAGGAGATTGAATCAATTGTGTACTATCAATTGAGTTTGGTATGGAGTTTTCACTAATAGGACACTAATACGTGGATTTTGTGTGATAAATTCACTAATGACATTTAAATAGATGGACTAATAGATTTTTTTTTTTAAACTACAGAGACTAAAAAAATTAATTTTAAATTTGAAAGACCAAAAATAAATTTACCTCAATTTTGAAAAAATAAGTTTATTGGTCGGGCGCAAAAAACCGAAAGAATAATTGATCATATAGTATTTTTAAGGACAATTATTAAAAAACTTACTTATTTAAATCAATTAATTAAATGTATAGTATATATGAATATCACAGGGTGTCAGCATAGTTAGCTGGCCACTCGTTTTTATATTCTTTTTTTTTTTTTCTGTTTGCATTTCACCATTTTCTGCTCCCTTCGATTTCTCCAGAACATCAAGGGAGAATCAATTCCTCATCGTTGGAATTGTTCACTCTGTAGATTCTCATCTTCCCCCCCAACCTCTTCTCTTCTATCTCCTTCAGAAAAAAAAAAAAAACAAACCATAGCTTCAGATTATTCTAGCTCTTCATTTTTCCTTGTTTAAGATTATGCTGTAAAATTCTGAGACTCAAAGTTTCAGCCACATTTTACTCCAAAGATCTGTGCCTTGACCCTTGGAAGGTTCAGCTTTTGATGGGGTTGGAGTCGTTCTTCCTCATAAGCAATTGATTAGTCCAAGTTTCTCTTTCTCTCTCTAAGTTTGAAGCTTGTGTTGTTGTTTTTTTCCCGTGTTTTTCTCTCTCTTGTGGTGGACTTTGTGGAATGCTGGGGTCAGAGATTTCTGAGACATGTTCTAGCAGACTTTTGGTGAATTGGGTCACTGTGGTTTCTGTCATGGGTGGTAGAGAATCCGAGTCCTCGGAGATCTAAGCCTCTCTGGGCTTTTGTTCATCACAAACACTTTTGTTGCATAGTTGTGAAAGTGAAAGAGTGAGAGAAGATGATGAGGATGAGGAATAATGTTAGTAGTAATAATAATAAGACAAATGGTCTTTCCTCCATCATGAATGGAGGCTCAACTGGTTGCAGGGCTGAGCCTGGTTCAAAGGATTGGGAGATGAGGCCAGGTGGAATGCTGGTTCAGATGAGAACCGCTGACTCGGATCGGAACTCAGCGCTTGTTCCCACTATTAGAGTTAGGGTCAAGTATGGTTCAATTTACCATGAAGTCAACATTAGTTCCCAAGCTACATTTGGTAACTATTCACTTTTTTCAGTTTTAATGTTATTTATTTGCCTTCTATGTTCTCTCTTCTGTTGGTTTTCTTTACCTTTTTCTTGTTGGACAAATTTACAAAACTTTGATACAAATTTTTAGGTGTTTTTGGTGTTGTTCTTTCATCAGAATTAGAGTTTCACGTGATAATATGCATAATAAAAGTTTGGATTATTGAATGTCAACGTAGATTAGTGAGATGTAACTCTAATTTTGATTGAAAAACAACACCAAAAGCACTTCAGGAATTGTATCTAAGTTTTGTCTTTTCTTGTTTTCTTTACATTGGTTATTGTGTATGTGTGTGTTTTAATTCCTGGGGTTGCAGGGGAGTTGAAGAAAATGCTGTCAGGGCTAACTGGGTTGCACCATCAAGACCAAAAGCTGTTTTACAAAGACAAGGAGAGGGATTCAAAGGCTTTTCTTGACATAGTTGGGGTCAAGGACAAATCCAAGATAGTGCTGGTGGAAGACCCTATTAGTCAAGAGAAGAGGTTGTTAGAAATAAGGAAGAATGCTAAGATGGAGAAAGCTGCAAAGTTGATCTCAGAAATCAGTTTGGAAATAGATAGGCTTGCAGGGCGGGTATGTATTATGGTTGTTGTTATTAATTTTATTGTTTTTTGAATATTTTATTTTCATTTTCAAGCACTTAATTATGAGTGAGGTGGGATTGTATTAAATGTTTGAGTAGTTGGGTGCTGACTAGTGATTGGAATTGGTTAGGTATCAGCCTTTGAGTCAATTATTAGCAAAGGTGGGAAAGTTGCGGAAACAGATGTGCTTAGTCTGATAGAGCTATTGATGAATCAATTGCTTAAATTGGATGGCATAATGGCTGATGGGGATGTGAAATTACAGAGGAAAATGCAGGTAATGTTAGATACTTAGTTGCATTTTGCTCATTTTGTGTTATTAGTATATCTCAAATTGCATTTGGTTATGCACTCATGGTTCTAATCGTAGTGAAACATTTTGAAGGTAAAAAGAGTTCAAAAGTATGTTGAAACTTTGGATTTGCTGAAAGTTAAGAATTCTATGTCTAGTACCAATGGAGGCCATGTCCCAGTGCAGCCTCAACAGAAGCATTCAAACGGGCAAAGACTAGGACCAATTCAAGAGCAACAACAAAAGCATTCAAATGGACATCATAGGTTAGCACCAATTCAGGAGCAGCAACAAGAACAACCAAGGAACTCAAATGAGAATTCTCTAGCATTATACCAAGAGCAACCACACCAACCCTCAAGGAATTCCACCTCAGGAGTTGTAGTTACCACAAATTGGGAATTGTTTGATTCTGCCCCACCATTAATCCCTGTGCCATCCACACCCCCACCCCCACACCCCTCGGTGACCAATAATTCAGGTCCTCCCAAGTTCAATTGGGAATTCTTCGACTAAGTACACCATACCATGTTCTTTTACTTGTGCGGATGTGATTTGGGTTTGTCTTCCACTTGGAGTGTTATATGTTTTACATTCTTTTTTGTATTTAGATTTGTTTAGGAACCCCGTATAATCTGTCATTTACCTCAGAAATAAATGGGGTTGCGATCATAGTGATTATCATAAAGAAGTTACATTTCTGTGATTTTGGTGTCCACCGAATTCATTTACCAAATGTATGGGCCTATTATTGATGGATATATATATATGTATAATATTGTTATAAGCAGTTGTAGCTTTGTTATTGGAAACATTAGGATTTAACCACATCGTAAGGAGAGAGGTATTTCAGACTCTAAAATTCCATTTAAAGAATGTCTTTGCTATAGGTTTTCTTGTATTTCTTGGTGAAGCAGAATTGGACCATTGGTTGATGACATACATAATAACAATTTTTCAGTATCTTAGCTTCTTGTGGGGGCTACAACTGAGAAAAAGACTCGCACTATTAAAGGGTTTTACTAATCCATCCAATGATAGGAAGCCACGTCCAAAAAGTGTTTCAAAAGTTGATAAGATCAATTGATAACCATGGATTGGAAATTACTATAATAGATCAGAAAGTTTGCTCACGTTACCGTTTCTGCACACTGGCTATTACACATTTTGGAAACTTCCCTTCTTTGGCCTCAAGCAAAGGCCGTGAGAATGGAGGAGTGAAGAATAAGCCTGTTTCAGTCTGCTAAGCATGCTGCACTGCAATTTAAACTAATAATAATTCATGCAATGATTATGTAGTAGAGGGCATTATCATTTGTCCTAGTAAGCCTACAAAATCATCAACTTTTTTGTAGGTAATGATCGTAATATTACAAATGTGGAAGAAAGCAATCCTCGCCGGAAATGACAACTGCATAAATAATCATGTATGAACTTGAAATAACAAAGTACAAGGCTCGTGCTTATGGTAGTTGGTTCCCATGGTTAGACTTCTATTCCTACAAAGTTAGGACTTGAGTTTGATTTTATGACAATTTGTTAGTAAGCAATATAATTTCATAATAAATCTGAGCTGAAGTGGTATTTCTTAACTTTACATGGGAGGAATTTTTCTCTAATATGTACTTTTACATTTTAAAAAAGTACAAGACTCAACTTTTTAAGCATCTAGTTCTCTTACTAATGATTTTATTAAGGGTTTTACAAAGGCTGATACTTTTATTAGCTGCGAAGGAAATAAATACATCAACTGCTAGAAGTATCAACTGATAAGAAATTCTCGCCATCCTATAATTTATCATTCTAAGATCATGTACAAGTATTGTCTTATGGGAGTGTCACCCTCATGCCCAGTTTTGGGCCTAGGTTGAAGGGGCGACAACCCAGGGTCTAGAATTGAGGGGGGTTCAAAAAAAGATTTAAACAATTTTAAAGAGAAAAAAATGTAATTAATTATTTTTTTATCATTTATTTTATTAACTTCTCAACATGAATAATTTATAGCTTAAGGCTTTTAAACTTTCAATTTTGTAGTATTTTTAATTTTTCATCTTTCTAATCATTAAGCTATAGCAAGTCATATAGTTATTTTTTGATTTTCCATATATAGTAAAAAGTTTGATGATTGTTCATTGTTGTTATAAGAATTCATTGATTACCCTATCATATTTTTACGGGAAGAAAGGGCATTAAGATAAGATAAAGAAAATGTAATTTATGCATTTATTAAAAGAAGAGCATATCCTTCTATCTCCTATGCTTTAATTGGATTAGGAGTAAAATAAGGAGGAAAGAAATAGAAAAAAAGAAGTGTTGTTTGAATGGATGGAAATAAGAAGGGAAAGGAGTGAAATCTTTTTTTCTTCACTTGTTTGGATGATAAATAAATCATATAAAAATATTTTTATACTAATTCAAAAAATAATTTTTTACTATATTATTTTTTATTAACATAAATTGTTTATTATTATTTTTAAAAAATTTATGTTATAAAAATTTATTTAATTTTTTAAAAATTAAAACAAAAACATTTCAATACTAGAGTTTTTTGTTTTTTAAATGATTTCACACCTAAAGGAAAGCAAGAGCAAGAAATTTCAACAAGGTGCTAATGTTAATAACTTCCATCTTATTTCTATCATCTTTATTTTTTTTTGCATCCAAATTTCATTTAAACAAACAAGGTCCTAATGTTGATACTATCATTAGTGGTTTTTCATCTTAGAATGTTTGAAGTAATTACTTTTTTTTGATAATTTATGTATTTTTGTTTTATAGGTGATAATCGACAATCTTATGAGTAGAAAAAATATTTTATCGATCATAGACGACAACATAGGAGTAAATTGAATGACAAATGTGATATATCTTTTTGAGATAAACTTGTTAAAACTATGCTATTTTTCTAATGTAATAAAACGCATCAATTTTAATAAAATTACATGTCTATTTTTTTTATGAAATATATATTTATATTTTAGAAAATTTGTATATAAGAGAGCCTTATATATTATTTCACCCCGAGGACCATAAAATGTTAAGACCACTCATCCTTGGTCCATTATGAAGAAACCAAGTCTTAGGAATGTCTTTCGTTGAACCAAAAAGAGACAAAAAGGGCACATAAGCCAAGCTCTAAAAAGAGAATATGTCTCGAGCGCTACACTTGACATTAAAAGAAGATGAAGATAAGTTAGACTTTTAGGAATGTCAACACATCAATTGTAGGAAAAAGAAAATTTCATATACCCTTTGTATCTGCCATAACAAAAGGACTACAAAGTATCTTTTTTAGTTTGATATTCTAGCAAAATGGATGAATTGTTTATTACGCATTAATTGCAACAATGTTCCAATTAAAATCGAATTGGTCTAGACCAAAGTTTTCCCTCCAAATTCTATCAGGCAAGAAGACTACAAATAGCGAAGAGTGTGCTTAGAAAAGGAAAAGAAACGAACATCTTGAAATTGCATTTATTATCTTTTGCAAACTCTAATCTTTTCACCGTGCATTTATTGTTTATACTTAGTCGAGGAAATCTGGTTGTTATCAATTTGTTCATTTATTATCATATTTCAACAATAGTTACTTAATTTAGTTTTCTATTAAGAAGCTTGGTGAGTGAAGCCTAGAGATGCAATAGAATCAATTGTGCAAAGAATACTTGAGTTGTGAAGAATTGGAATTCTTGTAAACCAACTATTTTGTGTTAATGAAAAATCTTGGTGCATGATTAAGAGTAGACGTAGTCTAGAGATGTCGGGTAAACCAATATAAATCTTTGGTGTTATCTTGTCCTTCCCTTTTCTTTTATATTTGTTTAACTAACCTAGGAAGGAGTTTACATGCAAAAAAGGCTTTTTATTAAAAAACAATGTTTTTGTAAACAGTTTTATTACACCGTCAGATCCTCAATAGGATGATATGTCATCCCAGTTTTCCAAAAACCATCTTTTCTCTTTTGTTGATTCTAGAATCTTCCAAAATATTTTGATCTATTTCAAAAAAAATTTAAAACACAATTTAATCTCTTGTAATTTTTTTTTGTTTGCCAATATGTTTAGTGTGTGTTTATGTAAAAAGGATATTTCCATATCTAGTTGGTACAACTATCCTATGTGTTTTATAAGAAAAAATAATATTTCAAGGTGGTAAGATCCTATGATGTAGACTATGCAGAAAATGGGATTGAAAAAAAAAAAAGTACCAATGAAAGATGTCACTTCATTAGATTGCAAAAGTAAAGTACATATCTATGGTCAATTGTTGCTCACAACCATTGTGTGGAAAATATTAATTAGTTGACAACTCTATAATGAGCACAACATTCATGATCTTTTGTGGTAACACAAGTGCCATAATTCTATTTATAATTCTCATTCAACATTTCTAGGATAAAACATAGAAAAAAGACATCATTTTATTAGATACTATCTCGTTTTTTTTATATTAAGTTCATTGATACTAAGCATTAATAACCATAAATATTTAGAAAACTCATTTAGGCCCAAAACCCAAATGAAACTTCAATTTATTTATTTTTTAAAAAAGAGTGGCTAGATAAGATTTAGGAACCTAAATACAATGAGTTAATGTTAAGTTTAGATCCTAAAAAAGTTTAGAAAATTAATTACAATTTTTAGGAAAGGACAGGTTAGAAAAAATTCCTAATCTAGCATAGTTTCAACATAGTTTTAGTTCAAAAATGCAAATTAATTTGTGAAGTTGAAAACTATAAAATTTTAAATTTTAAAATTAAAAATATATTAATTCTGAGTTAAAAACATAAAAAAATATTTTTTATATATTATTTGGTATTTTTAATAAATTAGACAAGAAACTAGTCAAAAAGGGTTATTTTAATAAGTAAAAATTGTAAGAAGGACAATATAGTCTTTTCACACTTAAAAAATTATTTTCTAATTGAAAAATAATGTATTTTTTGTAATTTAAAATAAATTTTCAGAATTAGGGTTTTTTCCTAATTTTTAAACATTTTACATTAATTTCTAGTTAACTAATAAAGAATAAGGGTACCAACATGTCATTGTTTGAGTGGAACTAGGCTTTGTTTCCTTTAGCAAGGTCTCGAGTTTAAATCTTG
The DNA here is from genome assembly GCA_004329165.1 of Spatholobus suberectus. Lineage (NCBI taxonomy): Eukaryota > Viridiplantae > Streptophyta > Magnoliopsida > Fabales > Fabaceae > Spatholobus > Spatholobus suberectus. The sequence continues at coordinate 14,785,499 of QUWT01000781.1, read as the reverse complement.
TGATTGAAAAATGTGGTTGGGAGGAAAAACCCTACTAAAGGTGGTGAACCAAGTTTTCTAACAGAGATTAGTCATTAGTTAAATTGATGCATACTTCACACCAATAACATGGTGACTCAAAAAGTTAATAACAGGAGAAAAATTGTAAATTTTCCTCAAAGTGACTTATACAAATTTTAGAAAGAAATTCTATAAATATAAAATAGGTCCAGTAGCTTAAAATAAAAATTTTAAGCTAAAATAAGTTGAATTGAATTTATTATAAAGTTTTAAAGTTTAATAATTTTATGAAAAACTAAGAGCAAGTTGGTAATCTCACAATCTAATGGAATTTAATAATTAAATTTTGTTTTAAAAAGGTAAGAATTAAGTAAATTTATTTAAATTAAAATGTTTAAAATTTTGCACGTGAAATTTAATTTAAAATCCCCACATAAAATGTAATATCATATGTTATTTGTTGTATATGAAAAAATGTTAAACATCCGTAAATAATTGTTGGCGAAAGATCTTAAGAGATTTTCTAAACGTCGTACCTTAAGTTTAAGGTGTTGTTGCTCATTACCTAGTAGAAGGCCCGACCTAAATGAGGTGGTGAACGTGATGTTGATGTTTCTAAATCCATGTGATGAGGTATAAGCGGTGAAGATGTGTAATTTGTTGATTGAAATGGAATATTGTTGGTTAACATTCATTCATGCATAAGTTGTTGAGGAACGCTTGATCAATGTTGGAAAAGCTAGTAGAGGTACCATTGATATCCTTGAGAATATACAAATGCGTGAATCTACAAGGTCGAGGTTTTTGCAAACTTCGAATAATGGTGGCATAAACCCATATACATATATCTTGACAAAGCCATAGTTACTCTGAGATCAAGATTGGTGTGACCCTAATGGTTTATGGCACGTGCCACTTTGTGGATTTGCGTGATCCTTTGTTGCTATTGATATACTATGTTTAAGGGACATCTTTGACTGATCATTCAAAATTGTTGGGATCTCCATGAAGTCAAGTTTGCATGCATTGCATAATTGATACTACACTTGTCTTTTCATGATCATTATGACTCTAGTTGATGTGAATACTCGTTATCTGCTTTGCTGATTTAAATTGGTATTATTATTCTACTTTAAGTGTGCATGTTAATCTATTATTGTATAAGTTTAATTTTGTGAGCTCACCCTTACATTACTTGTCTATGTGTTGTGACTGTGATAATCACAACATTGTTGTGGGAGCAAATGGCGGGGCTTCATAAGCTAAGACTGTTCATGATTAAGTTCCTAGATATGATCGTTGGGGATGGCAACGCGCTGTCACTATCTGTTATACCCTCGTTAGGTTCCACTCTTTTCAATCATGTTGAATGTATCACTAGAGTTCTAGCTGCCTATAGAGGAGATGTGGAGGGCGCATATCCTCATACCTAGAGCTACTGCACATGTTGGTAACTACTAGAGACTGTTTCGTGCAGGGCCTCGTCCTAAGAGGAGCCCTAGTCAAGCTAAAGGGCGATATAGGATTCCTTTGACTTCTTCCTCTTATTGTTTTTGCTCTCCTTAGATGTAGGATGTAGTGTGTGGCCAACTAGGGAGTGTATTTTGTACGTAGGCCCCCCCTTCCCTTTTGATGTATGTATTTTTGGATATGGGTACACCTGTATGTGATGTGCACACTTATTCCCACTTTTTGAGATACATTGACATTTTTATGTAATGGGTTGTAGTACCATGAGACACAACACTTTATTTCTATTACTTATGCTATTCACTTATATTATTTGGTATGTTTTTGGGCTATGCCTTAAGCTTTGATTGCAAATGTTTCCTTGTTGATGATGAATAATTGAAATGAAAAAAAAAATTACATGCATGTTTGTACATAAAATTAATAAGAATTGTCAATTAAAATTGAATTTTACGTGATTACGTTGATTAGTGTGTGGTGACAATGAGTTGTTACAAAAAGTACACAATGAAGATTTGTCCATCCATTCCTAGATAAACCTCAACAAAGATTTTATAATCTTTATGATCTTACAGGAAGCGTCACTATAGAGGGAGCAAAGAACAAGTTGGAGAAAAGATCAAATTTTGAGCAAGTTTGATCTTTTTTGTATATGTTATGCTTTATTATCTCTTTGGACAAAAACACATCACCTTAATGTGAGTTTTTTTTATGAATGAATATTTTGATCGCACTAATCAAAATTTTCTATTTATTGTGTTTCAATATCTCATATATGCTCTAATAAGTTTTCTAGTTTTAATATTCTTGCATGAACGATAACAAATCACATAAAGTCTTGCACGTTTTGTTCGACTAAATGACTATGGTTTACTCTAATTCCTTGAGTAGAAACATTATGCTTTGATACAATTGTTTTTGGAAAAGAAGAATAGTCTTTAAAAGATTCAAAGATCTTTTGCTCTGAACTTATCTTTCATAAAAACTTATAGTTGTTTGTCATCATTAAAAAAGGGAGATTGTTGGGACAAAGGACCGTTTTATTACCTTCATTAGTTTTAAAAGAAAACAAGTTTTTAAGTGTGAAAGACTAAGTGCATGTTTTGTAAAACAAATGAACTAGTTATCTCATTCAATTAAAAAATATTTATAAAACAAAAAAATGTTTTTGTAAATAAAAAAATAAATAAAATTTTTAAAAATATAAAAACTTACCTTGGGGTGTATGTGTAATATATATATATGGCACATATTAGGTGAGAAGAGTATCTTATTGTGAGAGGACAAAGAGGTGAAAGCATTCAATTATTACCATAAGATCAAAATAAATGGTTGAGATTAATCTTTCCAATAAAATTGCACTTGACCCACTTTTTTTTCTTCCCTTAAGCGCACGTCTCTCTCCTCCAGTTTTCCAGCTCCTCGCAAAAGGCGATTGAGACATGCACAACGCCAAGCAACTAAACTAGAACTACACTCTAGCTACCTTCATCATTCTTGGTCACTGCGAAGTGTGGTGACAATAGTGGATCTTGATCCCGCCAAACTAACTTAAAATCTAACAGCTACATTGACGATTTCAAACTATAGGCAAAAACTATTGATGTGCTTCATCTGTGTGTGTCTGTGTAGATAATATGGAACTTGTTTTAATTAGTGGCAACCATATATAAACACATGTGACTAGTGAGAGGCTTTCTCTCTTCACTCTCTCAATTAAACATTTTTAACATCTTTTCTCTTTTCTTTAAATGTTTATTTCGCACACTACTCCTACAACTAGCCAAAATATTTCTCTATAAATTATTGCAAATTATCTTTTTATTTTTATTTTTATTTTTTTACTTGATCTTCTTAATCACTTGTCTCTTTCAATTTATCTTTTCTTTTTATTTGTATCTCTAAATTGAATTTTAATATATTTTTAAAGAATTGTCTATAGTTAAAGATAAACTTATAACACAATTTAAATTGTTAAGTGTAAGTCTAAAATATAATTTATACATTCAAAAATATTTATTTGTTTATTATAAATTTTAATTATAATGTAATTTATATATTTAAAAATATTCATTTATCATGAATTATACTTATGTGAAAATAAACATTTATCTTGTTTAACATACAAGCTAAAATACTAATTGTTATATAAATTTAAAAAATTGTATAAAATTAAAAAAAGAAAATCCTGTTTAATATGATAGATATTCGCATAATTAGCCAACAACCACAATAGGTAGAACCGTCTCCGTCGTAATACGTATGCACAAGATTGCAACCCCGGAGCAGTTTCTCACGTGCGACGAAGCTCGTGCGTGCCAAACTGTCGGTGGATCGTAAATGGAGACATCCTTTGAATTTGTGCACAGTGACAATAGGTTGAAAAGGTTGTAGTTTGCTTATCTTTTCGTATCCTAGGCATGCCTCCGATGCACGCCACGTGTATTCGCATTCTTTTAGAATCTTCATTTTCTAGTCTCTGAAATTTAGTCTGGTATATTTCAAGGAGGGTAATAATTAATCTTGACGACTTAGAATCAAGTATGTGCTTTAATTTTTGTTTATACTCCAGTGATTTGAAGTTCCCAGCCTCTTTGTTTCCCATTTTGTTGATGACAGTTAAAATCAAATACTTTTTATTTTTTAATAAAGTTTGTAATAACTATTCAATTATTAAAATATTGTTAGTTTTCAAACGAATTCATGCTTATTGTGCAAATACACTCAACTTGAGAAATTCTAACACACTTGAACATTTCGTATAACTAACAATCTTTCTATATATGAAACCTGTCAGGACTAGATATGCCGAGAGCTTGCTTAAAAACTTCAACAAATGTCTCGAAAATGAGGAACAACTTAGTTTTAAAATTAAATTTCATTGAGGCTGCTTTTTTCTTTTCTTTTTTTTGGTTATCGTTTCATTGACTTTGTCAATGAGACCTGTCATTTCAATTTTGCTTTTAAAAACCAAAAATTGTTGAGTCCTATAGATAATAATTGACAATGTATAGAGCTTATTTTCATCATATAGAAAATGGGGTTAAGAAACAATTCAATAAAGTAATATTGCTTTCGCTTAAAAATTTTGCAATGTTTTTTTTCTTTAATTTTCTCCATCACCCTATTCATTTTATTTTATATATTTTTTTATACTCTTTTTTTTTTAATCTTTTGTATTGTAAAATGTATTGTGAAAATTTTAAATAAGAATATCATTACTCGAAACAATTATATATAGATAATACTCTTTTCTTGTTTCTCTACCTTATGGACAAAATTGCATTGCTCACAATTAGATTGAGCATTGATGAGGAACAACTATACATTGGACTTAACGACAAAGCTAGCTAGTCCAAAGATCAATTATATCATTAACCCACAATGGAGAAAGACACTATTAACTGATAGTTTAGTTTATACAGAAATTCTGAAAAAACTAAAATGGTGAAAAAGGACAGATATCGTAATTGTCTGTTTAATAGAGGAAAAGACAAGCCAACCAAATGCTTCCATTAAACGAAGCTATTGGCATGCAATGCCATCAAAATCGAAATTTTACCTGAATCGAAAGGGACCAAAGTGCCTGGCCTCCATTTTTTAATTCTTCCTTTCAATCTATTTTCAATTTTTATATAATAAAAGAAAATTATGCGTGGGCGATCACATATATTATTTAAATACAGATTCATATATGTTTTAAATGATCCAGTCATTCTACTGAAATACAAACAATATATTCCTGACAAAAGCAAGAATTTACCGAAAAAACTCCTCTTGGTTCTCATTGAATATTTGGTAATGATAAACGTACGCTTCAAATATTTGGTAATGATAGACATACACCCCAAAATAAGGTGTATGAGATGAAAAGAACAGAGAAATACTAGAAAAAAAAAGAGAGAGAAGAAGTGATATATGTAATAAATGATATAATAAAAAAGAAAGAGAGGACTAAAAAAATGAGATGAAAGAGAAAATAAATATATATTTATAAGTAAATAGTCTATGCAATAGCAGTGTAAATAAGTTTTAGACTGTCATGCAATCACAAATTGCCATGTATTGTAAATTTGTTAACTTTTATAATAATTATATTAAAAGTCATACCAATAATAATTTTTAAATAGTTGACAATGTAAAATTTTTTACACTGATAGTATAGAATCATTAAACTCTATGTTTATATTTATTCTTGGGTATTATAGTATGTTTGGTTTTGATTATCTTAAAAAGAGATTTTTTTTAGTTTTTCATTATAAACTATTCTAAATACAATAAATTAAGAATTGTTAAATCTAAATGGTTAATATACCTTGTTGTAGTTTTAAAACTTGAAAAGTAGGAGTATGTTTTACTATTTACGTTTAATTACTCATTTGATTCCTACAGTTATAAAAATTTTCTCTTTTAGTTCCTATACATATTATTTTTAACCCCTTTTAGTACTCGTCGTAGGGACTAAAAGTGATTAAAATGATATGTATAGGGACTAAAAAGAATTAAAAATGGTATGTGCATAAAAATGAATGCTTTTAATTGTGTTTTGAAAACCAGACCAGATCGGCTAGTCAAATCGAAAAATCGGTCACCTAACCGGTTCAAATAAACCACACTTGAAAAAAACTGGTAAAATTGGTCAAAATGGTCATAAACCGACCAAAAACCAATTCACAGTGGGTCAAAGAAAACTACTTAATACAACATTATTTTGAATTTTTTCTTAAAAAAAAAATCAACCTAAAGTATTTATTATTTTATTATTTATTTTAAATATAAACTTGTTTTTATTAATAAATGTTGATGTGTATAGTTAAAACTTATACTTAAATATCATGACATATTTGATTTGCACTTTTGTAGGTATTATAAATGTAAAGAACCTATAAAATTATGTTTTATTTTTAATTTTTAGTATTATAAAACTATGATATTATATTTTTTTAATATTATTTTATGTATTATTTAATTATTATTATTATTTTATTAATACTAGTTCAACCACAATTAAACCATTGAACCTTGAACCAAACCGGTTCAACGACTGGTCTGATTTTAAAAACGTTGGTTTTTAAGTATAAAGACTAAAAGAAAACAAATTGTAACTATAAAGATTAAATAAATAATTAAACCTACTATTTAATTGGATCAAAAGCAAAGTTTTGATTATTAAATTATAGATTCTTACAAAAGGGCACGAAAGAAGAAAAACAGCACGTGTATATGTACTAATAAAAAAAAGCCTAGAAGCAATTAATCAAACTCTCGTTGGTTTCATTTGAGTTTCACTTTCACCGAGGGTTAAAAATTAGGACAAAACTTAAATATAGTAATTTAGGTATTATTAATATTGTTCTCCAATCAAAATTAAAAACTTATTTCAGTAATTTACGTAATAAAAATATATATTAAAGAATTTCGTAAATTACTGAAATAAATCTTTAATTCTAATTAAAAAATAACACTAACAATACTTAAGATATTATATGTTTTGCCCTAAAAATTACCCCCACTTGATCTTGCAAGGAGGGACAGCACACGTGCGAGTGACCAATAAGAAGCTTTGGCGGGTAAAAAGTTCACTGTTTGAACAACTCCCTCATCAAATTAAACTGCAAAGACAACCCACTATAATTCTCCACGGGCCAACACCAATGATTGGTCTATTCCTAAATTCCCTAACTGCCCCTAAAATGACACGTGGCATCCAGAAAACAAGGGACACAGCATCTTTATGATGAATCAAAAAGCACCAGAACTCTTACACCATAGTTCACTTCTCTCCGTCGGTTTTCTTGACTTAACCATTTCTGAAGAAATTAAGATTATAGCTTGCCGGCTTTGCCTGTCTCCTTCTCTCCCTTTCCACCCACCATTTTCATTTTCATTTTCCCCATTTTCATCTATATATGACTCAAATCTTTTATTTTTTTGTGTTCCAATATTTTTTTGGTAAATTATGGAGTGTTAAACAAATTATTAATAAAGAGAAACTACCAATAAAGAGGTAATGATTTTTTACGTTGGTTATCAACTTATCAGCAACTAATTGAAAGGATGTCTCGAGCAAAATTAATTTCCCTCAAATAGTATAGGGATATTGTAATAAGGACAATAAAAAATATTTAAGAAAAAAGATTTGTAATCGATTAGGTTACTTTACTTTCAAAAAATTTTATCAAGTCAAATGTTTTAAAAAAGACTTATGAGTAAAAAGCTTTTATTTTTAGAATAAATAATAGATGCACTTAATAATACAGTGCAAAGATTTATATTATTATTTAATTATAAACTGTTATGTATAATAAATTTATTTTTTTATAACAACCACCTTAAAAGTGATATAAAAAAGAATTTTTGATGAGTTGATAATGTAAATTTTTTATTCTAATAATATATGCCTATTAAACTCATTATAAATTAAAATTTAAGTGCATGCTTACTTTTAGTTATTTTTAAACGAATTATTGTTTAGAAAATTAAAAAAGATTTAAAATTTAACTATTTTTATAAAACAAACTAATTCAGACTCACAAAGTCAAAATGATCAAGAATGAAAAGAAAAAAATAATTACAATTTGATCAGTGGCTCATGAAATGCTTCATTTTATTAGTCGGGCATAAGAAACAAAAGAATAATTGATCATATGATATTTGTAAGGACAATTATTAAAAAATTTAATTATGTAAATTAATTAATTAAATGCATACTATATATGAATATCACAGGGTGTCAGCATACTTAGCTGGCCACTCGTTTTTATATTCATTTCTTTTTATCTGTTTGCATTTCACCATTTTCTTCTCCCTCCGATTTCTCCAGAACAGCAAGAGGGAGACTCAATTCCTCATCGTTGCAATTGTTCACTCGCTGGATTCTCATCTTTCCTCAACCTATTCTGTTCTATCTCCTTCAGGCAAAAAAAAAAAAACAGCTTTAGATTATTCCAGCTGTTCTTTTTCTTGTTCAAGATTGTGCTGTAAAATTCTCAAACTCACAGTTTCAGCCACATTTTACTCCTAAGATCTGTGCCTTGACCCTTGGAAGGTTCAGCTTTTGTTGGGTTTGGGGTTGTTCTTCCTCATAAGCAGTTGATTAGTCCAAGTTTCTCTTTCTCTCTCTAAGTTCAAAGCTTTTGTTGTTGTTTTATTTTTCCCGTGTTTTTCTCTCTCTTGTGGTGGACTTTATGGAATGCTGGGGTCAGAGATTTCTGAGACATGTTTTAGTAGACTTTTGGTGAATTGGGTCACTGTGGTTTCTGTCATGGGTGGTAGAGAATCTGAGTCCTCAGAGATCTAAGCCTCTCTGGTCCTTTGTTCATCACACACCCTTTTGTTGCATAGTTGTGAAAGTGAAAGAGTGAGAGAAGATGATGAGGATGAGGAATAATAGTAGTAATAATAAGACAAATGGTTTTACCTCCATCATGAATGGAGGCTCAACTGGTTGCAGGGCTGAGCCTGGTTCAAAGGATTGGGAGATGAGGCCAGGTGGAATGCTGGTTCAGACGAGAACCACTGACTCGGATCGGAACTCAGCGCTTGTTCCCACTATTAGAGTTAGGGTCAAGTATGGTTCAATTTACCATGTAGTCAACATTAGTTCCCAAACTACATTTGGTAACTATTCACTTTTTTCAGTTTTAATGTTATTTATTTGCCTTCTATGTTCTCTCTTCTGTTGGTTTTCTTTACCTTTTTCTTGTTGGACAAATTCACAAAACCTATATACAGATTTTTAGGTGTTTTTGGTGCTGTTCTTTTAAAGTTTCACCTGCTAATATGCTAAAAAAGTTTGCTTTAAATGTCAACATAGATTAGGTGAAACTCTAATTTTGATTGGAGAATAACACCAAAAACAGCATAAGAACTGTATCTAAGTTTTTTCTTTTCTTGTTTTGGTTACATTGGTTATTGTGTATGTATGTGTTTTAATTCCTGGGGTTGCAGGGGAGTTGAAGAAAATGCTGTCAGGGCTAACTGGGTTACACCATCAAGACCAAAAGCTGTTTTACAAGGACAAGGAGAGGGACTCGAAGGCTTTTCTTGACATAGTTGGGGTCAAGGACAAATCCAAGATAGTGCTGGTGGAAGACCCTATTAGTCAAGAGAAGAGGTTGTTAGAGATAAGGAAGAATGCTAAGATGGAGAAAGCTGCAAAGTCGATCTCAGAAATTAGCTTGGAAGTAGATAGACTTGCAGGGCGGGTATGTATTATGGTTGTTATTGTTATTATTATTACTAATTTCAATGCTTGAGTAGTTGGGAGCTGATTAGCGATTGGAATTGGTTAGGTATCAGCCTTTGAGTCAATTATTACCAAAGGTGGGAAAGTTGTAGAAACAGATGTGCTTGGTCTGATTGAGCTATTGATGAATCAGTTGATTAAATTGGATGGTATAATGGCCGATGGGGATGTGAAATTGCAAAGGAAAATGCAGGTAATGTTAGATACTTAGATGCACTTTCCTCATTTTGTGTTATTAGTTCTCAAATTGCATTGAATATGTACTCATGGTTCTAATGGTAGTGAAACATTTTGAAGGTGAAAAGAGTTCAGAAGTATGTTGAAACTCTGGATTTGCTGAAAGTTAAGAACTCTATGCCTAGTACCAATGGAGGCCATGCCCCAGTGCAGCCTCAACAGAAGCATTCAAACGGGCAAAGACTCGGACCAATTCAAGAGCAACAACAAAAGCATTCAAATGGACATCATAGGTTAGCACCAATTCTGGAGCAGCAACAAGAGCAACCAAGGAACTCAAATGGAAATTCTCTAGCATTATACCAAGAGCAACCACACCAACCCTCAAGGAATTCCAACTCAGGAGTTGTAGTTACCACAAATTGGGAATTGTTTGATTCTGCCCCACCATTAATCCCTGTGCCATCCACACCCCCACCCCCCTCGGTGATCAATAATTCCGGTCCTCCCAAGTTCAATTGGGAATTCTTCAACTAAGTACCATACCACGTGCTTTTACTTATGTGGATGTGATTTGGGTTTGTCTTACTTGGAGTGTTGTATGTTTTACATTCTTTTCTGTATTTAGATTTGTTTAGCAACCCCGTATAATCTGTCATTTACTTCAGAAATAAATGGGGTTGCTGTGATAGTGATTATCATAAAAAAGTTACATTTCTGTGATTTTTGTGTCCACCGAATTCATTTACCAAATGTATGGGCGTATTTTTGATGGATATGTATAATATTATTGTAAGCATTTGTAACTTTGTCATTGGAAACATTAGGATTTAACCACACCTTAAGGAGTGGTACATTTCAGAGTCTAAAATCCCTTTTAAAGAATGCCGTTGCTTTCTTTCTATTTCCATCATTACTGTAGGTTTTGTTGTATTTGCTTGGCGAAGCAGCATTTGGACCATTGATTGATGACATTATAACATTTTTTTCAGTATCCTAGCATCTTGTGGGGACTACAATTGAGAAAAAGACTACAATTCAGTATCCTAGCATTTGGACCATATAGTAAAGGGTTTTACTAATCCATCCAATGATAGGAAGCCAAGTACAAAAAGTGTTTTAAAAGCAGAGTAAGATGAAATGATAACTATGGATTAGAATTTACTATAAATAAATCAGAAAGTTTGCTAATGTTACCGTTTCTGCACGGGCTATTCCACATTTAGAAACTTCCCTTCTTTGGCCTCATGCAAAGGTCATGGAAACGGAGTGAAAAATAAGCCTGTTTCAGTCTGCTAAACTTGCTGCACTGCAATTTAAACTGGTTATAATTCATGCAATGATTATGTAGTAGAGGGCATTAACAATTGTGCTAGTAAGCCTACAAAATCACCAACTTTTTTGTAGGTAATGATCGAAATATTACAATAGTGGAAGAAATCAATACTCCCCGGGAATGACAACCGCATAAATAATCACGTATGAACTTGAAATAACAAAGTACAAGGTTCATGCTAATGGTAGTTGGTTCACACGGTCAGACTTCTATTCCTACAAAGTTAGAAATTGAGTTTGATTTTACGACAATTTGTTGGTAAGCAATATAATTTCATCATAAATCTTCGCTGAACTGATCTTTCTTAAGTTTTCACGGGAGGAATTTTTCTCTAATATATACTTTTATTTTTTAAAAGAATTTAATGGCTATGCATTATTAGTGTAAAAAGTTTTACACTGTCAACTAATCAGAAATAATCGTTGATATGACTTTTAAGGTAGTTATTATAAAAGTCAATAAACTTAATATATATAGTGGTTTGTGATTGAATAATAGTGTAAAAGTGCTTTACACTATCAGTGCATAGCATATTTTTTCTTTTTAAAAAAGTACAAGACTCAACTTTTTCAGCATCTAGTTCACTAGGGGTGTTCATTGGATTGAATTTATCCGATGAACTAGACAATCTAAACCAAACCAATTAAATTGGTTCGGATCCGTTCGGTTATCGGTTCTTTTCACTTTAAATTTGAACCAAACCAATCATAATTGGTTCAGTTATCGGGTTTAACTTTTTCAATCTGAACCAACTTGAACTAATTCAATCAATTATGTTTTAACTTTTAAAATAATATATTTTAAACTTAGAACTTAAATTTTGCTTCAACTTTTGTATTTTCTTTCTTTTTCATTTATTTTAATTTTCTTATGATCTTATCTAATGTTATAAAATATTTTAATTTGATCATGTTTATTATGTAAATTTTTTTATTATATTTTAGGTAAAAAAATTAATGATATATGTAAAGTGATAATTATATAAAAATTAAATATTTTTGATAAAATAAATAATTAGTTATTAAAAAACAAGGAATATTTTTGCCTTGCCTTAGTATAAAATTAAATAATTATATAAAATAGACAATAAATGAAAATAAAAGCTTGAAAAATTTAATAATTTATTTATTTTTTATCATAACCCGATGACTCGAACCAAACCAATTGATGCGTTGCATTTTATACTATTATTTACATCTTAATCCATGTAGGTTTGCATGCATTTTAGCTTATTAGGAGTAGTTTTGGTACTAATTTCCCTTATTTCCTTCATTTAATCACTTAGAATGCTTGATGTCTGTTTTTGTGTTTGTTTGTGGATTTTAGGGAAAGATTTAGAATGAATTGAGCTGCCTTTGGAACTTAAACATTTAAACATGAAGTAATTTGAAGACAAGGAAGAGCAATGGAGAAATTGTTGAAGAAAATTGAAGAAAAGTGTAAATCCCACAACTAGAGAGCATCACAGGCTAACCGTGGCGATCGCCACAAGTGTGGTAGATTTTAGGAAGAGCTACTAGAGAGCGCTACGGCTTGCCTGTGGCAAACGCCATGCTTGTGGCATGCTACTGACGCAAACTATTCTTATTTTTTTGTTTATTTTTAGTTTGGACTTGCCCCCTTTTTGTAATTGGAGACTTATATAAACCTCTTAGGCTTAGGAAAAAAGGTTCGAACCTTGGTTCTTGGCGACTTAGAGCGAGAGCTTTGGATTGGAATCTCCTTCTCTTTTCTTTTCCGGTTTGAATGCTTTTCTTTCTTTCTCGTTTGTTTTCTATGGCTATGTGTGAGTAGTCATATTTGTTCTAGGATTGGGCGTAGCCCTATGAATGCTTAATGAATTGATTTCTTTTATCCTTGTGTAATTCTTGTTTCTTTCTTGATTTCTTCTCTATTGATTTTCTTTATTGCGAAATGAATTGGCCACGTTTTACATAACCTTAGGGATTTGGGGAAGAACCGAGAAATGAATTTAAATACCGAAACTATAGGGAAGAAACCTAGGTCTAAACCACGAAAGTAGGTGAAACCTTTAGAGATTAATTGAATTAACAAAGAACTCATTGGGTCTAATTAAACACAACCACCACGAAAGTAGGGGGCTAATTTGATTAGACACCCTTCATATTTTGAAAGAGAACGGAGGGTACCTTAGGTTAATTTACCCTCAAGAAGGACAAGTAAGAGTATGGGATAAGAGAATTAATTTAGTAAACGTCATAGGGTGAACTTTGATCCTAGAAGTTTTTCTTCACTGAATTATTATCAATTTTATTTTCTTGCTTAATTGAATTCCCAATTCTTGATTCTCTTCTTTTACCCTAAAACCTAAATCCCCAAATCAAACTCTCTTTGTTTAATTTTTATTAAATTACGATAATTACAAAGCCAAACACACAGTCCCTGTAGATTCAATATTTTATTATTTGACGACAACCTTACACTTGTGGTTACTGCATCAAGTTTTTGGCACCGTTGCCGAGGACTGCATCTCTTGGCTCAATGATTTTTGCCTTTTAATAGAATTAGACAAATTTTCTCCCTTTATTTATTGTTTTTATTTTCTTTTACTTCTTTCCTTTTCAGACTTCATGGGCTCTTCTCTTTTGCAGGTGCCTTTCTCTGTGTATGCTAAGATCTCTCCATCTCGGGGAACCCATTGAAGCAGACCTTGAGATAGAGAGAACCTTCCATAGAAGGCAAAGACAACAAAAATAGAAGCACATAGCAACTTTTGTACCAGAAGGAATCAAAACAATGGCAAAAGAAGAGCAAGCGATTAGACCCTTGAAGGATTTTACCGCCTCGAGAATCTGTGGGTTGCCAGTTGGAATAGCCAACCCAACTGTTGCGGCAAATACAAATTTTGTCATATTACTCGCTTTGTTAAGCATCTGAAGCAAAACCAATTTAGCGGGTTACCTTTGGAAGACCCCACGGACCACCTTGAAGTAGAGTTGGGCATATGGGTTAAAGCCCGCGGGCCACCTGTGTAGCCCGCAGCCTGTGCGGGCTACGGTCCTAAAAAATATGGTCCATTTAAGAGTGCGGGCTTTTCAGCCTAGATTGTTTGAACCGCATTTTAAGAGGATTTATTTGCAGGCTTACGAGCCTACCCGCGGGCTTTTATGAGTCCTTTGAAGAAAAAAAAAAAGACTTGATTGACTGTTGTTTGTTGGATACTTACTTTAGTTTTGTAACTTAGGGTTCCTTTTCCTTACGTCCGTTCCTTCGTTCTCCACTTCTCCTTCTTCGTTTTTCGTTTAGCCCCCATTCCCCAGTCGTTCAGAACAGACCAGCACTTCCCCGACCAGCGCCTTGAGTTCTTCGCTGCCGGCCATCGACCTCCACCACCTCTGTGACGTGATGCCACCTATGCTGCTTCTGTCATAGGGCCGCTACGACCTCCACGAACTCCATCACATGGCCACCATGAGTCCAGGACCACCCTCAAGCGACCTCCGTCAACACGACCTGAGCAACGCAACCCAACCTCCGTCGCATAGCCACCGCGCGTCCACCGCAAGTAGATCTGAGAACAGTCGCGTGACCACTGACCTACGACTCATCTAATCCCCCCCCCCGTGCGTCCAACCTCTGCTTCCTAAAAGTAATTATTTTACTTAATTACCTCTGTTTTTCTTGATTCCTACTATTTCTGTTTATTCACGAATGAAGATAGTAGTTGTGAGGTTTTGAAGCTTCACTTCAGTGTTACCGATGCTTTTGAGAGTTTATTTTAATTTTACTTCATTTTTTTTTGCTATTTACCATTTTTTAATCTATAAAGAAGTTGAGGGCAGCTGTGTGTGGCTTTCTGGACATTGAAAGTATGGTTTTTAACTGTTCAATGCTTGGGAACAAGGAGGTCGTGTATCAGTGTTTCAGCAAGATAAAAGTTACCTTCCATGCCTAGCTAAAATGCTTCACGTAATTAATTTTATTGATTTTTTTTGCATTTTTATAAAATAATTTTTGTACTTTTTTCACAGGTTGCGGATTAGCCCATTAGCCAGCGGGCTATGCGGGGCGGACGCGGGCCTCAATATTTAGGACCGTTTATCTTGCGGGCGGGCCTGGTCCAGTCCATTTTGTTCACAGGCTTTTGCAAGTCGGGCCTAAATGGGCAGGCTGGCCCGTATACCCAGCTCTACCTTGAAGGGTTCTTGGAGATATGCGAGACCCAACATTTTCAAGGTATCTCAGTTGACACTCTTTGCCTACACCTATTTCTCATTACTCTAGTAGGCAAGGCGAGAGCATGGATGAGGACTCTTCCCAAGAATGTTGTCACTACTTGGGACCTAGGCGAGCAAGCCTTCTTCAACAAATACTACCCACCATCGAAGACGGGTGAGATGAGGAAGCAAATTACTAACTTCTTCCAGGGTGAAATCGAGTCTTTTGCTAAAGCGTGGGAGAGATTCTCTAGACCGTTACTCGCATGTCCTCATCATGGCTTTGAATAAGAGCTCACAGTCAACTTCTTTCATAGTGGATTGAACTACCCAAGTAGGATGGCACTACACGTCGCTTCAGGAGGAGCTTTCATGGATAAGCCTTTCAATGAGGCACTTGATATCATTGAGTCTATAGCGACAAATCAATGGCATTGGGTAGGAGAGCAAGGAAATAACTCAAGGAGAGTCGGCCCCAGGTATGTATTAGATAAATAACATTGACCTTATGGCTAAATTTGATGCTTTAAGCCAGAAATTCGATAAACTGGAAAAGGGCAATGTTAATGTAGTGGGTGCTTCTAACCTCTCTTGTGAGATTTGTGGTGTGCAGGGACATACAACTATAGACTGTCAAGCAAGAATGCCAGATGATCTAAAGGAGCAAATGGAAAACGTGGCTGCTACACACAACTTCCATGACTACCCTAAAAAGGAGAAATTTGACCCTTATTCAAATACATATAATCCGGGGTGGAGAGCTCATCCGAACTTCTCCTACCAGAATAATCCGGGTTAAGGGGGTAGTAGGCAGCAAAATTTCCAACAGCCCTTACACTTCAATAAGGGCTTTGGTAGTCACATTTCATACCAATAACCAGACCAAACACAACAATCACTATCATGACTCGAGAACTTAATGGTGAGCTTTATCACGAGCCAAAAACAAACTAATGAGATAGTGAGTAGCTCCATCAAGGAGTTGACGACTAGGATGGACAACTTGCGACTACACAATAAAATGTTGGAAGGCCAAATTTCTCATATTTCTTAATTCCTCCCTTCCTCGAGTCGTCCCCCTGGTAATTTTCCTAGCAAACCCGAAACAAATCCTATCAAGCATTGTAATGAGGTGACCTTAAGGAGTGGGAATTAGTTAGACAGTCCTGTGTCTAACAAAAAGTGAAGGAGAAGAAGAAGTAGAACTAGAGGTAGAGACCCCACCTTTAGTTGAAAAAGAAAAGGAAGAGGGTATTGTAGAGAAAGAAAAAGTGTTTAAAAAGGTTCCCTAGATGCCTTCCCAACTACCTATCCCATTCCCTCAAAGGTTGGTCAAGGCTAAGTTAGACAAACAGTTTGAAAAGATTTTAGAGATGGTCAAACAACTGTATGTCAACATCCCTTTTGTAGATGCTTTGCAACAAATGCCTACTTATGCAAAGTTTCTCAAGGACATTTTGGCCAATAGGAGGAAAATTAATGAGCATGAAACAGTGACCCTTGTCCAAAGTACTTTACCTTCTAAGCTTAGGGATCTAGGTAGTTTTTTCTATACCATGTCTGATTGGTAATACTAGGTTTGAAAAAGCCTTGTGTGATTTAGGGGCTAGTGTTAGTTTGATGCCTTTATCTATTTATAGGAAGCTTGGTATTGGGGAACTGCAACCCACCAATATGTCATTACAATTGGCGGATTGATCTGTCAAACATCCGATGGGAGTTGTAGAAGATGTTCTTATTAAGGTAGAGGATTTATTTATGCCATGTGATTTTGTAGCATCAGAAGTGGGAGAGGATACTAATATTCCCATTATTCTAGGTAGACCCTTCTTAGCTACAGGTGATGTTAATATAAGTGTTAAGAAGGGTAAGCTTTCCTTGACTGTAGGAGAGAACACCATTGAATTTAATTTGTTTAAGGCTAATGATCTCCCCATTGTTGAGAATTTTGTGTGCAGGATTGACTCATTAGATCAAGTGGTGAAACAAGAGGCAGTTAAGTGCCCTGTTAAGGATCTATTAGAACTATGCATAGCTGTCGAGCAACTTGCTAAGCATCCTGTAAAGGACAGTCTAAATGAAACATGCACGCTAAAGAGGGAACTTTACATTCCTTCTCACCGGCATAAATTAAGAAATCTTGGAAGTTTAAGAAAAGGAGGCAAAAAGAAAAAGGAGGAACTAAAGTGTGATTTGGCATGGAAACCAATTGAGAAGGGGGTGATACCATTCTTTCCTCACCTAGCTGTGGGTGACTGATCCAAATAGGCATCGAGCTCATTATGTTAAACGAGCGCTTTTCAGGAGGCAACCCGACAAATTCTTCCTTTGTTTTTTTTATTTTTGTTTGTCAGTTTCCTTGCAATATAGTGTTTATTAATTTTAGAGTATTAATCTTTAACAACGTTTTAGTTTTAGTTTTGTGGTTTCTCATTTTGCAGGAAAAAAAATGTATAGAGGACTCCATGGGCATACCATGGCAGACTCCACACCTGTGGAGTGGAAAAGTGCATTTACGAATTTTTCTTTCTTTCTTCTCTTCCTTCCTCTCTTTAATTTCTCTAAACACTTACTCATTCCTCTAACTCCATCTTCATCTTCTCCACCGTAAACCTCCATTAAAGCTCCATCCATGCTTTTATTCATATAAAACCTTCATCCTTTACCTCCCTTTCACCTTTAAACATCATTATCTTCCACTTTCCCTCATAATCATCCTTTTGCCACATATTCACACCCTCATCTTCTTTCCACCCACTCACCCCCATCATCCCATCATATTACCTTCATCCGTTTACACTCATTTTCATCTTGCTCTATTTTGAGTACCAAGAGGCAAGGGGTTTCTTAATGGGTTTCATCCCTAAGGGTCACCCAAGGGCCTTCATCTTTTCAACGGTGAGGCAATGGCTCAAGTCATATTTCCTCCCTCTTCCCGGTGAGTTCGTTCTATTCTCCCTTTACTGTAGATCTTTTACATTGAGGACAATGTAAGTTTTAAAGTTTGGGGTTGTTAGGTGTCATGCATTGCATTTATTTTATTTTAATTTTTCTTTTTAATGCCTAGGACACATGCATGTTAGGATGTTATTACATTACATAAGATTGCATTTGGTTAATGTTTGCATTTGGTTAATGTTTGCATTGTTGCATCAAACTTCCTTGAAACTCATTCATGTCTTTGTGTGTCTAATTATATCCCTATTTGAATCTAATGGGTTGATTGTTGGACTTGTTTGAGTTGCAGTAGAAAATATGGCATGATTTCCTTTAGGCAAGTTGAGAATTAGCATGAATTTTTCCTGTTTGAGTGCTTGCATGGAATTGAACTACAAATGTGAGATTTGAGCCTTAATTGGGGAATAATTCACTACATGCCCCATTCTTTTTGCTTGAGTGTAAATTTCTCTTTATTGCATCCTCTATAATTTGCTTTAGAACCTTGTTAAAGCTTTAATTTCTGTATGCATGGATGAGTGTGATCAAGGCACTTAGGAATTTTCATTTAGACCCTTGAATTAGACTACAAATTGACCCTTAGTTGCCCACTTAAGCCATACACTATGATTTCCTTTGGTGCACTATTACTAATATTTTAAATTTTCTTGGTACCTTGAGGGATACATCTTGGCAACCTTTTGAATTAAATTGGGGTGTTTTGTATAATGTCTTCAAAGTTGATGAATTGGAAGAAAAGATAGTGCTTAAACAAATAAGGTTTCAAGTGATGAATGTGGTGAAATAAAAAAAAGGAAGAAAAGAAAAGAAAAAGTGAATTAAAATGTGGAGAAAAGTGTTAAAGTATGAATTAAGGAAGTTGGAAAAGAAACAAAAAGCAAGTTTGGTTATGCACCCCTAGTACTATTAATGGTTGCTTAATGTATCTTTCGGCAAGGTACCAAGATTGCTTTGTAGCCTTTTGCAGATCTCTCATTTCAATTTCCTACCTTATTCTTTCTCCCTTGGCCACATTACATCCAATGAAAGACCTTGTGATTTGTCCATGTTGACATAATACTCTAAGTGGTGATGAGGTTCCTTATCAAGCCTATGGTAGGGTGTTTTAATTGAGAAATGTGAATGTAATTTCCTGATACCTTAAACACTTTGAGCGTGGAAAGGTGAGTGACCATGATCTATGTAAGCACTAATTCAGGAGATATTGAGCTCTAATTGGACTTGTTTGAGGTTATCTATTGCTTAACTAAAATTCGTCGCTTGTGCTTTTTCTTCCTTGAGCTTTTAATTCATTGGATTCCTTTTTGCTAATACATAGTGATTGCTTGAGAACAAGCAAGTTTTTAAGTTTAGAGTTGTTTGATGCATTACATTTTATACTATTATTTACATCTTAATCCATGTAGGTTTGCATGCATTTTAGCTTATTAGGAGTAGTTTTGGTACTAATTCCCCTTATTTCCTTCATTTAATCACTTAGAATGCTTGAGGTGTGTTTTTGTGTTTGTTTGTGGATTTTAGGGAAAGATTTAGCATAAATTGAGTTGCCTTTGGAACTTAAATATTTAAACTTGAAGTAATTTGAAGACAAGGAAGAGCAATGGAGAAATTGTTGAAGAAAATTGAAGAAAAGTGTAAATCCCACAACTAGAGAGCACCATAGGCTGATCGTGGCGATTGCCACAGGTGTGGTAGATTTTAGGAAAAGCTGCCAGAGAGCGCCACGGCTTGCCCGTGGCAAACGCCACACTTGTGGCGTGCTACTGATGCAAACTATTCTTATTTTTCTGTTTATTTTTAGTTTAGGCTTAGCCCCCTTTTTGTAATTGGAGACTTATATAAACCTCTTAGGCTTAGGAAAAGGGGTCTGAACCTTGGTTCTTGGCGGCTTAAAGCGAGAGTTTTGGATTGGAATCTCCTTCTCTTTTCTTTTTTGGTTTGAATGCTTTTCTTTCTTTCTCGTTTGCTTTCTATGGCTATGTGTGAGTAGTCATCTTTGTTCTAGGATTGGGCGTAGCCCTATGAATGCTTAATGAATTGATTTCTTTTATCCTTGTGTAATTCTTGTTTCTTTCTTGATTTCTTCTCTATCGATTTTCTTTATTGTGAAATGAATTGGCCACGTTTTACATAACCTTAGGGATTTGGGGAAGAACCGAGAGGTGAACTTAAATACCGAAACTATAGGGAAGAAACCTAGGTCTAAACCACAAAAGTAGGTAAAACCTTTGGGGATTAATTAAATTAACAAAGAACTCATTGGGTCTAATTAAACACAACCACCTCGAAAGTAGAGGGCTAATTTGATTAGACACCCCTTCATATCTTGAAAGTGAATGGAGGGTACCTTAGGTTAATTCACCCTCAAGAAAGACAAGTAAGAGCACGGGATAAGAGAAGTAATTTTGTAAGCGCCATAGAGTGAACCTTGATCCTAGAAGTTTTCCTTCATTGAATTATTATCAATTTTATTTTCTTGCTTAATTGAATTCCTAATTCTTGATTCTCTTCTTTTACCCTAAAAACCTTGTAAGGCACAAGCTAAACACAAGAAAGGGGGGTTGAATTGTGTTAAGGCCAATTTTCGCAATCCTTTGGACCTTTTTAGAACAAGCTTAATAAATTAAACTGGATTAGAAAGATTTTCAAAACATTTTAAAGAAGGCAAACGAAAGAAGAAAGAACAAATAAAAGGGCACACAGATTTTATACTAGTTCGTCTCACCCCAGAGACTACGTCTAGTTCTTGGCAACAACCAAGTTCCACTAACTTTACACGTTACAAGTATTCTTTTCACAAGCCTCTTCAGGCTCAAACTCAAGTAGTCTTTCACTTACCTCTCCAAGCAAACACCTAAGTATTCTTTGAAACAAAGCCTCTTCAGGCTTCAACCAATCTCATAAAGAAAGAGATTTGTGTGAGTTTACCTTATTAAGTTTAACGTCTTATCAGACGAATAAACAATAAAGTTCAACTGTAGATATTCAAAACTGTTTTTGCAAAGGCTTTTTGTTTTATCAAAGCAATTATGAGTATTTTGATTCAACAGCAAATATATCAAAAACACTTGTAAATTTTTTTTTAACAACAGCTTGAAGGAGGTCTCTTCTTCTATTTATAGGCTTCTCCAAAAGCATCCGTTGAGTATTTTGTAGGAGACGGCCTTTGTCTGATGAAGAGAGTTGTTGGAGCATTAATTGTTGCATTTAATGCTTTTTACCAACTTGTCATATGATAAGATAAAGCAGCCTACTTATCTTTTCTATTCTTGTACTCAATCTTTTAGCAGTTGTCATGTCCGCTTTCCCGTTTTGTCAATCCCACACATATTCCTTCTTTTTCGCTGACTTTCCTCGAGAGTAGGTATATAAGCTTTATACATATTGAGGTAGCTTTGCGCTCTGATTGATATGCGGATCTTTTTAGAGCATAAACATCGTCTGTAAGATTTGTTAGTTATATAGTTTATACATATAAAGATAAGATGACATTCAATTTTAAAAACATCGTCAGATGATATACTGCGAAATAGAGATCAGACGATAATGTAAGCGCGAGATCAGACGATAAAGTGAATTCACACACTTTTAACTGTTTGTTACTATCAAAATATTTATGGGCTACAAATTCGTCCTTTATCTTAACAAACCTAAATTCCCAAATCAAACTCTTTTTGTTTAATTTTTATTAAATTACGATAATTACAAAGCCAAACACATAGTCCCTGTGGATTCAATATTTTATTATTTGACGACAACCGTACACTTGCGTTACCACTTCACCAACCCAATTATAATCGGTTTGGTTCGGTTTAGATTGGCCAAATTATTTTTTAAAACCCGAACCAAACCAATCCAATCAAATATAATTGGTTCGGATTTAATTTTGCCCTAAATTCGAACCAATCCAACCCGTGAACACCCTTATAGTTCACTTACTACTGATTTTATTAAGCTTTTTACAAATGTTGATACTTTTATTAACGATGCAAGAAATAAATACATCAATGGATAGAAGTATCGACCAATAAGAAATTCTTATCGTCCTGTACGTCTATTGTCCTAAGATTATGTACAAGTATCGTCCTAGGTCCATTATGAAAAAATAAGTATTAGGAGTGCTTTTCATTGAACTAGAGAGAGACAAAAATGGCATATAAGCCAAGTTTTGTAAAGAAAAGTTGTCTCAAGTGCCATGCTTGACACTAAAAGAAGATCAAGATAAGTTGGACTTTCAAGAATGTCAACACATCAATTGCAAGAAAAAGAAAATTTCATGTTCTCTTTGTATTTGCCATAACAAAAGGACTTTAAAAATCGTCTTTTAGTTAACGTTTGATATTCTAGCCAAATGGATGGATCATTTATTATGTATTTATTGCAACAATGTTCAAATTAAAATCGAAGTGCTTAAGACCAAAGTTTTCCCTCCAAAGTATATAAAGCAAGAAGACTACAAATAGGGAAGAGTGTACCTAGAAAAAGAAAAGAAACATGTCTTGAAATTGCATTTAATACTCCTTCACAAACTCTAATATTTTTGTCGTGCATTTATTGTATATACTTAGTTGAGGGAATCTCATTATTATCAATTTGTTCATTTGTTATCATCTTCCAACAATAGTTGCTTAATTTAGTTTTCTATTAAGAATCTTGGTGAGTGAAGTCTAAAGAGGTTTGAAGAAGAGAATCCTTGGTTTAATTTCCTAGAGATGCAAGTATAAAAAAATACTTGGGTCGTGAATAATTAGGATTCTAGAAAATCAACTGTTATGTTAGTGAAAAATCTTGGTGTGTGACTAAGATTGGACATAGTCCAAAGTTGTTGGGTAGACCAATATAAAATCTTTGGTATTATCTTCTCCTTTCCTTATCTTTTATATTTGTTTAACTAACATAGGAAGGAGTTTACTTACAAAAAAGATTTTTATTGAAAAACGTATGTTTTTGAAAATAGTTTTATTACACTATTAGATCCTCAATAGGATGACGTCCTAGTTTTCGAAAAACCATCTTTGCCTTTTCATTGATTGTAGAAGGTTCCAAAAATATTTGGATCTATTTCAAAAAGTTTTTAAAACACAATTCAATCATTTTCTTGTATTTTTTGTGCTTGTCATTATGTTCAGTGTGTTTGTGTAAAAAGGATCTTTTGATATCTAGTTGGTGCTAGGCATGGCAAACAAACTTGTGCCCGTTGGTACTTGCTTGAACCTGCCTTGATTTTGATGGGAAAAACCCACTTTGTTTGGGTTTGGGTTCAGCAGGGATGTTACTACCAGCCCAGTCCTCGCTAATCATAAAATTACTAAAGTAGCTATTATCTTCTTAAATCAATTCCTTTGGGCCTAGAAAACATGAACTGTTTTAATAGGACTAAGCTAACTATTTTGAATGGTTATTAATTCGAATGTTGTGACATCATCTTGATTTAAATAAACCTTTGAATCAGTAAATTAAGATATCAATAGTTACTCAATTAAATCAACTTAAGTTATCAATTTATTGTGAGAATCAATTTATTAAATCAACTTGAATCAATTTATTAAATCAATAAATTGTTAATCTCCAAGAAAAAATCTAAAACTTAATTAAACCTATTGTAAGAATATTTTGGGGGTGGGAGCGGTGACAGGACGGGGAAACTCAACTCCCAACGGGGGCAGGGATGGCAAAACTCGCCCCTACCTCGCCCCGTTGGCAAGTCTAGTTGGTACAACTAACCTAAGTGTGTTATAACAAAAATCAATACTTCATGTTGGTAAGTTGCTATGATGTCCTTGTTCTCCCCCACTCTTTCTTTCACTGCTTGCATCCTAAACAAGTACAAAAAATGAGGGAGGATATACAGACCTTAAACTTTGCAGCTTGCGAGAATGGGTTGCAGTGCAAATTTGCAAGGCTTAGATGCTATTGATGTGGTGCAGCTGTTCAAGATCTACACGAACTCCCTTCTTGGCTTCTTCATGAAACTGAAGCACATGGAGAGAATGGGGTGGAACTCCCTTGTTGGAAAACTTTTTAATTTTTACATCAACGCAATAGCCTTTCCCGCTCCCAATGCCTATGAACTACAGTGCAGACTAGCTGGGGGTAGTGCAGCAGACGATGATCTATTTTCTATAAAGTAAAAATAAAAAATAAAAAAGGGGTAATGTGCAGGCCATGCTCTATACGCTTATAGGTAGGATTTTAAACAATTTTCTTTACTATTTGGTTGATTTTAGATACCGATGGTTTCATTTTTCCTAATCCAAAACTGATCGCAATTAACCATTCTTACCTCATTTTTTTTAACCGATAATCTGATTATCTGATCTTATCCGTCTGCTTCTCATTTTTTGCTTCGGTTCCATCGAGTTCGGCCTAGGTTAGAGAAATTTGATTAGCCCTAATTCTAGGATAAAACAAATAGAAAAAAGACATCATTTTATTAGAGCCCATCTTATAATTTTAATGTTAAGTTCATTAATTGATATTGAGCATACAAATTTAGAAAGCTCCACGTTGAAGATAGATTTGTGCGTATTAGAAATAACTTGAACATGCATGAAGTTTTTGTATAAATGTACATGCACCGTCTTATGCATCTTCTCATGCATCATTGTACAGACATCATCTAATAAATAGTCTGTTTTGTTTCGTTATATCCTTTAACTCCTTTTTTTTTTTTATCAAATGACTCTATGGTTTGATGATGTCATATCTGAAGATCAATTCAAAGCTTTTGCTTGAAGAGCTAAACGTTCTGTTTTATCTTTTCCCTCAGAAAGTTGCTTTTATTTGAAAGTTTGTTTTTGAAAAGTGTCGCTTTGGCTTTTACTGTCAACCGAAAAGACAAGAATAGTATTTAAACCATACTAGTGTTTTTTGAAAATTTTCTCAAGCTTTCTGAAAACCTTTGAGCTCTCCTTCTATGTGTTTTGTCTAAACCTTCTTTGCGAAAACCAAGCTTCTTTACAATTCTTAGCTTTTAACATGTGTTGAAGACAATCACTTCTCAAAGTTCCCCTATCACTCAACGCTATATAGATCATGTCTATAAAATTTTATATTAATATAAAAGTATTTAATACTTCATTGAAAAACATCAAAATTGATGTAATATATACTTTAAAAATATATAAAAATAAAAACCTTTTGATTATATACTTATAGTTACTCAATTTTAACAAAATTTGACATAAACAATCAAGGTAATATATAGTCATAATTCAACAGTTAAATCGATAAAAATACATTTTATATAAAATTATTGATGGTGTAAGAGTTTGTGTAATTTATAACGGTGTAATTTGATCTTTCACATACATATCAAGTGAGAGGAGTATTTGTATGAGAAAGTGAAATGAGTAAATCTAGACTATGTAATCATATATGAATGGTTATGATTAAAAGTTATTTAATAATTACATGATTTCTTAAAAAAGTCACATGACTATGTGAGTTAATCTTAACCTTTCATAATTTGATCTAATGGTCAAAATTCATTTTTTACTCTCTTTCTCATATAATAAGAGTCCTCTCACTCCATATGCTTCTTTTAAATACACACATAGGTGGTGTTTCAAATGAGAACTTTCAATAATAATCTTTGGATCACAATTAAAAAAATTTTACACTTGAGATTAAAATTCAATTATAAACACTTTTTATGAGACCATTACTGTTGTCGCCTCCATCACTACTACTACTACAACCGTCGTCACCACCATCATCATGTTCACCACCACTGCCATTATCATCACCACCACCACCATCATTGCCATCACCACCACTTCCATCACCATTGCCATTGCCATCGCTGTCACCACCATCGTTGCGCAATGGTGACAGTGACGAAGGTGATGACGGTGGTGACGACAGTGGCGGTGGCGACAATAGTGGTGATGGTGGTGATGACAATGATGGCAGTGATGGTGGAGGTGGTGATGTTGACGGTGGTAATGGAGGCAACGATAGTAATGGTTTCATAAGAAGTTTTTATAATTGGGTTTTAATCTCAGCCGCAATTAATTTGATTTTAAATTGCAATTCAAGGACTATATATCATTGAAGATTCTCATTTTTCTCTTTTGAAATGTTTATATATATATTATTGGAAACATGTTTGTTATTGGAAACATTAGGATTCAACGCATCTTAACAAGAGGTGTAATGTAATCCTTATCCCATTTAAAGAATACCTTTGCTTTCTTTCCATCTCCATCACAGCTATAGGTTTTGTTGTATTTCTTGGTGAAGCATCATTGGTTGATGACATAATAACAAATTTTCAGCATCCAGCTGACAAAAAGAGTCGTATCTATTAAAAGATTTTACTAATCCGTCCAATGATAGGAAGCCAAGTCCAAAAAGTGTTTTGGAGGAAGAGAAGATGAAATGATAACTGTGGATTAGAAATTTACTATTAATAAATCAGAAAGTTTGCTAATGTTTCCGTTTCGGCACAGGCCTTTCCAAATTTAGAAACTTTCCCTTCTTTGGCCTCAAGCAAAGGCCGCGGGAACGAAGGAGTAAAGCATAAGCCTGTTGATCAGCCTGTTAAGCTTGCTGCACTGCAATTTAAACTAATAATAATTCATGCAATGATTACGTAGTATAGGGCATCAACATTTGTCCTAGTAAGCCTACAGAATCATCAACTTTTTTGTAGGTAATGATCGTAATATACAAATGTGGAAGAAAGCAACTCTCCTCGAGAATGACATTTGCGAAGACAATCTTGTATGAACTTGAAATAACAAAGTATAAGGTTCATGCTAATTAAGGGTGGTTCACATGGCCGAACTGCTGTTGCTTCAAAGTTAGGACTTGAGTTGACTTCACAACAATTTGTTGGTAAGTAATATAATTTTATTATTAATCTTCCTTGAAATTGGGGATCTTAACTTTACATGGGAGGAAATTTTTTTTTTTCTAATTTAAACTTTTATTTTAAAGAAGTACAAGGCTTGTAACTTTTTAAGCATCTAGTTATACCAATGATTCTACATCATAACATTTTAAACATAATATTTTTTTTTATGTAAAATCATGTTCATGTAAAATCATTTTTATAAACATGTTTAATTAGTTATAAAAGATTAAAGTTATTTTAGAATATGTTTAATCTATTTATAATATATAAAAGTTGAAGTGCATGCTGTGTGGTGTTGATATCTCAACTGTCCAGTTAGCTCAAACTTTATTTTCATTTAGTTAACTAAGTTTTTTGTATAAGTTGTCTTCACGTAGACCATTTTCTCTCATCTATCTCTTCCATGTTTTTTAAATAACTAACATAAATGTTGATTAGGAGTTACAAGCTTTACTTTAAGTGCATTTATGCAATATGTTAATTTTGATTAATTAAGGAGTTTATATAAGAATCACACGCTCCACCTTCTTTCATTAAAAATATTCTATAACAATATATTAATGAAATTTGTCCAACTTATTTGTAAGAAATACAAAGCTAACTAGTAAATATTTGTCTCTAATTTAAAGGCAAAATAAAATATCTAAATCCTTTCAAGCACACATCGCAATGATACTTATAAGAAAGATAAATAAAAAATTGATCTCTTGCAAAAATCAATCATATGAAAGGATGAGATTTCTATAAATTTAAATTGCAATCAAATATTTTCTTTGATTCAATAAATGGTCAATTGTATGTATTTCAATTCTTAATCATCAATTTATACTAGACTTTCATTGTGAAAATAACTACATTGAGTATAACATACTTCAAAATCTTAATTTATGACTTCTAATTACAATATAAATTATAATATACAGTATACTGACTATAATTCATGTGTATTACATGTTTAAAAATAACATAAATTATAATCATGATAGTTATCATAATAAAAAAAAATGATAAAGGACTAATATAATACAATATTACTTTTATTCTTAGTGCATATATCATTGAGAATTTTTTACTTCCTTAAATTTATAATGTAACTTATTGCTAGATGTCTTGATGATTTGTTGTTCATAGTTAGGACATATATTGTATGAATGATCGAAAATAAGTTTGAACATAATAAGTTTCATAAGAGCTTAATTTTTTGAAATAGCAATATTATCTACATATTTTATACTTATAGGTAGGTTTACATAGAGTAAAAACAAGAGAGTTGAAAATATCAAGTTCCAGTAAAATTATTCTAATATCAAACATCTAAATAATGAATATTCTGAGTATCATTAAACCAAATTTAACTTTACAATAAAATTTAAAATAAAAAAGATAATTATCTCTATGTATTTTTTTACTTTTCAAATACATTCTAATAATATTATTTTTTATTTAAAAAGTTGAGATACCTGTGCAATGCAGGTCTATATCTAGTTAAAAGTAAAAAGTGTAACTTCTATGTTAGGTTTAGCATTTTAGACTAAGTTACATTGCAAAATTACTTTTGACTTTTGAAATAAAAGTTTGGGGTAAATAGTTTTTCCTCGAACTTCATAAATTTCTCAATTTTTTATTTTAGTTTTTAATAAAATTTTCACTTCACTTTAGTCCCTCAATAATTTAACATGTGTAAAATTAGTTTTCTCCATCAACATGGACTAGAGAGTGTAACATCATCAATCAATTATGACAAAAATAAATGATTAAATATGTTTTTGGTACCTATAAAAGTAGCAAAATTTGATTTTGTTCCTTGTTAATTTTTTTTTGTTCCTCTGATCTCTACTTTATTTGAAATGTTCAAAGTTAGTCGTCTTTATCATTTATGAAACTCTATTAACTGATAAAATGTTCACAATCGGTTGCTCTAACTAGGTTCATTAACATGTTGGGCTTTATCTCTACAAAGAAACTTATCAGTCAAAACTAATTGATTAACTACAAGGACGTGAGATAGAAGTGTTGATATTCATGAGTTTTGCAATAATGAAAGTTAAATATTGTAAAAAGACCAAATGTATGGTGATGCGATAATCTTCATTTAGGTTCAAGAAAGAGACATTGACCTAGGGCACTAGTAGGATTGAGTTTGAGAGTTAGAATGGAGAAAGGAGAAGCCACGTGCATTGTGTGACTTGCTTAGTTGTGTAAAATTTTAAAGGATGACCTTTAATGGTTACTTGTATGATGAATGGGTATTGATGTGCATCTCTTAATCATTATCAATTTTGAGGATCAACTATGAATATTATAGATTAAATAGGAATAAAAATGAAAGAAAAAACAAAAAGGATTATTATTGAAATTCACTATAATACACACACACACACACACACATGCAAACACACACACACACACAAATATTTTAATTTGTACATTGTACTGAATAAATATTTATTTTATATAACTTAAATTTATAATAAATAAATATTTTTGAATATATAAATTATATTATAATTAAAATTTATAATAAATAAATATTTTTGAACATATATATATATATATATATATATATATATATATATTATCTTAAATTTATAATAAATAATTATTGTAATACAATATTAATTTTTAATTATTAATAATTTTTTTTAAATATTGAAATTCAATTTAGAACTAAAGATACTGAAAATGATAGATTAAAAGAGATAAGAGGTTAAAAAAATATCTAAAAACCCTCTCATTGAAGAATAAAAAAGCTCTCGTTGAAAAATAACAGCTAAAAACACTTTTGTTCAAAATAGCTAGATAGATGGATGGATAGATAGACATATTTAACTCTCCTTTTTTTTTTTGTTGTTGTCGTGTTTGATTGATGACATGATACTCCATGAGCTATGTCAATGTTGTGTCATCACTTGACAACACATAATTGACGATGAGTTGCATACATTAAATTAATGAGAAACAAAACTTAACTGAAAATTTTATTTGGACTAATTAAAATTAAAATTTAAAAATTTAGAGACAAAAAAATATGTTTAATCCTATAGTTGATTTCTTTGGACTTCAAAAAACCTACTTTGAGCCAACATGAAAATAGTAAGCATGTTATTGATTGTTTGGTGAGGGGCATGAAAATAGTAGCATGTTATTGGTTGTTTGGTAAGGGGCATCTTGTCCAAGTCGAATCAATCAGCCATGAAGATGAAAGTTCCCCTTTGAAAAAAGTTAAACCCCAAAATGTAAGGTTTGACATATCTTAATATTCTTTCAACAAACCATTGCAATTAAAGTCTGCATATGACATTGTCTTCACAAAGCGCTAGGCTTTAGGCATTTCTTGACAAGCTTTGTCATAGACAAGTGTTTTCATTGGCCAAATTTATTATAGTGAGTTAAAAATGGACTTCTACAAATAATACTTGACTTTAGGTACTAGATTTAAGTACATAAATATTATGATCATGACAAGGTGTGTGAGAGGATTCAACAAGACTGTGATACGTAAGAAGTGGTATCTTGACTTTTGTTGGTTTGCAATTTTCCCATTTGATCATGAACCTATCTCACATACAAAGAAGAAATGACAAAAGCTTTCACCAAGATCGTTGAAGATAATCCCGCTATTAGGAACCATTTGCCAATGTTGTCCACTTGAGGGTTATATTGATTTCATCAAGCAATATAGATTGTATGCTTCTGTTCAACAAGAACATGTAGGAACTAGTTCAGGTGACGTGTTTGCATAAATAACATGGTTACAAGCGTAAGATGCACATAAAAATAATAATGACGTCCCTTCATTCACCCGGCTATTAACTCTGAGAAACCTAAAAGAGCATAGTAGCTCGGTTTAGCAACAAAAAACACTTCACACTAATTATAATAATCAAAATTAACAATGCGAACCGAAAGGGTAAGAGAAAGGCTTCAACTTACAAGCCACCATTCCGGATAGAAAAAGCTCCACCACCGTTGCTTCTTACCCTAGTAGAAGGTTTATGTCTTACTAGATGCATGCTTGGAAAAAGA
The DNA here is from genome assembly GCA_004329165.1 of Spatholobus suberectus. Taxonomy (NCBI): domain Eukaryota; kingdom Viridiplantae; phylum Streptophyta; class Magnoliopsida; order Fabales; family Fabaceae; genus Spatholobus; species Spatholobus suberectus. Next base: position 14,754,246 of record QUWT01000781.1, on the reverse strand, counting down.
ATAATGTTTCGACAAGCCTTATTTTTTCGAAGTCCAACAGTGTTACACTTTCACCAAAGAGAAATTAAAGAGATCTAGGGAGGTCTAGCTACCTATAAGACCGTAGCTTCCTGGGCCTTGTTATTCCCATCCAATTTTTTTGCTTTTTTCACCTCATTTGTTGTTTGTTATTTTTTTTTCCCAAAAATACCGCTGACAGAAATACGTTTTCATAGTACAAAATACATAACGGAAATACGTTTCTATTATGTTAAGGAGGTGTGCCTCCATACACAATCCATTGTGTATATTGTACAACGGAAATGTGTTTTTGTTGTGTATGGAGGGTGCACCCCTTTAACACAACAGAAACGCATTTTTGTTGTGTTAATTTTTTTGAAAAAATTAATTAAAATATTAATTATGATATAATTTACCATTTTTAATATTAATCACATTAATTATGATATAGATTCCCATTTTTAATTGAAATCAAATTAATTATGATACAATTTACCTTTTTTAATAGTAATTAAATTAATTAGGATACAATTTTATAAAATATATGATACAAGTTGCCATTTTTAATAATAATCAAATTAATTATGGTGTAATTTTTTTAATAGTAATCAAATTAATTATGATAAACTTTTAAAAAATATACAATACAAGTTATCACAATTAATTCGATTACTATTAAAAATGGTAACTTGTATCATATATTTTTTAAAATTACATCATAATTAATTTAATTACCATTTATAGCAATCAAATTAATTATGATACACTTTTAAAAAATACAAAATATAAGTTACCATAATTAATTCGATTACTATTAAAAATGACAACTTGTATCATGTATTTTTTAAAATTGCATCATAATTAATTTAATTACTAATTTATAGTAATCAAATTAATCATGATACACTTTTAAAAAATATACGATACAAGTTACCATAATTAATTTTATTACTATTAAAAATGGCAACTTGTATTGTATTTTTTTAAAATTATATCATAATTAATTTGATTACTATTAAAAAGGATAAATTATATTTTAATTAATTTGATTTCAATTAAAAATGGTAATCTATATCATAATTAATATGATTAATATTAAAAAGAGTAAATTATATCATAATTAATATTTTAATTATTTTTTTCAAAAAAATTAACACAACGGAAATATTTTTCTATTGTGTATCGAAGTTAGACAATGGAAATGCATTTTCGTTATGTATCTTAAAACTATACATAATTGAATCGTTTTCGTTCTGTATTGAAGTTTGATACATAATAGAAACGCATTTTCGTTGTGTACAATATATACAACGGAAATGTGTTTTCATTGCGTTGATAAATTGAGAATGGCAAGAAGAAAGAGAGAGGAAAAAGAAAGTGAGGATAAAATAGTAATTAGATATGTTTTTGTAAAAGTAAAGGGTGAAAGTAGCAAAAAAAAGGGTGGAAGTAGTAGAGCCCTAGCTTCCTTAATGCTTAGCCCATTTTGATTCCACCAAGGCTTACCAGCAACTTGGTTAGAATTATAGTTGTTTGACGGGTTGGATTAATCCGCAAGCTCCATTACTTTTGACCTAACCCATTCAAAGGATGGGTTGGTTTGGGCTCTCATTTCACTAGGTTTTGAAAAATTCAAGTTGTAGAGAATGGGCTGCTGTGTTACAGATTAGAACTTTATCAACCTGCACAACCCAACTTAACTCTCTCTCACTCTCCCATATATGCTTTCCTCTTACTTTTATGTACAACTAATGAAAGTTTAAATATAAACATTACGATCATGTGTGAACCTTGTGACATTACAATGAGAAAACTAATTTTACCAATCTTTTCTTTTATAGGTAACCAGGGTTTCTTTCTTAGAAGCATATAGGGCAGTGAGCGATTGGAATTTCCCAGGAGGGATTGACTTTAATTGGAAGCCAAAAATAAGAGAGAAAATGGGATAGAACGTGTTTCTTTTCATTTGCTTTTATGGGTTTTATTTTAGAAAGAAAGTTTTTCTAGGCTAAAAACTAAAAAGGGGGAAATTATGGTTTTGATATAAAGAAATATAAAAGATTTGAAAATTTAGAAAATTATAGAGTATAAGAACAATTGTTGAGAAAATGAGAGAAAATAAAATAAGAGAAGAATGAACTCATTAACTTTGTGCAATGAAAATTTTGTCCTCAGCATGACATTTTTGAAAGCAAAGAAAAAATTGAGTGAATTAAAGAAGTGGAATTGATAGAATGAAAAAAGATTATTACAATTGATCTTATATACAAAAGAGAGTCTAACCATCTAATTAAATATAACCGACTACTTAGCTAACTGTAACTTACTAACAAATCTCTATTTATCTGCAATAGTAATTTTCTATTTATTTGTCCTTCCACGGTATGATTGGTGATAATAATTAAATACTAATATTTTTGAAAAAGGTAAATTAATCTTTCCCCGTTAAATTTTAGGGAATATGTCATAGCACCGATCTCGTTGATCTGCTTAGATATCCTAACCCAAGCCTAGTTTCTACCGTGGGTTTTACATAGGACTGGACTATATATGTATAAATCCAAACGCTATTGACAAAATCAAATCAAACAGAAAATATGCCTCTTATCGGCCCAGCTAGAAAAAAAATCCTAGCCATCGATTTAAAAATTAATATGTCTAACAATGTCAAAACACCTTGAAATGCCTGACCTGCTTTTCAGATCAACAACTGTCCCCACTCCCCACAAACCAACACAACTTTTTAACGTGCTTTGTCCTCACTCACGTGCTTCTTAAGAAACTTCTCAAGAGGTTACCCATCCCATAATTGCTTCAAGTTAAGTACACTTAACTACAGAGTTTTTAAGTGATAGGCTACCGAAAAGTAGATGCATCTTGTTGTTACAGCTAATACTAATTAATTTCTTTAAGTTATTCTCAACTATATAGTCTCATACTTGCACAACCTTTGAATCACTTTTATTCCGGTAGTGTATTCGATTCATTCATGTATCCCTCTCGTTGGAAGTCTACTAGGAGCCGCTCATTTCCGTGTTTCATCTCTTTTGCATCGGCGATCACTCCTCGCCCTCATCAGTGCTCGGGATGTTACAAACCTTTCCATAATGGGAGACATAATTGGGTTTCCCACCCTAGCCTTCATCTATGTTATATGGGTTTATTTTGGCACACCCCTTTTATCTAACTTCACACCTTTTTTAAAATAAAAAAAATTAAAATGACACTTTTACCCCTACCTTTTCCCATACCCTATCCCTCTTATACCCTCTTCTCACCCCTTTCTCCCACCCCATAGAAACCTAATCTACTCAACCTCTTCTCCTTCGCACTCCTTCTCTGTCACATCAGCGGCATTCCCCCTTCCCACTCTTTATTTGCACTCCCTCTCCCTTGCACTCCCTCTTCATTTCTCAGTTGCAAGTGAGCTCCCTTCACTTTTTTTTTGGTATTGGTAGATTCATCAAAAACAAATTTTCACTGTGTATCAAAGAATTTTATTTATTTTTTTAAATGTGTTTTCGTTGTGTAGTTGTGTCCAGATACACAATAGAAATAAGTTTTCGTTGTGTATTTCAAAGTCACACCCCTTTCAACTCCGTTATTAGACAACAAAAACATGTTTTTGTTATATATTGTTTATAATAGAAACATGTTTCCGTTGAGGATAATTTAGTAAAATAAAAAAACTAAAAAAAAAGTTGGAATGTGAACTTAACAAGAAAGGGTGTGAGAATATCAAAGCCCTTATTTTTGTACGATTCTTTGAACTCTCATGTCAGCCCATGTTGAAAAGAAAATCATGTTCACCAAAAAAGACCTATTAAAACTTGGACCTCATTGGTGTCTTGGGTCCTCTTGGACCAAAAGAAATCAAGTATCTTGGGCCTTGTATTCATTGTCTGTTAAAACCTCATTTTGTGATATCCAACATGACAGTAAGAAAATTTATGTTTGAACAACCCAAACGAAAAAAAAAAAAAACTTTAATTTTCTCCAAATAAAAATCGCGAATAAAAGGGAATTAAGAATTAAAATTTTTGTTTAATCCTCTCTCTGTAGAAACTTTTTCTCTTGAGTGAAACTCTATAGAAACTTAAAACTTCTGAAGAACCGATTTTATGATTCGCTCATATTGAAGAATGGAGAGGAAAGTCATCTTCATTATACAAGATCTTAATTTCGTTATCATCCATTATGAGTTATTAGTTATTAGATCATATGATTATACAACCCACTTCTTATTGGGCTTAAAGCCTTACAGATATCAATTAACTCAAGGGGCAGATGAGGCTCTGAAACGAAATCGAATACCTGCCATTATTTTTTATCTCTTCTTTTTTCTTCCCTCACCAATTATAAAGTGATATGCGAGTGAAAAAAAAAAAGAAATTAGCAAAGCAGGTAACATAGTAGAAAAAAAAAAAATGCTGTTTCGTGGTGACTGTGCCTTTCAATTTCTCATCTCAACCCCAGAGGAGATAACATTATTCTGTTCTTTTTTTTTTAAATGGACACTTGCTAAATGTGTGGATTTGAGTATATATACTAGCAACATAGTTTTTGAGGCATTTTTTAACATATTTTTTTATTGGCTGAACTTTATATGAAATTCATTAAATAATGAATAAGACTGGCATGGGTGATGAGACTCACATTATCTAATAAATTATATGTGAATTTCATTTAATAATAAAAGTATATTAAAACATATGTTAAAAGTACGTGTTAACAATGCAATTAAGTAACTTTGGATGAAGAAAAAAAATCTATAAATAAGATATATGATCAAAGAAAAGTATTTTATATATGAACGATAAAAATAGACAATAAACATTGTCTCTTTTAATTTTGAGAGTATTTATATAAAAAATTAAAAAATAAAAGAAAATAAAAATAATTGATACAATATCACATGCGATCTCTAATTTTTTGACATACATAATGGAACTCATGATCTATTAAGGATGCAATTTTCTAGGTGGCTCTGACTCGACAATCTAAAGTCTAAACCCTAGAATTCTCACTAATATTGAGGTAACTTTATCTCAACTATTTTTTAACCAAAGGGTAAAAGACCCCTTAGGAGCATATCACTTTGGTTTTCGGAATCATTAGATTATCATATCTACATTCCACCCGCGCGTACGTTTTAATAAATAAAATACGTACCAAATTCAAATATCTTGAATTCAAACAGAACGATTTAAAATTTATCTTCGTATATAGAGCAATACTTTTTGGTGTAAATTCAATTTTACAAAAGCGTTACGGAAGCTTTGTTTACAAATCACTGTGAAATGGAGATTGATAAGTGACAAGGATAAAGAAAATTCTCTTTAACACAAATGCAAGCCAAGTTGAATTCAAGTGAGATTTATTAAAAAATTTCGTGATGTTTAGCATTTCCGTTAAGCATATATGCTCCTTTATAATTAAAAATATATAACTTTCCGCAATTACTTTCCATCTTCTGCCAAAAAGAAGCAAACACAGGTACACTCTTTGAAGAGTCTCCATTTATTCCTCCCTGTGACGTTCGATTCGAATTTCAAGTCCTTTAATTTCTTTAAAAAATTCATGCTGGCTTTATTCTTACATTAAATGGTTGATAAAATTAAAAACATATAGCAAGTTGGTGCTTCAAAATTTGATTCCCAGAGAATGGAACTCTCTTTCTTTCCCCTTAAGCATATATGCCTTTTGCCTCTGGTATTGCTAACATTTAATTGTATTGGTTACTCTATAATTTAAAGCCTTCAGTCAAATCATATGAATATGAAAGTTGAAAGTGGCTATTTGTTTATATATATATATATATATATGTTAGGAGTGGCAAACGGATGGATCGGATAAATTCTTAGTCAGATTATAATGGATTGGATGAAAATAATCCATTAATCCATTTTGATCTATTAAAAATTCATTTAAAAAAATCCAATCCATCCATGATCCATCTAATAAAATCCAATCTAATCCATTAACAAATTTTGATGGATGGATATCCAATCCATCCACAAAATAATATATTTTAAAAATTAAATAATTTTTATTTTTAAAATATTCTCTCCCCCCTTCTCTCTCTCTCTCTCCTCCCTCTCCAATTCTGCTGTGTTAAAATTATATTCTTTCAAGTTACTACAAAAATTATGTTCAAGAAAAAATGGAAAATAACTACCAAGGAATCTTCAAAATGTAGATACTTGAATTTTTTTTTACCATAATTCAACATAAAAACATATTTTAATAACTCTAATTTTGTGTAGGGAGAATCGACAAAATTTAAATATAATTTATTAGCAATTCACGTAATTGCTAGGATACAAATTTGAATCACTAACTAGCAATATCATAAACGTTTAGGTTTAAGAAATTATTTTTTAAACCTAATTAGAAATTTTTCATTTTTTAATGTTTACTCTATTTTTTAATGAAAAATCTGATTATAAGACCAAAAAACAAATTATTTTGAAAAAAAAAAACTGATTAGACATGTCTTTTTATTTTTTTTATCCAATGGATTTTATTTTTTTATTTAATGTAATCCAATGGATTTTGAAAAAATTATGGATGGATCATTAACCATCCATAAAATTAAATGGATGGATTGGATGGATTTACTTGTGGATGGATTGGATGGATGATGGATAAATGAATTGTTTTACCACCCCTAATATATATATGATGTGCTTCTATTAAAATTATAAAAACATCATCTTAATATTCCTTTCATGTTTTCTGTTTGAGTTTTAATAGACATGCACTATTAATATAAAGGATCTTTTTTTATTGTCAATTAACATAAATTATTTTTTGTATGACTTTTAAGGTAACTATTATAAAAATCAACAAACTTATCATATATAACAGTTTATAATTGAATGACAATGTAAAAAATATTTGCATTATTAGTGCATATATTATTTATTTTTTCTCCATGTTTTCAGTTTTTTTTAAAAAATGGTAAAGTCATATTCTCTTACAATGTTTTAAAGCAAAATAAAAATAGGATGATATTTTATAAGTTAATAAAAAATAAACCAAATACCTCAAATCTATAGGAATTAAAAAACCAACAAGTGGTTGGTCCAAATAGTGATAGACTCATGTTCAAGCACGTGGTTAGAGGTTCAAAATCATGAATATTCTTGTGCATGAAGGAAAAAAAAAAAATGCTTGGGAGGAGTCAACCTATCTTTGAGCACCTTTAGATCTCTCGAAGGAGATCAGTTTTGGTGAACAATCAGGAATATTTCTTGTAATCATATGCGTACCCAAAAAAAAATATACAGATTGAAAAATAATTATAAAGAATTTTTATCCTAAATTTTTAATGAAATAACAAAATAAAATATGATATAAAAAATTTGAATTCTCCGTGAAGAACTGCATCATCTTTCAACTCTTGATTTTATTATTTTTATTTTTATTATTTTTATTTTTTTATACCTTTATCGACCATGGAAACGAATTTTCAATTTTAATTACCTAACGTGTAAAGGACAGAGGGTGCATGCATATATATCAGGCAGTAAAATAGTTAGGTGACTTTCCCCATATAGGGAAGAGTCAGCATTCTTTTCAGTCGTCACGATCTTATGATGGCGTACTTATTATACCTATAGTCGACAATTTGCACGCTGCTCACAAGCTATGTATTCTACTCTATAACACTGTACATTTTTGAACAGAAAGAGAGATAGCAGTGGCAACAATTGGAGCCGTCAGCGACTTCCATATCCAAAAGTAGTACTTCTACTCCATAACTTTTCAAAGGGTAAAGAGATATATTTGTTGTATAAATATATTGGATTACATTTACGTTTATGTATGAAATACGTAATTGATTATGAAATGTTCTTTAAATTATTTTTATTTTATGCACTTATAATTAAAATCTTATTGAGATAGTTTTTAAACATAAATTACTTTTTAAAAAAATATTCACAATCAATATCATAAACTATTTGCATGTAAATGTGCAAAAAAGAATTAATATAAGCATATTCAAACAAATACAGTAAAAAAATAAAATAGAATCAATCAGAAAAATAAAATAAAATAAAATGGATTAAAATGCAGCAATACAGTTGGTCACTTTGAAATCGAAATTGACACCCTAGTCATTCGTGATCACAGGCATAATAGATATCACAGTTTTCTGCGGCTGCTGCTGAGGTTGCGCAAGTGAACCGATTTGATATCCCATTTGGCCATTTCCTCCTTTTCCTTTTTAGATGTTAATTAAATGTCACAAGTGGAATGTTTTTCTTCATTTCTCATTTTAATTTTTTATACTTTATTTATTGAGTTTAATTTTCATATACTTTATATAAAAAAATTCATATTATTTTTTTGTTTCAAAGGGAGGAGTCAAACTTCTGATACAAAAAGATTTACAACAACCTACGTATATTGTTTAACCAACTGAACTAGACCCATTTGGTAAAATTTTATATTATTAAATAATTATAAATCACCCTAAATATGATTTTTAAAATGATTAATACAAAAGAGAATAATTTTAGCATACATGATAATATATGATTGGATGATAGTATAAAAAACTTATTAAATTTTTATTTATTTAAGATTATCAAATATATTTTAATTTTGACAATTATTAAGTTTCCCAACTAGATAAAAACTGTTGCTGATAAAGGTCTTCAATTAATGAGGATAATTTAATCTTGGAACTTGTGGGGATAAATACTGCAAATGAGTTTAATAATATTGAGCTAATTGATACTTTTAAGTGGATTACATTAACATAAATATTTTTTAGGATGTTTTCCTTATAAAAATGCACTTTCATTTTACATTGGCTTCGATGAAGATCACACACCATGGGGAAGGTAGCCTACTCAATCTCCTTTCATAAACTCACTTTATCCCTCCCAAGTCCCAACATTTGAAATTGAAGTTTCTTAAGTAGAATATTCTCAGATGAATCACTATAGCTATTATTTTCTTGGATATGAACCAAATGGTGAATTTTTTTATTTAACCATGCTTTGAAACCAAATGAATCTAAGAGAAGTCAATAATGACTTGTCTTTAAGTCTTACTTTACAGGCGAAGCTTTTCAAATGCATGGTTCAATGTTTTTCTAAGAAGAAACATGTTTTCTTAATAGAAAAAGAAAGAAATGAAAGTAATCATACCGTGTCTTGATCAGCAAATGAAATTGACTTTTATGTCTACCTTGACACAGTCAAGATCAGTGATTTAGTGGATTCAGACTCCACTATTGTCCATGTTCTGCTATGAACAAATTGCACTAGGTTCAATTACAGTTAACAATCTTATGTAATCCGTGATGATATGCTAAAGGGTGTTAGACTGTTGATGAACAAATAGTGGATTCAAATTTGTACCCCATTATAATAAACATCATCTTTAGTAAGAAGCCAAAACATTTTTCTTAAATTTGAATTAGGCTCTTTTAAAATAAAGAAAATATAAAAAAAAATGATAATATATTTATCATTAATTTGAATTAAAATATTTTACACATGTACTTCATTTCAAACCATCAGTAAATACATCTATATTTAATTTTTCATTTTACACATCACTTCTATCATGAGAAATTAAATTCCCTATCCTTTGTTTGACAGCATGGAAAGAAATAGAATGGAGAGAAATAGGTTAGAGAGAAATAGGGAAGTGAGAAATAGATAAGAAATAGAGTGAAAATATGAGCTATTTGGTTGTATAGAAATATAAGTGAAATAGAGTAGAAATAATATTATATGGTTGTTTGGTTTGAGTAAAAAGAGAGGAAATAAATTAGATTAATGTTGTATTTTCTTTTTTGCCCTTATTTACATCATATTGGTCTAGTACAAATAAGACTACAATAGTAGACTATTAGAAAACAATAGTAGACTATCGTGGTTGGATAATGACGAAATGAGGTTCAAAATAGTCTACTATCTATTCTGAATGGTCTACTATCACAACAATTATTTGCTAAAGTTGATGATAATCGACTATCCTGACCAAATAATTGACTATCATGCACGAACAGAATCACTTTTGAGGGTAATATTGTCTTCATACACGGTCTCTCTCTGTTTCTACTCTATTATGCAAAATAAACAGTGCCTGAACCCACATGTTTTTTCTTTTCTTTTCTTTTCATTTCTATATTACCAAACACACATATTTATTTCTCATTTCTCAATTTTTTTTTCTCACCTTTATTTTCACACTATTTTACCCCTACCACACATAAGGTTAGGCTTTAGAGTAAATGTTTGCTGACAGTTTTAACGTGTACCGCTTTTATCCATAAAAATAATCCTTTTAATCTATGTTACTATTATTTTTCAACCAAGGAAAGTATGAAACCGTGAGTTGGGTCCCTTTTTATAAGTGCAATGCACTGGTGGCAAAGGCTGCACATGTAAGCCATCAACGAACTGTGTATGTCACTTTCAGCAGTACTTAGATCATCCAATTTGACACGGAAACGTGGGTTACCAAAGAAAACCCTGAAAAAGTAGCTGTCTCACATTCAGAGGCGACCAAACCTAGATGTTGAACCCTTCCTTCTCTTGTAACCATTGATTGTTGACCAAATTAGGTTTGATTCCCAAGCCTCAAGATGCTAAATTTCCGTAGATAAATTTGTCTACATGGGAGGGAGCCACTACCTACGTTGTTGCCACTTACCCCGTAATGGGTCACTTTATCCTCACTTTAATAGTGAGGTGATTACGAAAATCACGATGATGACAGTTGATATATATAATTTTTATCTATTTATGGTGAGATGAGTATGAAAACAATAGTGACATTTTTTTGATGATTAACTTTTATACTATTTTTATATAAATTTTGTTAATGAGGTATATAGGCATCTACGTATAAGTCAGGCTTGCACAGAAATCTATATGTAAAAAATAATATTTAGTGTAAAATGATGCAATAAACTAACATTTCTCCTATCAAATGATGACAACCGTTGATAAAATTTAGATATTTTTTAGGTTTACTGGGGTTTAGTGGTCCAGCCCCCACTCCGGAGAACAACCATATTACTGGTTTGCAGGAATATGCTATTTGGCACAAATAGGGATCGGTATGAGATAAGTTAGATTATGTTCATATAAAGGTTCGATGTGCATATATGGCTTGTTTTGCAAGGGTGAACAAATTAACAAAGACGCACGCAGCTTTAATTTTATCTATCATTATTATTACATTAATGCACCAGGAATTTCAACCTCAACATGTTATCTCGTAATCGTACACATAGACTTAGGCACCTACCACATAGCACGTGTCATAGTTTTGAAGCAAACCTATACAGATAAAAATCCACAACGTGCATGTTTGATAACGCTGACTTTCTAAGCCAATAAATAGTTGTTTTTGTATTAGTTTCATTATGATTTTATATTTATTATGATTTTCTACCACTAATCCAAACACACTAGACATTTATTAATTTTTGAGTAAATAGTTTTTGCATCAATAGTGTAAAGAATTCTTACATTGTCATTCAATCACAAATCATCATGTATGATAAGTTTGTTAATTTTTGTAATAAATACTTTAAAAGTTATACATATCATAATTTTTGATCGATTGATAGTATAAAATTTTTTACACTTATAGTGCACAGAAATTAAACTCTTAACCTTTTTTTTTTCCCTTATCTTTATTGTCTAAACTCAGATAGCTCTTTGAAAACACTATATGAGTACTAGTAATGAGATGGCACTCTCTAATTACAAATACTCAGAGAGAACTTCCTTGAAAAAAATGCTCTTTGAGTGCTATTTTTTTTCTTGAAAACAAACTTTTAAATTGATTCTCAAAGCCAAAATGATAACAAAAAATGAGTCTGATTGATTTTTTTGCTCGAATACATTAAAAAAAAAAAAAGAAAACTCATTTAGGAACAATAAATAATTCTTCAGAGAATTTATTTTCCTTTTTTAGTTTTCCACAAGTATCCTCCTTTAGGGAAAATTCTATTTGAGACATGATTAGGTACTAAATGTGAGCACCTTTTCCATTGGAGATTTGAGCCTTGGCTTACCACGTTTGTGAGGAACTAGCCCTTTCTGCTAGTACTCAGAGAGTGCTTCCTTGAGAAAGCGTTACCTAAGTAATAGTACTTAGAAAAATCTTCTGTGAGAAAGCACTATTTGATTACTAATACCCAGAGAGTGCTTCCTTAAGGAAGGGCTCTCTGAGTAGTAATTATAGAACGTTTCCTCAAGGAAGCACTCTTTGAGTAAATATATTTTTTTACATTAATTTATTTCATTTGATTTTTTTTCAAACCTTTTAACAATAGAAACAAGCCACAAGAACAGAATATTTGCAACAACAAAGTTTGCCAATACATTTGCATGCATTTATAGTTTAAGTCTACTTCAACTATGTCCACAAGAAACTAGTTTCCTACAAACTATCCCTAAAACAACTCAGTATCCTGTAATCTAGGCAACTATGGGACAGAAGCAACAGGTAGACTACCATGACTTGAAGATGTGTTAGATTTTTTCTTAAATTTCATAAACTGCCCCACCTGAGTTATAACCAAGCGAGCACAACATATTAGGCCAACTACATAGGTTAGGTTTTTTTTTTTTTTTTTCACAAATGAGATCCTACATATCTATAAATAGGAACATAAACAAAAAAATGTACCTATTGTCATATAACAAAATGATTTTAAAGACAATACCAACTCAATATATGCCAAAGGATTAAACAGTATTCTAAAGTAGTCAAATAGATTTGAACTTCCACTTACACATATGATAAGGAATGCACAAGCTCAAGAGAAAAGCTAATCTCGTCTAACAGAACATGATAGTGTGTAGGCCTACTATAGTACTGTTATAGGGCCGACTTAGACTCTTAAGTTGACGATGCTTCTCTAAGCATCACCTGCTTGGGGCAACTGTTCTGGAGGTTACTCGAACCCAAAATCTAAGTCGCCCCCCATGTTGCCTATCCCGGTTAACACAGCCTCGGATATCTTGGCACAGAATCCCCCTGCTATCTTGAATAAGATCCACCTCTATCCCAGCATAGCACAGAAAATACCTAACGGCAAGGAACGTGTGTAGTTAGGTACCCAAACACACGCTGCCACGTGGCACCCAACTCTAACAGAATATCCTTCCAAAGCACACTATATGAAGGACTCCACATCCATCAGGTACATATGCTCTCTTTGATACTCACTCACACTTGGACCCATACTAACTTAAGCATCGGAGTCCTTGCAGGTGCCACCACCAGAGACGCTAGCAACCACCGTGGGAACTCATCGAAGACGCATTCTTATGTTCACCACACAACATTGGCGCCGTTTGTGGGAATCAAACCCATGACTCTCTTCATTTCGTTTTCTTCATTCTCTAAAGATCGTGATGGTTAGCACAAGAAACCGCAAGTCCACTATGACACCTTCACCACCAAAGCTTCCACCACCGTCACCTAAGGATGGTGAGGCTGCTTCCGCTACTCCTAAAGTGGCTCCTAGCGCGAACCTTGTTCTAGGACCTTCAATCACTGTGGCGGATCTTGCTACTTTGCTGTAGCAACAAAGAGAGGCGTTGACGGAGCAAGAGAAGATCATCGTTGAACTCCGAGCGGAGAGGGACAACAAGAAGGTTACGAAGAATACTTACGACCACACTGAGATGTTCGTTGCCTTCACTCTGAAGCCTATGCTGGAGATGCATGACGAGCACATGGCAACGAAGTTGCATGAGGAAGAGGAGATGGTTCCGTTCAACCTTCCTTTTTCTTTAAGGATCTTGAACTTGCAAGTCCTAAAGCAGCTGCAACAGCTACCTTCTCTGGAGTTGTATGATGGATCTTCTGATCCAAATGACCACCTCTCAATGTTCGAGTCAACGATGTCATACAAAGGAGTGTCGGCTTCGTTGACATGCAAAGCGTTTCTGCTTTCGTTGAAGGGAGTGGCACTAAAGTGGTTCCAATCTCTAAAACCGAGGTCCATTGACTCATGGATGATGTTGAGGGAAAAGTTTAAGACCGCCTTTGTGACTAGCAAAGCCAGGCCAAAGATTGAGACCGATCTGAGGAGGATCCGCCAGGGCGCAGATGAGCCGTTAAGAGAATACATCGGTAGGTTCAACCAAGAAGGAAGAGTTGCCAAAAATCTACAACCCGGAGTGGTTCTTATGCTGGCTAAAGACGGGGTGAGGCCAGGCTCGCCTTTCTTCATGTTGATTGCCAAAACACCTCTGACTTTGATGGAGGAATTTTTGAAGAAGGCGAAGAAGTATATCAACTATGAAAATGTGCTGGAGGTTGGGAAGGTCAAAACGGCCGAGGTGGAAACATAGAAGAAAAATCCACAAGCAAGGGCTGACAAACCACCGCGTCAAGAAGACCGGGGTTTATACAAAAGAGGCTTGAGGTTTGAAGAATATACACCGCTGAATGCCTTTAGAGCAAGAATTTTGAACGAGGTATTTAACGTGGAGTTTGTGGAGGAAGGAATAAAACCCTCGAGGCTAATAAAAAATAGAGAAAAAGGCGATCGATCTAAATATTGTCGATATCACAGGGCGTCGGGGCATGACACGGATGAATGCTTTCAATTGAAGGATGCAATTAAAGTGCTGATCAGACGTGGGAGACTAGACCGCTTTGTCAAGCGGAACGAAGGTCGTGGTGACAAAGCACGACGCCCTTCACCACCTAGGAAAGAGATATCCAGGAGCCCAAGGAAGGGGCACTCTCCACCCCGGAGAGACAGGTCACCATGCCGACATAGTCATGCTAGAAGCCACTCACCACCCTGGCCATTGCGAGACAATGTCGAAGTACATGCTATACGCTACCAGTCTCCTAGACGATCGTCATCCTGGCGGCCCATACGATCTCCTGCCCATTCTTCCATGTGGAGCCGCGAGATCATATACGTCATCGCAGGCGAATTCTCAAGATGAGGTTCATCGAACAACGAGAGAAAGAGACATGCTAGAGAGGTAATGGAAACTTCTTCTAGGGTTTGCGCTGGTGATAGCCCTGCAAAGAAAAGGGCACCGCCCTTGACTTTTGATGACTTTGATTATGCCGACGTTATGCCAAACAACGATGATCCTCTAGCGGTGAAGGCCTTGATAGCGAATAAGGAGGTTCATAGGCTATTGGTAAACATTGGCAGCTCTGTGGTTGTTATGTTCTACGAGCTATTCCAAAAGCTAAAAATCTCAGAGTTCGAGTTAATGCCATACAGTGAGGACTTGATAGGATTCTCCAGACATCACATAATGCTGGTTGGGTACATAAAGCTCCACGTGACTTTTGGAAAGTCGCTATGCACGAAAATCGTAATCACACGGTTCATAGTTATGGATGCTAAGTCCTCCTACAACGCAATTTTGGGCAAATCGACGTTGAATGCATTAAGGGCTATTATCTCGATCTCACATCTGGCCATGAAGTTCGTTGATGATAACATGGAGGTAGTCACCCTTCGGGGTGACCAGAGGAAAGCTAGGGAGTGCTATAAGGAGTCCCTTAAAGTCGGTCGCAATCTCAACATAGAATACTAGCCTAATCCCAGAAAAGGCGAAGTGCTCCTGACAGAACTAGAATACTGGGATGAGATAAAGAGAGACACCTAGATACCTCGTCTAGAGCCAAATAGAGAACACATCCCCGTTTAGGTCGTGAAAATCGGAGCCGACGTAGATGAAAAAATGAAGAAGGATCTATCGATGCTTATAAAGAGTAATGCCAGCTTGTTCGCATGGAAGCCTGCAGACATGCCTGGTATATATCCCAATCTCTTTTGCCACCGGTTAGAGGTTGATCCCTTCGTGAAGCCGGTATGCCAGAGAAGGAGAAAAATGGCCCTTGAGCGCTTACAGGAGATTGATAGACAAGTGGAGGAGCTGCTGAAAGCTGGATTCATTCGAGAAGTAAAGTATACCACCTGGCTAGCTAACGTAGTGCTTGTGAAGAAGTAGAATGGGAAGCGGACAATGTGTGTTGATTACACTGACCTAAACAAGCACTGCCTGAAGGATTCATACCCTTTGCCCAACATTGACAAGCTGGTGGACGGTTCATCCCATTTTCGTTATCTGTCTTTCATGGATGCTTACTCTGGATACAATCAGATTCCTCTTTACTTGGGCGATTAGGAGAAAACGAATTTTATGACTAAGAAGGCCAATTATTGTTATAAGGTGATGTCCTTCAGGTTAAAGAACGTGGGGGCTATATATCAGAGAATGATGAATAAAGTGTTTGAGGCACAGATAGGGCGGAACCTGGAGGTATATGTTGATGATATGATCGTGAAAAGTGCCACCCCTTTGGCACATCTTCAGGACTTAGAAGAAACTTTTGCCTAGTTGGAAAAATTTAATATGAGGCTAAACCTCAACAAATGTACATTTGGTGTCTCAAATGGAAATTTTTTGGGATATATGCTATTTGAAAGGGGGATTGAGTTAAACCCAGAGAAGTGCTGGGCTATACTAGAAATGAAGAGCCCTCAGAGTGTAAAGGAAGTACAGAAATTAATAGGGCATTTGGCCGCGTTAACGAGATTTATAGCCAGGTCAACGCAGAATGCTCTTCCCTTTTTCTAGCTCTTAAGGAAGGGCAAACCTTTTGAATGGACAGATGATTGCGAAGCTACATTCATTAGGTTGAAAGAGACCTTATCCTCTCCCCCCTTATTCACTAAACTTGAGGCGGGTGAAGTGTTATACCTATACTTAGCTGTGGCCGATGAAGCTGTGAGTGTTGTGCTAGTACGAAAGACGCTGGAAGGACAAAAGCTAGTCTATTTTATGAGTAGAGCTCTCCAAGGAGCTGAACCTAGGTATCCCAAGGTGGAGAAGGTAGTGTTTGCCCTGGTAATGGCGGCTAGAAGGTTAAGGTCGTACTTCCAGTCGCATCAGGTTATAGTAAGGATGGATCAACCAATCCGGCACATTCTACACAAGTTCGAATTAGCAGGGAGGATGACAACCTGGGCCATAGAATTATTAGAATATGGGATTCAGTATGAGCCAAGATAGGTGCTGAAAGCCCAAGCGCTAGCTGACTTCATAGCAGAATTGACTCCCACAGAGTCTTCATTCAGAGATTCGACTCGGACCTTTTTTGTAGATGGGTCGTCCAATGAAAAGGGAAGCGGAGCCGGCATACTATTGGAGTCTGTGGATGACATTGTGTTGGAACAATCGTTGACTTTCACGTTTCCCACCTCTAACAACCAGGTAGACTATAAGGCGTGTATAGTCGGACTCGTCATGGTGGCCGACATCGGCGTCATGTCGTTGCGTGTTTGCAGCGATTCCCAGTTGATGATCTTGCAAATTAACAGAGCCTATCAAGCCAAGGAGCTGATATTGTATAAGTACCTAGCAAAAGTTAAGACTCTCATGACAAAGTTCAATAGTATAGACTTTGTCTACATTCCCCGGGAGAAGAACGTCAGGGCAGATATTTTATGAAAGTTGGCTAGCATGAAGTCTTCCGGCAATAATAGGATGGTCATTCAACAGACAATTCACGAGCCTAATCTCATGTTGGCGATAGAGTCGGAGCAGAGTTGGATGTCCCCTGTTATTAATTATCTGAATGAAGGCGTCATCCCAAAAGAGAAAAAAGAAGCAAGGAGGCTAGAGCGTTTTGCAGCTCATTTTTGTATAGCAAATGATAAACTATACCGACGTGGCTTCTCACAACTGTTGCTTAGATGTTTGAGAAAGTCGAAGTCTGAATACATGATGGTCGAGATACATGAGGCATGCTGTGGCCAACACTTGGGGGCTAGAGCATTGGCTAAGAAGATACTCAGAGCCGGCTATTATTGGCCGACATTAGAAAACGATGCTATGGAGTTCGCTAAAAGGTGCAATAGATGCCAAAAAATGATCTGACATTCATCTGCCTCCTGAAGATTTAAGCACGATTACTTCCCCATGGCCTTTCATATGGTGGGGTATTGATATACTCGGCCCTTTTCCCATAACACCCAGCCAGGTTAAGTATTTGGTGGTAGCGATTGACTATTTCATTAAGTGGATCGAGACAGAAGCGTTAGCCACCATCACAGCGATGAATGCGGAGAACTTTGTATTGCGACAGATTATTTGCAAGTTCGGGATACCAAATGTCCTAGTGTCAGATAACGACACTCAATTTACAGATAGGAGCTTTTAAAAGTTTTTGGCTAGGTTGAAGATCAAGCAGCACTTCATATCGGTTGATCACCCCCAAACAAATGGGCAGGCAGAGGCAGCAAATAGAGTCAGCCTCAGAGGGCTTAGATGGCGTTTAGATGAAGCGAAGGGGTGTTGGGTTGAGCAATTATGACATGTCTTATGGGCATACCGCACAACCCCTCATTCTTCCACTGGAAAGTCTCCTTTCCGCCTTATTTACGGCATGGAGGCAATGATCCTAGCAGAAATTGGAGAGCCGAGTGGAGAGTGGCTAACCTAAGGCTGGAAGATAATGATAGACTGCTACACTCAGAGTTGGACATAGCAGAAGAAAGGAGGGAGGTGGCTGCCATAAGAGAAGCTGCTTTGAAAAGACAGGTCGCGGCGAGGTAAAATAAGAAGGTCGTGAATCGTGCTTTCAAAACAATACAAGCATATGTTATTGTAAGTTTTGACACAAACACGTCACTATCGAAAGCTTACAGGACAACTTCCTATACATTTGCATCACTTAACTCATAACATTCAATCGTGACACAAGCATGTAAATAAAGTTGAAATAAATATAAAGAATGCAAGCTTAACAAAAAATTGTAAAATGCAATATGAAATGAATGACCAGGATGATCAAAAATCTTCGTTTAGAAGCCTTCCCTTCCCCATATCATTGAAGGAAAACAAGTTGGACATAGATACAAAATATATTTAGAAGGAAAAGTCTAGTAAACTAAAACTTCAATGATAATATATTTCCAAATGCAAATAAGTAAGTCCATCTTTGCAAAGCAACAACAACTTCAAATAGAAATATAGTAAATGTGAAACACAATCTAACATAGAAGATTGTTTAGCTATAAAAAAACCAAATAATCCAATCCTTCAAAAGATCCAAATGTCCAACCCATGATCTACATCCACCCATATCGGAATCACCACACACCAAATACCATGACATCAAGAACCACAAAACCACGAGAACCAATGAAATTTCGACATCAACATCCAAAAGGATAACCTATAGCATTTTTGGACAATATATAAAGACCATTCTTCCTGAACTTTAGTAATTTGATCATCAAAGTATTGCTAACACCTGTAGCTAGGGAAGTACTACAAAAAAGAAGAAGAAGAAATTAAAACAAGTGAGATAGTAGTTAAATGGAATGATATAGGACCAAGATCACATACCTCATATGGGATAGTTTATTGATAGTAGGTGACGATTTCCTTCATATACCGACAAACACAGTACCCACAATCATTGGAGTTGGGTTGCCTATGGCATTATATAACCAAAATCACACACACAAGTGTAATTAATGATTAGTATGATCAATTGATTTTCACATAACAATTGTAAATTACCTTAATTCTTTTTCACTTGTGTTATTTGACTTAGTTTTCATTACCTTAGATCTTATTTGACCTTGATGAGTTTGTAAAACCCTAATTAATAAAAACAGCCAACCTATATATAAGTAAAAACTATACATTAACACACACATGTGGAATATGTCATTGACATATATTTTTACGTGTCAAACAACTTCTTCATTTCTAACCTCATATTAAGGTCTGTGTGCAATGGGTCTAGAAAATAAATTATCTCCATTATTAGATTAATTGCGAGTAAGACCCAATGTTTGGTTAAAAAAATAACAGGTGAGTCAGTAAATTTGAATTACATCCAACATTCAAAATAATGCATTATTGCTAATAAAGTTTGGAAAAAGTCTTACCTTGTATTGAATGGTGTAAGCACAAACTTATCAATCACCCTTTTTTCACAAAAATATCAACTATTCATTGCACTCGTTCATTGAAATGTAAATGACTTGTCGTTATTTGGAGGGATAAGAAGAACACCTTATTATTTGGGATAACAAAAATTTGATACAAGTACCTTATGAAACAAAATATAAAAATTAATTAGTAATATCATAAGTGAGATATTATCAAGGTTAAAATGTTAATGACACAAAGTTGTTAAAAGTACTTGATATATGAGCAAATAACAGTTGTACTTAGTCACCCATGGTCGATAATGAAAGAGAAAGATTAAAAAAAAAACGAGAGATGTATCATAAGAAATCGTAGAGTGAAGCGATAGTTATATAAGATAAAGATTGAGGGGTATGCTAATTTGATTATCCTTTTTCTTAAGGCATCTTGAAACTAGAGAATAAAGGTTCAAAAATTGGAGCATGAACAAAAATATAAGCGCACTACTAAAATCAGAAAACTTTTAATAGATTTTCTAGATTGGTTGTACTGATAACAAATGTAGAAAGTGGATATTTAGGTTTATTCTTTGTAGATTGGTTATACTAAGAGCCAACATAGAAAGTCTTGCTAGAAATTTCAAAAGTTAGAAAAGACATCAACACCCTACATTAATTATATAAAGAACCGACATAGAAAGTATTTTCTTGATCAATTCTTTGTACAATCGGTCTAGAAAATTTTGTAAAAATTTCAAAAGTTGCCAGGACACTGGTTGCCTTAGAATTGATCTAAAAAGTACTTTCTACATTGATTTTTAGTATAACAAAGTGGATAGTACTTTTTTGATCGATTTTAAGTCAACTAATGTAAAATGATTATCTCAATATTAAAAAAATGTCACCGCCTCTTATACTATATATATATATATATGGTGGGGATCAAGTTACTCCAAGAGTAACTTTTGATAGAGTTACTCTACTCAATAACTCTTAATATGTATTCAATTTTAATAATTAAACGATTGAATATTTTGATATTATGTCAATAATCATGCACACTAAATTTTAGATAAATCGGATGTTTGTAACTAGTTAATCCTTATTTGACATTTACTTATAATTTAAAAAAGTATATTGACAATGGTTGTCCTTTAGAAAAGTGTACACGTGGCAAATGCTGGTAGTACCACGTCACTACTTTTCACCACTTCTGTTAATGCCGTTTGCTTCTAAGAACTAAAAATGATTTTTCTAAAATTGTAGGGACTAAAATGATTTTTTTTTTAATTTGGGAAACCAAAAACGGATTTATCCCAAATTTCAAGGACTCAAAACATAATTAAGCCTAAATTAGAATAATTTTCACTTGATTTGTCTAGATTATACGAACACACATGTGACGTAATTGGAAGAGCTTTTACAAAACTTATATAGATTTATAAAAATGATTCATGATTATAATAAGCTACCTTTAACTTATTTTAATAAATTTTGCCGTCAAATTTATGACATATATTATCATATAATTAAAATTTATTAAATAATTGTATAATTACATTATTTACCTAAACTAATTATTCATAAACCCTAATTTAATCATAATCAAATTAGAGAATTGCGAATCAATATCTTCACAAATTAAATAAACAATTTGTTATTAAATCTTTCTTTGGATTTTTTTTTATCTATCATTACTTATTTTTTCTTCCAATTTTTCTCTAATTATGTTTCAAATATTTTACGCGTATGATTTTTCGATGATGAATTGCTATTGCAATTTCATTATTTGAACATGAAATAATTAATATTATATTTAACATTATATATAAGACGGATTCTCCCACGGACCACTTCGTCCATATGATTTACGGTGGACCACTTTTGTTTATATATAAGAGGTGTATCAATTTATTTATTTATTTTAATTTTTTGTGCAATTTTTTTTAATATGAATTGACATCTCTGCCTTTATAAGATAAGGGAACTCTTGTCCTGGAGATGACAACACCACCGCGTCATGCCAGAGAACCACTCCCTTTGGGAACACCATCTCACTAGAGTAGAAAGGCAACGCCATTGCGTTGACACCCTCTCACTCTCTATTTATTCTATGTTCTCCTCCTCTCTCTTCTTTCCCCTTTTTCTTCCTCTTTCTGTAGTTTCCTCTCAATTTGGCTCTTTCTCATCAAACACACAGTGCATAAAATGAGCATCACAAACAAGCAAACACAACATAACATAAAATCACATATAAAACACAAATTAACTCAATCATGACACAAGCCTTCACAAATTTTTTTATAGAATCTAGATAACCTAAAAGAATTTTATAGAGCCAATTCCGTATCATGAAACTCCTCCCACAGCCCTTGTTTCACATTGAACCGTTCCTTTGATTTTCCCCAAATAATATCGTAGCAATACAGAATACCCTCGTTATGCAGCCCTCCTCATTCTTTGTTGTCGTGGTTGAAAAGAACTTGTCGTCATTGACGACGACAACTCCCCAAATGCAACAACGCTCTAGTGTGAGGAGCTGGCGTGTTTAGAGCGTGAGATGAAGGACCGAGAACATAGTGAGAATGAGATGCAAAAGACGAGGGAGGATCTCTGCCATCACATTCATGATCAGAGGGTGGCAAGGGAGATTTCGACGATTCTTGAGGTGAATTGGCAGCAGTGGGGCGATAACTTTGAGAAACCGTTCAATAAAGGTTCGTCCCTTTTGGGCAAAGGATAGTGTCGACCTTAGTGCGGATGGTGTCAAGCTTATGGAACAGGCCACAGATGAAGGTGTCAGCCTTCACAGCCATGGTAGTAATGTTGCTAGAGCACTATGTAAACTCCTCATCGGAGAGGAAAAAAAGCATCGCGTGTGCCTTAATCAGAGAGTTTGGAATGAATTGAGAGTTTGGAATCTTGACTTAACTAATAGGGGCAAATTTGTAAACTACATTTAAACTTAAAGAGAATATTCAAAAAATAATAATTGTGTCTATAGGTAGCAAGTAACTCATCCTACCCACCTTCAAAAATTAAAAATAAAAAAACCATCCTACTTGTTACATATTCTAACAATAAATCTAAGAGATAGTAGATCATCGACCACCATAAACCATTTGATATAATCACTACTGTAGATTAGACTTTTTACATTGGTTAAAATTGACTTTTTACATCGGTTATAGTGACATTATAAATTCAAGCGATGTAAAAAGTTAGACTTTTTAAACGGTTTGTGAACCGATGTGAAAAATATTTTTTACATAGGTTATTTATTTTAACCGATGTAAAAAGCTAGCTTTTACATCAGTTGAAATTACAACCGATGTAAAAAGTTAGTTTTTTTTTTTACATAGCTGGTTTGTTTTGTTCCCTTCCTTCCCTGTAATTTAAAAATATGCCACATCAACCACACAAAATTATCTCATAGCCAGATTAAGGTAACTATATTGCATTCTAATTATTGCATACTAACATAGATGTTAAACTAATATACTTTCCAATAATTCTCAAATCAATTTACATTCTAAACTAACAATATACATTCTAAACTAACATACATCCTAAGCTATATTAAATTGTCAACTATTAAATTTTCATCTAACATGGTTTATTTTTTTGTACCCATAAACATTGTAAACTCATATAAAATTCACAAATTACTAATCTCAATGAAAAACTGTGCCCAACGTTCCCGAATGTCATCAATTTCTTCACTAGAGAACGAATGCGGATTATTGAATATCTACAAATAGAAATAACATAAGATTAAACATTAGCTCATCAACTGAAAAATAAAAAACTAATGTAACTTAAAAAAAAAATTCAATTTCCTCTTTCCATGAACCAACAATACTTGCGGAGACAACAGTGAGCATATGTCTCATGACATAATATCCACACTTATAGCTTCCAAGTTGTCTTTGAGACTACAAATGAATACCAAATTTGAATATAATGAGTAAACATTATAGTAACTATTATTCATAAAATGTGATCGAATCTAGGGTTCTAAACTACTTACACGAGGGAAAATCCATGTAGGCTTCTTTCTACTCGATAAGTGTCTACCCTCCAACATCTAAAATCCGTCCATAGCTCTATGAAAAAAAAAATATTAATGTAAAGTATGTTATAGGTTTTAGTGTTATCATACAAATCATAAAATAAATTAATTACAAATAAAAGATTACGAATTAATTAGGCTCTTGGTTTTTTTCTTCGGCTTATTTCCCAACAAACACAAGAAGACAAAATCATTCTGCTTGGGACAAATAATTAATAATTGCCAATGGGACCTTGATTGGGGAACAATTAGTGACAAGTCACACGTAAATTTAAATCACTTATAAACTTGTACTTACTGGTGGATGTAAGGTGCTAGGTAACACTATTTTCTGCCTTTATGTAGCCTAGTCTGCGTGTAAGCAAGAACTTCTTCTGGCTTATTCCCTACACTCTGAAGGGAGAGAGGATCAATGAATCCATACAAATGAATGATTCCCTTGGAGACACAGATACAATGCAGATACCTAAGATTGACATAAATGTTAATTATAATAATTTGATACATACATAAGTTAATTGATTTACAATAAAATGTACTTACATCAACCATAATTGTATAACCGATATATTAATCAATTCGTTACCCATACATATGTCTAAGACATCCCTCTGACATATATAAAATGGGATAGTAGTGAGCTTGCCTATGACATCGGGTTCCAAATTTAACTGTACAAGCTCCCCCCAATGTTCATAGCCACTACACACAAATGTTGAAGCGGATCAAGTTAAGGTTCCGACCTTTTGGGTGGAACAACTTTTTTAGATCCGTCAATATCCTTAACAACAAAGATAAAATTATATTAGTAAACACGATTAAGTTATTTCCATTGTAAATAGTGAAAGACATAAGTAAAGAATTGATTATGAATACCTTGACTGAAACAGACTTTACAAGTCTTCTTAGCCATAGAATGAAATGATTAGGGGCCTGTCCCATTGTATGAACTTCCTCAGTGGGCATAGGAACTCGAGCATTTGCATCTCAAACTTGTTCAACCACCACCTTCACCGTATCCTTGTCTATGCTCTTGTGGTGTATGGTTGACCCCAAATTGTGTACTTTGCCAATTGCCACTAAACGGAAAGGATCATCATCAACATATATTTCACACTGGTCCAAGATATCAATACCAGCTTCCCCTTCCGATGCATCTTCAGCAGCACAACTCCCTTTTGTGCTTACACGTATAAAATCTCCTTCAATAAGAAGAACAATTGTGTTTTGTTGAGATAGACCTAAAGAAGCCAACTCTTGTCTAAGCTATTGTCTCAATTCTTGACTAAGCTCCTATCTAAGCTCCTCTCGCATCATTTCTTTTATGACCTCCAATTGTTCCCTAGTGACACCTCCTTAGGTTGGGCCAGAACGTGAAGGTGGTCCAAAGTATGTCTGAAGGCCCACACCTTGTCTAGCAGCACGGACACGCCTAGGATGCTCGGGACGCCCAATAGCCATAGTCAAGATATCCTCATATCCATGGAGAACAAAGGATCCTTCTGTGCTCTGTTCAACCAAGGAATCCTACAACATATAATCCATAAACATGAGTAAGACTGTGCAAGTTTATTATAATTACAATTAGAATTAAATATTTGGTTACAATCTTGTCAGCAACGAGGCGTGATTCGTCAGAGGTATGCTATCTCGATGGTTTTAGTCAAGCTCTCCTTCATTTCTCATGGCGTGCAGGTGGAGATGGAGGATCAAATAATGTAGGATCTGATTGGTATGCTTCTTGATGTTGTTTCAACTTTTCCTGCATCATCCTCTCTTTAAGCAACTCACAGCCCCCACGAGACAATCTATGTGGGTAGACATTATTTGCTTGAATCATCTGCCCCTTTTTTCTTTTCTCTTATGATAAATAACACACCATTAGATTCAGTGAAACTAATAAAATGTTATGCCAACTAAAAAACTATATTTCCAACTAACCTAAAAGGCAGGGTCTAGTCGACTGGCAAGAAACCTCTGCCACGTCTCTTCATCAATGAATACATACTGCTCACAAGGATTTTTGCCTTTTAATTCCCCATATATATATATATATATATATATATATACTAGTGAGCTGGGTCTTAAATGCTCTCCAACGCTCACCCGCAAGTGCAAGACATTTTCTCCTTAGGAAGTTAGTGTTTGGAATATTAAAGGTGAGCTAAATTATATAACAAAAAAGAGGAGTTAGTATATAATAATAATATGGTTGAATATAATATATATAAACATAGAAGGTAAAAGTGAAATACCTTGATACGTTCCCAAATTTGATTTTTCACGCTTTCTTCTACATGTTCCCAATCCAGTGTCAAAATACTAACCTTGCTTTGATCAAGGAGAGCCACATAACTCTTAAGCTTTTTTCTGTTATCTCCTATAGGATTGCCAGTCAATTCATCAAATTCAATCGATATCTTTTGATCACCACTACGACTAAGGGTTAGCTCTTTTGATTGTGTGGCATGTCTACCTTTTTTTTTGTAGACTAAGTATCTGACCCGCCTTGTGAAGGAGGAATGGCCGATGAATCAACCATGTGCCCTGTTAGATAAATAAAATAAAATAAAGGTCAGTACCTTAAACATAATTTAGATAAATAACAAGATAAACATAACTCAACATTAAATATAAACATAACTTATTTTATAACATGGTCAAGTATGAATGTTCTCCTATATCCCTTCATGATGATCATCACGTGTGGCATGTACATCATCCACTTCATTTTCATCACTGTTAGTAGGCATCCATGTTGAGAAAGAAGGAGTCTCATAAATATCAACAGTTGAATCTTGATTTTCATCACCACTATGCATGCTTCTTCCTTGGAGAACCACTGACCACCTTTTGTTTGAAGGATCAATAACATAAAACACTTGTTTTGCTTGGAATGCCATGATGAAAGGCTCATCCTTGTAAGCTACCCTGTCAAGATCCACCAATGTAAATCCTAGTTGATATGTTTGCACACCAATGTTACTATCAACCCATTTACACTTAAAAATAGGCACTCTAAATTTAGTGTAGTCGACCTCCCAAATCTCTTCAATCACTCCAAAGTAACATATGGATGCCATAACTGGGTGTTTATCTTTTGAACTAGAGAAGTGCATAGACTCAGCCACAACCATAGTTCCACTATTTTGCACAATACTCTTGTCATCCTGCTCTTTTGTATAGAAGGAAAACTTGTTGATATCGTATCCACTCCAACATATGAAATCAAAGTTAGGTCCATTTGCTAGCCAATTTAATGTAACAGAAGCAGTATCATCATTGACAATTTGTACTTTAAACCACTCTAAGAAAGTCTTATTATGCTCATTCAATAACCATTTTTTGTTCATTCAAGGGTGATTTTTCTTCAGAATGTTTTTGTGAGCAAATAAATAAGGTTGAACTCATTAGTGTTATTCAATATATACAAATGTGCTTGAAGCACTTCTGCTCGATCCATGCTCTTAATAGTTACACCTTGTGTACCTTTACCAGCATATCTTCCCTTATGACGAGACTTAGGAAGCCCAACAGCTTTTGCTTCTGACATGTAGTCTAAACAAAACTCAATAACTTCTTCTGTAATGTACCGTTCAACAATAGATGCTTCAGGACAGTGTGGATTCTTCATATACCCTTTCAAGATCTTCATGTATCGCTCAATTGGGTACATCCACCGTAAAAAAAATAGGGCCACACAATCTAATCTCCTTCACTAGATGAACAATTAAGTGAACCATGATGTCAAAAAATGAAGGAGGAAAATACATCTCCAATTGACACATGATAATAGCGGCCTCATTTTCCAACTCATCCCATTTCTGAGGGTCAATGACTTTGCTACATATAGCATTGAAGAATGAGCACAATCTAGTTATAGCATATCTAACATTTTAGGCAAGATGTCACGGATAGCCACTGGAAGTAGTTATTGCATCAAGACATGGCAATCCTGAGACTTTAAGCCAAGTAATTTGAGATATTTCATTGACATAAGTCTTTTAACATTTGAAGAATAACCATATGGCACTTTGACATTCTGTAGACACTCACAGAAACTTTTTTTCTTTTTTTTTTGACAAAGTATGACATGCTAGGGGAAAATATGTTCACTTACCATTAGACTGTGGAGCTAATTGATCTCGTATACCCATCGCAACTAGATCTAAACGAGTATTGACACCATCCTTTGTCTTTCCCTGAATGTTGAGAAGCGTTCCAATTAAACTATCACACACATGTTTCATTACATGTATTACATCAAGACAATGTCTTACATCAAGATTGCACCAATATGGAAGATTAAAGAATATCGACCACTTCTTCCATTTATTTTTCTTAGTAGTATGCTTTTGGGTCTTTCCAAACACAATATTGATGTCCTTCACCCGTTCATAAACCTGTTCTCTAGTTAAGGCTGTCGGAGCAATTTCACTCTCCTGGCATCCATTAAAAGTTTTTTTCAATCTACGATACGGGTGATTATGTTTGAGAAATCTCCAATGCCCAAGATAAACTGTCTTCTTTCCATGTGTCAGTTGATAGTATCATGTGCCTTCTTCACATATAGGGCATGCTTTATGCCCTTTAATACTATATCCACACAAGTTCCCGTATGCTGGAAAGTCGTTAATGGTGCAAAATAACATGGCACGCATCTTGAAAGATTCATTACAATACCCATCAAATACATCAACACTTTCCTCCCACAATATTCTCAAGTTTTCAATCAAGGGACTTAGATAAATATCTGTCATTTCCTGGTTGTCTTGGGTTGGAAATCATCATAGATAACATAATGTATTTGCATTGCATGCACAACCAAGGAGACATATTGTAGATAACCAGTAGAATAGGCCATGAACTATGCTTACTACTTAAGTTACCATACGGAGTCATTTTGCTTGTAGAAAGTCCAAGGCGAAGGTTTCTTGCCTCATTGCCAAAATCTGGGAACAAGCTATCAATATTTTTCCATTGCAAAGAATCATTCGTATGTCGAATTTGTCCATCACATTTCCTCTCATCTGCATGCCATCTAAGGTTCTTTGCGTCATTTGCATTAGCAAACAATCGCTTGAACCTTGGAATTATTGGAAGATACCATAACACCTTCACAAGAGAACCCTTTCTCATCACATTACTAATAGAATCACCATCCTTTACTTTGTAGCGTGATACCCCACATACAAGGCACTCATGAAACTCTTTAAACTCTTTCTTATACAATATGCAATCATTTGGGCATGCATGTATTTTCTTATACTCTATATCTATCGGACATAATATCTTCTTCGCCTCATAGTTACGGTTCGGCAATATGTTACCTTCTAGAAGCGTGTCTTTTAACAACTCAAGCAATTCAGTGAAGCTCTTATCACTCCACCCATTTCTCGCCTTTAGATTGACTAATCTTAACACCGCTAACAACCTTGTGAAATTAGTGCACCTTGGATATAATGGCTTTTCCACGTCGCTGCACAAATTATCATAAACATGTGCTCGTTGAAAAGACTCTGGTCCAATATCACAAATCATATCTTCTAGTCAATCATCCATATCTGCATCAACTTCCTCTCTTTGAGACACATTTGGCATGTCTAACAATTCACCATGCCATATCCATCTTGTATAACTCTTGCAAAACTCATCACAAAGAACATGCTCCCGTATTTTCTCAACTTGTAGTCGCCTTTCATTCAAATAATTCACACAAGGACAATAAAACCTCCCATCATTATCAGGGAGATTTCTTTTAGCAAATTCTAGAAATTCTTCCACTCTATTCTTATACTCATTGCTTGTGCGTAAACTATTGATCCAATTATGATCCATAACTATGTTATGTAAATATGCACACAAACATATAATAATACATGAATCACACAATAAAATCTCAAATCTCACTTTTTCATATGAGGTGTGGCCCTATCCCATTCAGAAAGACATTTTTTAAACTTGATTAATGTAGAGGTTAAGTCTCATATTTAATTTGACAAATTTTCGATAGCATTTTGCCTTGGTCTCCAAGTACATGACATGAAAGAGGTGACACCAAATCCACCACAATCAAGTATGCACCCGAAGAACAAAATGAAACACACTAAACCGAAAATTCATCAAATTTAAGATGAGACTTAACCTCTACATATTAATCAAGTATAAAAAAATTAATCTTCCTAAACTGTCCAACTTGGACAATTCAAGATTCAATACAATGATTAGTACTTTAATCATTATATTGAATCTCAAATGGGAAACTAAGGTTCACTTAGAATGCATAACTTGAATGTGATAGCATACAAATAATCATAGCAATTTGATCATGATAAATCATAATAGCCTAAGCATAACCAATAAATTTTCCAAAGTGAACTCTTATAATCAATAAACCAATCAATCTAAGTTACTTTCGAAAACATGAAGAGAAAATAAAAGTAGGTTCTACATGTATTGTCTTACCTCTCTTTAATTTTACTCATCCTTTAAGAATTAAAATGTACAATTTTATTATCATATTTTATTAAATTTTATAGACAATCTCAACTTATACTCTATTCCACTTACTTTGTCTCATTAAAAGAATTAGAAATATATTTTTTATATCACTGTTAATATCCTTTTTATTTACTTATAATTATTATGAATCTTACCCCTAATATAGTATCATTCATATTATTATTATTATTATTATTATTAAACTCAAGTTCAAATTTTCATTAAACTAAATATTATACTCAATTTATAATTATTAATATAATTAATTATTTGATAAATCTTATTATTATTATTGTCATTCTTACTACCATATTATCATTAATTAACAGTCCAACCATGATTGAGCCATAAAACTCTCGCAGCCCAGAGACGCATAGTATTATATATGTTTAATTTTTTTGTTTTCCTATAAGGTTAATTAAGTTTCTTGGTCTTATCTCCTTTTCTCGGTCTCTCACTGCTACATATGGAGAAGAAACAAAATTTCTCAATCGTAGGTTGCACTCACTTTCCCCTATTTAGTTTCTAATCGTTCATACAATCAATCAATTTAATTTTGGCAATATACACTTTATCAAAATGATGTGTTTAATGGAGAAGCTTTTACAAGTTAAATGACAGTACATAACCACAACAATTATGTACTGTCATTTAATCAAGACCAGTTACTAGATGACCAATTATTGAATAGATAATCCTATTCAGTAAAATAGTTTTTTCCCCATTCTTTTCAGCTTCAATACTCTCCTCACCCGAAGCACAATAGGGGGGAACAGGATTCACAACACACACCTTTATACACATTCTCACCCAACCTTATACTTTTAGATCGATACCCACTGCTAACCATGGCAATAGTCATCTTCAAGCCCCCATGAATGCCCACTGCTAACCCAGCCACCATGTTGTTTCACCGGACACCACTTCATGAACATCAAAGCTAAAGTCACATATTCACCGAACACCAGTGAAACAACACCAACAAACAGCATTGTATCAGCATTCTCTTTTTTCTCTTCTTTCTCATATGCACAACTCTGGCATTCATATATTCTCAGTGATTCTTCTCACCCTCTTACTGTTTCAAGTCTCACTCACCCATAGTACATAACAACAAAAACAACCACAAAAAGTGACTGCAAATGGAGGAAAAGGTCACCTGCAATGGTTTGGGAACACGCGCGACCTACAGCGGAAGAAGAAGGACCTTTGCTTCACAAAAACGCAGAGCAGTTACTCAAAAATGCAGTAGAACAGAGAGCAATGCGTTATGGAACGGAGAAAAATCGCAGAGGAAGAGAACTCTTAGTTGCACAAAACGAAGCGGACTCGAAGCAAATGGCGGAACGGTTTGAGAAATGCATGCAAATCTGGATTTTTGTTAGCAGTTTTTAGATCGGTTACTAATAGAATCGATCTAAAAACTTCTCAGACTTCCTTTCAAAATGCACAGTTGGAGTTATGCTAGCATTTTTTAGATTGGTTACTATTAGAACCGATCTAAAAAGTCTCTACCTCTGGTCGAAACGCACAGCTGGAGTTGATGGGAGCATTTTTTAGATCGGTTACTATTATAACCGATCTAAAAAGTTCTATCACTCTACTCGAAACGCACAGCTGAGCATTTTTTAGATCGGTTACTATTAAAACCAATCTAAAAAGTTCTATCACTCTACTTGAAACGCACAGCTGAGCATTTTTTAGATCGGTTACTATTAGAACCGATCTAAAAATTACTCAACTTCTTTTCGAAACACGCTGGAGGTATCATTTTTTAGATCAGTTCCTATTATAACCGATCTAAAAACTTATTTTTAGATCGGTTTGTATGTACAACCGATGTTAAAACTTTTTTAACATCACTTAATGGCCAACCGATGTAAATAGTTTTGCGTTAATTACAAAAATGCCACCGTATTTTTTTTTACATCGGTTGTTATACAAGCGATGTAAAATCCTGTTGTAGTATCTGTATTTTGCACTAGCAAATCGTTCATTGTAGCCTCCGTCCATATATAATTATTTTTATCATTCACTTATTTTTTTAATTTTTTTTTCATATACACACATTTTAAAAATAATCTCAAAATTAAAAGAGACAACAAAGGTATTCTATTTTTCTTAAAGAAAAAACAGTTCCCCTTTTATCATTGCATGAACAATAATATGGAAAACAAAGACATTCATTCATTCATGCACGAATATAGACGGAACGTCGGTGCCCAACAAATACTGTGAGAATCTTGCCTACTTTGTCATGTCGAGTGTTCTAGTTTGAATCCTTGAATGGACGATTCATTGCATCCCTACTTGCTTCTTGAATTTGTTTTATATTACGTACGGCCAGTGTTATTGTAATATTTCAACTGCTTTGAAAATTTTGAACATTGATGGGATGGTGAAGACTAACGTCTCCTTTTATTATTTGTAACTAGGATTCTGCAACTATGCAATCCATGAGCCAAGTATGATTTACTGAGATAATAAAAAAGGGTTGTATCAAAACATTGGAATTATTACTAAAACTTATTGTGTATAAAAGATACAACTTAATAAGCACTTGCGATATAACAGCAGTAATTAATTTGGTTTTTACATTTTATCAATTACATATCATGTATAAAGCATGTAATTAAGCATTATTAGCTAGGTTCTCAATTTTCTGGAAAAAAAAATAGATTATTCATTCTTATATTATAAATCTAAGTCTTTAATTTGGAATAAGAATATTTTTAGAATTTATTTTTTTATTTTATTAAGTCATGTGACTTTTCTTATATTAAGTATTTAATTTATTTTTTAATTACAATCTTTCATTTCTTTTAAATACTATTTCTTAAATTTTAATTTGATTTGAATTTTAAATCTTGATTAACTATATTAAATTCAAGATATCTTTTTTAAAAAAAGTAAATTATTTTCTAGATTATTTGAATCATATTAAATCTTAATTTGAATTTAACTTTTGAATTTGAAATTTGAGACACCATATCAATAAAAATAATATATCTTAATTTTAATAATTTCTTGCCTAATTTTTGAAGTCTTATTTAATTTAATTTAATATAATATAATATAATAGTGTAAGACGTAGGAAAACACAAGGAGGGTTGAAATTGTGTTCTAAACAATTTTCTCAAATCCTTTCTTTCAATGAGTTATGCAAAAAGGTGAATGAATTGTCTTAGAGGAATAATGTGGCTTTAATTAAAGCTTGATTTCTCAAACAACATACAAAGCAAGTAATTCAATTCCCTGATAGTTAAACAAATAACAAGATAAGGATAAGAGGTACAACACTAGAAATTTATATCAGTTCGTCTCACCAAAGACTATGTTCAGTCTTTGGCTTCTCGCAAATAATTTCACTAACAGATAACACTATTATAGGTATTCTTTGGCTACAAGCCTCTTTAGGCTCACATACACAAATATTCTTTTCTACCTTGTCTCTTTAGGCAATTACAAAAATATTCTCTCTTTGCAAAGTCTCTATAGACTTTTAGCAATTTCACTTAAAAATGTTTTAGGGTAAATTTACTAGGCTTTCATCCTAGCAAACGAATAAACACAATATATCTAGCCTTTTACACTTAGTCACAAACACTTTAGTACAGAAGAAAACACAGAAAGAAAATGTCTGTTAAGGATCGTAGTGAGCTTCTCTTTGGTCTTATCGATATAAATGTTGAAAATGCTTTCACCAAGCACTCAAGTAAGATATGATTAAACATTGTGCTTATCTTTCCTTTTCTCGTACTAGCATCATATAATAGAAGATAATATATGTTTTTCAGATGTAGTACATTGTTAACCTCTATTTAAGATGTCTTGTATGTTGCATTTAATCTTTTTGGGATGCCTTTTAATAAAGTTCATAGATAAAGAGGTTTGACTTTGTCAACTTGAAAGACAAAACAAATGAGAGCCTTTCCTAATATGCTTTAGGTCTTATGTGATAGGCTTCTCATTCTACTCATGGAGATACCTTTTTATAGTACGACGCAAACAAAGCAATTGAAAAGAGCATGAAAAACGAACTTAATATATGGCATTCAAATATCAGTCTATAGGATGAATGCAACTTATCATCATATTTTTTTATATAAATAAATTCTTATGTATCTTTTGTTGTCATTAAAATTTTAAAAAGGCTATAGATTGTCCTTTGATCTAACAAATAGAAGATTCACTAATTAATATATATATATATATATATATATATATATATTCTATTTAATTTATAATTTTATTTAAATTTAAAAATATCCATTATGGAAAACTTACTAATTTAATATTATCATAGACAACAATGATTTATTTCTTAACTAATGTAATAACTCGTGTTTTTCACATGTGTTAATTTATAATATACAATTTTTTAAATATTATTGTGATTCTTAATGTTTTTAAACTATTTCTTAATTTTACAAAAATATGTGTTGATAGATATGTGTATAAATATTTAAGTATATATATATGTGTGTGTACATATATATCAATATATACACACACACATATATATATACACACACATACACACATATATATACATACACACACACACACACACACACACACACACACACACACACACACACACACATATATATATACAAATACACATATACATATATATATATATATATATATACATATATATATATACATATACATACATATATATCAATATATACATATATATATATATATATGTATATATATATATACACACACACACACACACACACACCATACACACACACACACACACACACACACACACACACACACACATATATATACATATACACACACATATATATATATACATACATACATATACATATATATACATATGTATATATATATATATGTATATGTGTATTTGTATATATATATATATGTGTGTGTGTGTGTGTGTGTGTGTATATGTATATATACATATACACATGTATATACATACATACATACATACATACATACATACATACATATATATATATATATATATATATTCAAATGATTTAATACTCATAAATGTATTATATTATTTTTATTTATATAAAAGCATATTATCTTTGTAAATATATTTACATTTGTATATAACATATGACGTTTTGACTTATAAGGTTTGATTGAAAAAGAATTTAAATGGATTTAAAGAATTTAATTGAAATGTATTTGAGACCAAAAATGAAAACTTATGAGTTTTAGTAGCATGAAAACGAATGAAAAGCATAATTGTAATAATTAAAAAAATTGAAGGACTAGATTGTAATAACCAAAAAATAAATAGATTAAATTCAAGTATAAAAATAGTGAGGTACAAAAATTATACATTAGTCACATTAAAGGGACTAAAAATACAATTAAGTCTTTTTTAAAAAAATTAATATTAAAATTAACAAATAAAGAGTTTTTAATTTTCACATTTAAATTAAAAAACAAAAATAATATGAGAAATCAATTTTTTTAAATTAAAAGAGAAAGTATTTTTAATGAAATACTTTGGAGACAATAATAAAGATATATCCTTATAAAA
Source organism: Spatholobus suberectus (assembly GCA_004329165.1). Classification (NCBI taxonomy): domain Eukaryota; kingdom Viridiplantae; phylum Streptophyta; class Magnoliopsida; order Fabales; family Fabaceae; genus Spatholobus; species Spatholobus suberectus. Next base: position 14,718,207 of record QUWT01000781.1, on the reverse strand, counting down.
TAACTAATCTTTTAAGACTTCAATGTTTTAATTTGTACAATATTCTTGTTTTTCAATGAAAATATTAATTATACATTTTAGGGATAATTGTTGGTTTTTTGTAGAAAAAATATTTTTTAAAAGAAGAGGAGATGAGTTATATGGAAGAGCTTATTAAACTTTATTTATAGGCTCTATATATAGAGCTAAAGTGTAACATAAAATTCAAATACTAACATTATCCTAATTTTAAAATCAAACTGATAACATCTTAAATCTAAATGATAAGGATAAATATCCTTATCTTTATCTAAATAAGATCCTAAAAATTTAAAACATAACAAAATTCCTAAAAACTAAATTATCTATTTTCAAATTACAGATAGTTAGGCATATATTTCAACACTTCTCCTTGCCTTAATATCTGTTGACACCCAATTTGAATTTCAAGTTTGCAATTTGCCTTTCCTCCTTTTGATGCTTGCTTTCTTGCTCTTATTTTGTTTATAATTCTTATCATTATCTTTCTTGGGTGGGACCACCTCTTCATTCAACTTGAGTTTCTCCTTGAGTGCATTCATCATTTCTTGGTCAATTTTAGCTTCTTTGTATCTTGTGGGCTGCATGATAACAACATCGCACCTTTGACATATATTAAAAGATGGTTCTTCATCTACATATCCATTCTCTTCCTAAACATCAAGCTTTTCCAAAACATGTGTATTTGTAATCTTCTTTTGATTTTGATCCTCTCTTTTTTATCTTCTTCGTCACTACTCGACTCCTTCTTCATCAAATCTAAAGCAAAGCTCTTGCTTTTCATTTGAAATTTTATTTGTTTCTTTAATCATATAATTTTTATCTTCAAACAACACCTTGTAGCCTTTCTCCAACAGTTAAACAACACTTAAAAAGATTTTGATTAATCCTTAGAACATATAAAACATCGTAAATTAGTTTCAAACCTGAATGACTTTTAATTACTACTCTTCCTTTGCCTTTTATTGCAATGTGTACCTCATTTCCAATTCTGACTTTGGAAATAGCAGTTTTTTGAGCTCTTTGAAGAGTTCTCAATTATAAGTCATATGGTTTGTACAACCATTATCAATAAGCCAAGCAATATCTTCTCCATATGTCCAAATTAACCACACTTATAACATCTTGCATTAGGCCTCCATCAACATCACTTAGGTAGATGATTTGTTTTTTTTTTGTTGTTGTTGTTGCAATAAGGACATGGTGGAAAAGCTTGAATGTCATTGCTTTGGTCTCTATTTCCAAGATCTCTAACTTTCTCTTGTTTCTTATTTTTGCCACCATTGTTGTTTTGCAATTTGGCTTGGAAAGCACCCTCCATAGTTCCTTCTTGCCTCATAAGCCTTCGTTGCTTCAGTGCCTTCAATGCATGTAACATTTTTGCTAAACTGATCTTACAAAGATCCTTTGTGTTCTCCAAGGTGGATATGGAAGCTTCATATCTTTCAGGTATAGTTACAAGAATTTTTTCTATAATTCTAGAATCAAGAAATTTAGTGCCTAGTAATCGTACCTTATTAGAAATGTCCAACAATTTATCATTCAAATTCAGAAACTGCATGCTTCAAATCCTTTTATCTCCTACATATTTTTCCTTCAAGTAATCCTAAATTGCTTTTATTGTTTTGAGAGTCATGATTCTTGTGAAAACGGTTTGTGAAACACTAGTAAACAAACATGTCTTTGTCTTTTTATTTTTTCTTTCTTTGTGAATTTTTATTCGGGCCATGGTGGGATTGTTTGACAGTGCAAGAATATCGTAATCCTCTACCACGGCTTTCCAGAGATCTAAAGCCTCTAGGTATGACTCCATTATCATTGCCCAAAGATCATAGCTTTCTCCATCAAATATAGGAGTAGCAACTTGTGAAAAACTTGCTTTAGCTTTCATCTTCACAGGTCCATAAGAAAATAGCTTTGATACAAATTTGTTGGTTTTTCTATAGAAAAAATATTTTTTTTAGAAGAAGAGGAGATGTGTTATATGGAGGAGCTTATTAAACTTTTATTCATGGACTCTATATATAGAGCTAAAGTATAACACAAAGTTCAAATACTTACATTATCCTAATCTTAAAATCAAATTGGTAACATCCTAAATCTAAATGATAAAGATAAACATTCTTATGTTTTTTTAAACAATATCCCAAAAATTTGAAACATAATGAAATTCCTAAAAAATAAATTATCTATTTTCAAATTACAGATATTTAGGCATATATTCTCAACAATAATATATCATAATATTTTGTTAAAAGCGTATAGTTGTTGTTGTGCCCGTGTATAATTACTACATGTATTGTAGAATGAACTCAAACTTCACCTAAACTAAATTAGTTTGACAACTTGCCTATATTATCGAAGGGACCTCAATGACTCAAAAAGGGGGTGAACTGAGTTATAATAAAACCTTTTTTTTTTTTAACTTTTCTCCCTAAATCATGAAGAATATAATTTAGCAATGAGAGAAAGAGAGTTTTTTTTGTTTTGTTTGATTTTGATTAAGGGAATTCAAAACAAAACAAATCAACCACACAATAAAGCAAATAAAACATTAGGAGAAAGGTAAAAGAAGAGTGCGCCGAGATTTATCTTAGTTTGGTCATAAACTGCAACCTAAGTCTAATCCCCAAGCCATGCTTGAGATTTATCTACTAATTGATTAGAGTTTACAGTGTGGCAAGTCTTTTACGCCCAAGGAACCGTACCTTGGCAAGCCAACTTGGGACACTTCTCACCTTTTCACTTTAACTACCCACCAGGAAAAACCTATTCCTAGACCAAGGGAAACCTACCCTTGGATTTCCTTGCCAAGAAACCCTACTCTTAGACTTCCTTGCTAGGGGACACCTACCCCGAGACTTTCTTGCCAAAGGACTCCTACCTCAGGATTTGCTTGCCAAGGGAACCCACCCCGGAACTTCCTTGCCAAGAGAAACCTACTCTTGGACTTCCTTAGTAACAAAAAAAAGAAGAAGCAATTATCACTCTTAATAGTGGAGATAACACAACTTAAAGCTCTATGACTCATATTCCTCTCTAAGTGTTGGCTCAAGCAAAATAACCCTAAGCTACACCAATTCTCTCTACTTTCACAAATTGGTATTGAAAAAATTAGGCTTTTATAGAGATTAAAGGCTAAAAACAACTTAAAACACAATCCTTTAAAGATAGGTCTTAATTAGAAGAAGATTACAAAATCAATAAATTTGAAACTTCCTTAATTAACTAAACAGACTGTTGGGAATTGATTCCTTCAATGAGGAAATCAATTCCTTTATGGAGGGAATCGATTCTTTGTTAGAAACATACGTTCAAAAATTGATTCTCTCTCTTTCACTTTGTTCCACCTCGTGGGAATCAATTCCAAACTAGGGGAATCGATGCTTAAGCCATATTTGGCTTAGAACAAGATTTTTACTCAAAACCCTTTTTCTTTTTATTTTAAAAACTGTTTTAGCTTTCCTAATGCATCTCTTTGAGCCAAACTTAGCTAGAATTGACAAGTCTTACAAAATTTACCAAAGACACTGACACAGTCTTCTATAGTAATTGTTGTCTTTTGGCTTGGAACTCTTCAATTCTTTTTAATTTAACTTTAATTTGTCTTCATTAGAGCCATTAAAGTAAATGACATGGCTAGAGGTCATGTTCAACAGCTTAAGGCTTCTGTGCACAAGTTTTCCTATTTAGTATTTAATATCATGTATTGTAGAATGAGCTGATGAAGAGATTCTTAGTATTAAAATATTGTGAGCAAGTTCTTGATTAAAATAATGATTAGAATCAGTTCCAAGTTTTTGACAAAATAAGACAATTGTATTAGCATTTAAGATAACAAAAATGTTAATTTACAATCGAATGACAAAGTTAATGTCTAAAATTACTGGTAAGCATAACAATATACATCAAGTTATTTCATCTTAATTACACTTCATTCTATAAAGGAGAACATATAGATTAGATATTCAATTGACCTAAACAAAAAGAAAATAATCAATGGAAAGGGGTCTTAGAAAGTATAAAATATTGTATGTCATTGAATATACAAAAGACAAATAGCAATTACCTAAATCAAATTTTGAAATACTTCCTTTTAGATGACATTAATTGTTGTATTTAGGTGAAGATCATCTCCATTTTCAATAAGTATCCTCAACCCCTTCTTTTCTTTTAACCTTTGAAACAACAACATTCAATTGTCCATGACTGAACACTTGTCGTGGGAGATACAATCCAACATATGTAAGTGTTTGTCCCTATGATTTGTTAATTCTCATGCCAAAATAAACATATATAGAAAATTATGTTATTTAAAATTGGAGAGGAAAATTTAAGTTGTTTGTAATCAAGCTCATCCTTGGAATAAGAACAATGTCTCTAACTCTAGTCCTAATTAATATTGTGCACTTAATGACATTGTCTCTTTATTATTATTATTATTATTATTATTATTATTTACTTTTAATCTTGTTCCATTACGCAATCCATGGGATTGGTCAATATTTCTTATTAACATTAGCATGGGGTTACCTTGCTTGATGTTATACATTAAATCCTCAACTATAGATAATGAAAATTTGAACTTTGAGTGTGTTGTCCTTCCTTCCAACAAAAACTGGGAAGTAATTTCTCTTGATGCAACATTGAGAACAATATGACCACTAGAACATATAGATACTAACAATGTGTTCCAAATAAATGTTTTACCTATTTCACCATAACCATAAACAAAGAAGAATCCATTCCTATTTGTGTAAATAACATCAAGAATTGTTTCATAAGCATGCGTTTGTTTAGTGGTCAAGGAAGAGAGATAATATGCTACAACAAATCATTCAGAGTACTTTTATCATAATTCAACTCTTCAACAATCAATCTTTTTTTGACGTCCTCAACGTGAATGTTTAATGGATAAGGCATAGTTGCAAAATTCTTTAAAGTCCTACCATAACTTTGAAGTAGTTATTCAATCTCCACAAAGGTTGATTTTTAATTTTATCATTAGTTAAAATCAAGTTTGCACATACAAAAAAATGATTGTATTAATATTTTGATAAAAGATTCAATGCCATTTAGCTAGAACATGGAAGGACATGATATTACCTATGTAAACTAGTATTTTTCTTTGTTTATAGAGAATATCATCTGAAAGGAATTGCCAACATTTATTTCAAACCAACTTAATCGTAGTCATATTGTTGGATATCAACAATACTAGAAAGAGTCTCCTAAGATAATTTGTTGGTGCCCAATAACTTACCTCTTCTATTGTCTCAATGAATTCTCTATCATCTTGTAACAAACCAAGTGCATAACATGCTTCCTGAAAAGTATTGTAAGTCTTACCATTCACAGTCTTAATATCTTTATAACTCATGCATCCTTTTTTGGACATTCGATAGGATTCTCAACAAAAGTCTTTAGCACTTGATATACGGAGGCATATGTGATATGCAACCAATAGAAAATCCTTACTTCCTAGGAAATCATTTGCACTTATTAGGTTTTTAAACAAATGTAGTTGAAAATTCAATATACGCAATGTTTTTCATTCTCCATAAATTTGATTGGCCTCCATCCAACCAAAAATCACATGAATTTCTTCATAGCAGCTTTGTCTATGATCTTTTTAATTGTCTCATTATCCCTATAGACAACTTTATTTTCATTAAGGAGTTGGAATGACAATATCACAATTGGAGGCTCTTTGTAGTGAATATTAAATCTAAACAATCTCCATGTGCTACTTCACCTGCAAAAATATATGCACAATCATAATAACTTTATATTTCATCAACAACCTCTGATGAATCAATAGACTTATTGGCATGAAAAAGAGCCACTGTAACTCTATCATTGCCTTTATGGACATATTTAAAAATGTATTTTATAGAACTTGTTTGACATGTGTACTCAACATTAATGTGAGCTCTATATTTTTGAAGTAGCCATGAATTGTTTGGAGCAATATATCTATTATACAACACATCCTTCTTCTTTGTGATAGTCTTTTTATCATTTCTTTTTTGGTTCATTAGAAAACCTTCATCATTGATAATGATTCTTATCTTGAACTCTTTGGGAAAATACTTAGTACATTGTCCACCACTCATGTAAGGTGGTTCATATTTTGAACTCCACCTAATTGTGGACCACATATTACTGTGCCGTGGCAAATAAGTCAAGATTCATGCTTTGATTTGAAATTTCTGCAAATATAGCCCTATCAATATCATTAGGAGTTTTAGGCTTGAATTGTGCATAGATGAACAACAAAATATGTGCATTGGATTACCACACTTTTGAAATTCAATTGTACATAAGTAAATGTTATAATGACGAAGTTATAAACGAACAAAGTAAAATATAATCTTTTAAAACATACAAAATTTGCTTACAAACAATCAAAAGTATTAATTGTCTTCATTTAAAATATTTTTAATTATTATGTATTTTTATGAATTAAAAATATTAATTACCTTAATCAAAATGTATATATATTGGGAATCAAGTTACTCCAAGAGTAACTCTTGGTAGAGTTACTTTACTTAATAACTCTTGATATATATTGAATTTCAACAATCCAATCATTGAATATTTTGATATTATGTCACTAATCATATACACTAAATTTTTGGTAAATCGAACAATTGTAGTGAATTAATCTGATAGGTGACATTTACTTATAATTTATAAAAGTATATTATACGTTAATTTGAAATTATCTAATACAATATCAAATAATTTTTAAACTTTATAAAAATTTGTATACTTGATCTCTTCAATTAAATCTTTTAATTTAGTGTTTGGATCAATTAAATTCAATATATATAAAGAGTTATTGAGTAGAGTAACTCTAACAAGAGTTACTCCTACTCATATATATATATATAGTTCTATAAAATAATTAAATTTAATTTGACAATGATGAAACTTTTTTTTTGGGCTAAAAACAAGGTATTCTCACAGTTTGAAGATATGAGACTAATCCATCAAGGAAGCAATAGAGTACTAGTCAAGGGACAACTCTTCTTTTCATAGGTTTTGCTCTTTTCGCATAGCTATGAATCAAACTCCTATCATATGCTTAAAGGGCTCAAGCTATTAGCCATTTATGTCACACCTTGTGGGTAGAATGATGCAACTTTAATATATATGTTTATAATAAAAACAATGAATAAGAGGTATAAAGAATATAAAAAAGAAAAAAGTAAACATAATCTTGAATGCATAAATTCATGTAACAAGTACATATTTTTAATGTTTAAATCTTATAAATAATTGCATAATTTCAATATTTAAAATATATCACAATTAATTAAATAAATTATTTTATTCATCATTTTGATCACTTAGTAATTAGTTACCATAATCATAAAAATCATTTCATAAATTTAACAAAATTGATTGTCGTATTATATAAAATCAAAATCTACATAAGATTTGATAATTTAATTGATTGATTTAACATAATATATACTCTCTATAATTACATTGATTACTATAATTTTCTACTTTTATAAATTAAAAAAAAATAAAAAATTTCAATAATATTTCGATAGGAAAAGAATGAATTTAGTGTTGTCATGTGACTTCTGTAAAACCCATGCCTAACACAGTGTAAAGTTTATGATTGATATTTTTTTTATATTATTATGATTTTTAATTTATTCTCAATTATTTTTTAATTTTATATAAATATATGTATGTATGTATATATATATATATTCAAAAAATATATATAAAAATTTATAAATATGTATGTATGTATGTGTGTGAGTGTGTGTAAAAGTTATATACAAATGTGAATATATTTATAAAGAAAATATTTTTTAAAACACATATTTATATAAATTAAATTGATATAAGACATGTGTGAAAATTGCGAGTATTTGAACTTATAGATTATAATTAAAAAATAATGATGAATATAATTAAAGATAAGATATTCCTTACATAATAATTTTATTGATCTTTTTTTTTTTTACTAATAACAACTAAGAAACCCATAAATTTTCTGTAGTAATTTCAAGTTGGTTTAGTTTATTTTCAACTTTATTTTGATGTAACATTTTCAGCCTATGTATAAAAAATAATTAGGTCCTTTAAGCATGTTGGTTATGATTCAATCATGAAAAGCCAAATTTGGTAGACACATAGTCAATGTATCATTATTTGACACAACCAATAATGAAACAACACATTATTAAAAAATTGAAAAAAAAGAATAATTTCCTCAATATTTATGAATTTAGGTTGATATTGGTACCTCGACTAGGGATGGTGATTCTATTTGGGCCTTATGGATATCTGCAAAAAATATTTATTCACAATGGATAGGATAAATATCCATTCAATAAGGATGGGTCTAGAGCCGAAGATTTACCTGCAAAATTTAACGAGAATGGGTGTAGGTATGTGTACTATAGTATCCCCCCACGCACATATACATACATACATACATACATACATACATACTATATATATATATATATATATATATATATATATATATATATATATATATAGGGTTAGGATCCGTTGACACCAAGTGTCAAAGTTAATCAAATTACACCTTCAATAACTTTTTGTAGAATGCAAATTTAACTAATCCAACCATTGAATTTGATGTTCTTATCAATTAAATTAAGTATACAAAATTTCATGCAATTCTAAAATCATTTAACAATTCATCACATTACTTTATTTTAACGTAACATATATTATTAAAATATATGTAAATATTCAATGTTAGATAACATTTTTAGAAAAGTCCAAATGATGTGAAATTTGATATACATGATCATGAAGATAATATCACATAATTCAACGGTTGGCTTAGTTAAATTTGCATTTTATAAAAAGTTATTGAAGGTGTAATTTGACTAACTTTGACACTTGGTGTCAATGGATCCTGACCCATATATATATATATATATATATATAATATTAGAAAAACAATTCAAATTTCAGATAAATGTGGTAGGTGGAAATTTTAAAGGGGTTTATTTTAGGAATTTGTTATTTGTGATTCAAATTTTTAGCATTGTGTTTAGATACACAAATGTTATCAATTTGTTTATTTTAGAGACATGTTTTCTTTTTAAGATTAAGATGCTGATAGGATTTGAATTTTTATATTACACATTAGCTCTATATAGAGAGCCAAGAAATAAAAATCCAATCAATGTGTTTCATTTAAGATCTTGAGGCCATGTGGGTAATTTCGTTGTGTGCGGGGGGTTTTCCCAACAATGGTATCCGAGCTATGGTAGGGAACACATAGAAGTTTGAGATACTATTGTTTGATGGGAAAAACAAATTTTATTATTTGGAAGTACAGCATTCAAGACCTTTTAGTGCAAGAAGGTCTTGATCATGCTTTGGAAGTTGAAAAGCCAGGTGTCATGGATAAAATGGAATGGACTCAAATCCAAAAGAAAGTTGTGAGCATGATTAGCTTAGCTCTTGCTCTCAAGATCAAGTACTATGAGTTGAATGAGGCAAGCCTGAAGGCCTTTTAGGAGAAACTCGAGAGCATTTATGTATCTAAGTTGCTGACTAATCGTCTATGTTTGAAGATGGAGTTATATCAACTCAAAATGGAGATGGGAAGAAAATCTCTATGACCATATTAGCAATTTCAACTAGCTAGTCTGGTAATTGTTGAATGCAAATAGCAAAATCTCTAATGAGGAGCAAGCAGTGTTATTGTTGGCTTCATTACCAAGGTCCTATAAACCTTTGGTTCAAATGTTGCTTGTAGGGAGGAAAATGTTGAAGTTGGATGAGGTGACCGCTGCTCTAAGAGAAAGTGAGAGAATGATGAGAAGTGAGAATATTGATAATAAAGGCCATGCACTAGCTGTGGAGGATCTTGAGTGAGGGAGGAGTCATTCAAGGAGACAAGATGGGCCTAGAGGAAGATCAAAATCGTAATCGCATCTAGAACGGGATATAAGTAACGTGCAGCATTACTATTGCGAGGAGAAAGGTCATTTGTAAACAAGGTGTATAGAAATGAGGGAGGACCTATTGAGAGTTATGAAGAGAGATGGTGATAACTCTCGAACTAACGTGGTGAAAAACTTTGAAGATGAATATTTGTATTTGGCAACTATTGGGAAGGTTGTTAAATCAAAGTGGGTAACGTATTTTGCTACTTTAAAGCAGATTTGTAAAGACCAAGCGATGTTTGACACTTTGAAAACTAATGGTGACTTTGGTCATTTCAAGTTGGGAAATTGTGAAAAAATGAAGATTGAAGGTATTGGGTGCAATACCCATTCATATTAAATATAATTCGTATTAATTTAGTTATTAAGTTTAAGTAGATGAAAATGCGAGTATAACAGTCATAAAATACAAAAAGACTAAAAATACATCAAAAAGATTCTATGCAGAGCAGTACTAATCTACCATATTCCTCATACAAAAGAAAAACACTATAATATAAGTCTTCTGATCTTCGCTTGCTGAAGTATCCTTTAACTTGTATTCAGCATCATAGGGCGTTAACATCATCTTCAATAATCACGATCAATCATACATAGAAGAAAAAATAATGGAGTGAGATGTTTTGTTATAAAATCACTTTTACATATATGATAGGAAGTATACCATAAAACAAAGATAAAACACAACTAACAATAGAAGGGAGTCTAGGGTTCATTCTAAGTTGTATCAGACTATTTTTGACTAGGTATAGATCCATACTTTCCATTAGTAGGTAATAGTTCTCAATACAAATGAGAAGTGACTAGGAGTACATATACCTCATCAACATCATCACGTGGTACAATCCTTATCATCATTGAGAAAAATAACAACTAGGATATCCATTTATAGAGGTATACTCTCAAATCAATCATGAATGCTGAGCAGTTGTCGAGGTTATCGAGCTTGATTAGGCGAATATCTCGGCTTGAGGGTACTACCCTAGCCATTGGGACCTTCACCACTTGAAACCTACCCCAAGATCTCCACAAATGGGTCCCCGCCTTTCATTATGCAGCATACCAAACTGTAGCTTCTCTAGTAGAGGACCATGCCACTGCATGTCACTTGCTTTACATTACTTACCAATTTATCAAATTCTCGCTTCTACAATAGAGATTTTCCTAGTCTCATTTAATTTGAGCACCAATACAATTAACATTTCTATCTTATATTCTAAAAATTGTAAGATAATAATTTAACAATCATCAAAATTTTGGCAGTATAACTACTTATCAAAATTTTAGTAGAATAACAATTTGGTAATCACAATTTAATCACCAAAATTTTAGCAAAATAATGACTTAATAATCAAAATATTATTACTAAAATTTTAGCAGAATAATAACTTGACAGTTATAATTTAATTATCTAAATTTGAATAAAGTAACAGCTTGGCAATTATAATTTAGTAATCTAAATTTGAACAGAGTAACTACTTAGCAATTATAATTAAGTAATCAAAATTTGAGCAAAGTAACAATATAATAAAAATTTAAATTCTAACATTAAACATTATAACATTATAGGAAAATATAGTAAATTGAAAGGTTTATAGGAAAATCTTTCCTACCAACATGCAAAGTGATAATAATTTAGAACCAATCCCACTCCCCTCATTATCTCTAAGGTGGTTGATGAAGTGGATAGAATTGTTTGTGCTAAGCTTCTAGGAAAAGAACTTTACTAGTTAATGGGAAACTAGTTATGAATTTTTTTCTAGAGATAGAAGCTCTCTAATATTTCGGCTAGCTTGAGAGAGCGAGGATGAGTGAAAAATTTTGTCCCAAATGCATGGTATTTATAGAAGAAGTGTATAGGGTGTCCAAAAAGTGATGTCAGGAATCATGTAATAAAAACCTATATTTATTTATTTTTATTATGCTTTTAGACATATTAAACTTAGGTAGTAAATCACCTTATCTAGGCTTGGGGACGTGCTCCACCAACTGTCCAAGCTTCCATGTGTCAATTGTTATCTGTAGGTAAATTGGCTAGTACCAATAAAATACCTAAACTTGAAGTCTAATAATTAATTTTAATTTTTATTAATTTATTTCAACTTTTATCTATTTATTTTGTATTTTTAAGCTAAAAAAATTCATAATAAATCCATTTTAATTCAATAAGTACCAATTTTTTTATGAAAATTTTAAAATTAAATATTTTACCTATAAGTGAACTAGGATTACCATTTTCATCATTTTTGGATGTCAAACCAATATTGGCTCGGCTTATCAAACACTTAGGGGCACTTTAGTCATTTTACACAGGAATTTCAAAAAAAAAATTAAAATATTTTAATATATATGACATGATTTCAAGCTCAAACTCACATTTTAACGTCAATTAATTTTTTTCTCATGTCAGCCTTTATTGTTGAGAAATAAGGACAAAATCGTTATTTTCTAATATTTTTGGGCTCCAACTCAAAGAAATTATTAAAAATCATGATTAAATAGCTCTTGAAGTTTTTTGTGTAATGGTATGGATCAGAATTTTGAAATTCTTTCCTGATTTTTTAAAATTAAATCGTCAAATATTAGAAAAATAGTTGAAAAATTGAAATAGGGGTGTTAGATTTTTCATTATTTTGCTTTCAAAATAAAATTTTATAATGAAATATACTTAGTATAAAATTTTTAAAATATTTTGAGATCAAAAAGTCTCTAGTTGGTTCTTGTTGTTAGCTAGGGCTATTTTTGTGATTTCACAAAAATTATCTCAATAAATTTCTGAAAAATTTTAAAATAATTATTAATTATTCTAAGTATATTGATGATTTAAAAATAATTTTTAAACACTTTTAACTATTTTTGTCTATTTATTTTGTTATTTGACGAAATGGTCATTTTATTAATTTTCAGGCTTCGTTCTCTAGAAAAATCTAAACTAAGTATTACTTACTAACATGAACGTAACCTTAGGGATCAAATTTTTGAGATTCTCATCCGGCTCTACAGAAATAAATACAAAATAATTAAGAAAATAGTTTAATAGGCAAAAGTAGGGATATTACATTAGAAGTGTCAAAATGAAGCTTCACAATGACGTTATCTAAACTTTCCAAAATGAGGTTGTACCTTCTACTATTGCCAATATCATTTCATTGGGGGAGATGGCATCACAAGGTTACAACTATGTTGGTTTGAAGTGGGGATGCAAGGTGTCCAAGGATAGGCATTCGGTGTTGCAAGGGCAAAAAGATAAAATAAAAAGAACCTTTGTTACTTGGAAAGGCAAGCTTTGAGAAGGGTAAATGACTGTGGTAGAAAAGTTGAGAAGAAGGTAAATTTTTTTGATGAAGTGGTTATTTGAAAATTTTAATTGAGGAAAGAATGGTTAGAAAAACAATTCAATTTTCAAATATATATGGTGGATGGAAATTCAAGAGGGGTTGATTTTAGGAATTTGTTATTTGTGATTCAAATTTTTAGGATTGTGTTTAGATATAGAGATATTATCAATGTGTTTATTTTAGAGACTTATTTCCTTTTTTAAGATTAAGATGCTGATAGAATTTGAATTTTTGTATTATAGTTTAGCTCTATATATTAAGCCAAGAAATCAAATCCCAATCAATGTGTTCCATTTAAGATCCTAGGGCGTGTGAGTAATTTTGTTGTGTGTGGGAGATTTTCCCCAACAATATATATATATATATATATATATATATATATATATATATATATATATTATACTATATAACTATAATTAGTGTTAATGTATCATTTTTGGCAAGTCTTGAAAAGTACCACCACATGACGTCCAAGGTTAAGAATAATTATTCTTGAAGTTTATTGTTACATTTAATCAACTTACAAAATTATAACATTACATTTAAGAATGATTATTTTCTTAATATAGTTTGGTTATGTTTGGATTATTTAAAAATGATTTTTGAAATCAATTGTAGCAATTTCTTTAACAATATTTTTTATTGATTTATTGATTTTACACTTAAGTAAAGTGCGGGTAGTAGGTGCAAGTAAGGATATATAGGTACCCACAAGGTACGAAGATGGGATTAAAATTGCTACCTGCGAGAGTATGGGTATTTTATTTTTTTTAAATGTGGGTATGAGCACGAGAACTATAACGCCATAGCAGACCTACCCATTATTATCCCTAATCTCAACAAATATATTTTAAACATGCATGTGTAAAAATAAAATTCACTTAATCACTGACTTAAAAATACCATTTTTTTTATGGTTAAGGTCTTATTTTATTTTTAACTATTGGTTGATCATTCAACATTACTTTCATGAAATTAAAAAGTTAAAGAAGATAAATCGTAGAATTGACTCTAAAGATAAGGATAGAAAGCTTGGAGAACCAAAGAAGGAATTCTTATTGTTGGCTTTTGACACTGAAAGATGACCATTTCATAATGAGAGTGTAAAGTTGTAGATCTTAATTTGGTTTTTATTTAATACAACTCTATATGATAATAACAAAATGATAGTTAAGGTTAAATGGTTGGATGTGCAACATGGATATTAAAGTTACAATCTAATTCTTTTGAATTAGAGTAAAGGGTTAATTATGTTTTTGGCCCCTCATTTTTTGTCAATTTCTGTTTTTATTCCCCAAAAAATATTTTGACCAATCATAGTCCCTCATGAATTTTTCATCCGTGTTTTTAGTCCCTATCGTTAAGTGATGACTGTGACATTCACATTGGCAGCCACGTGGCTTGCCATGTGGACTACTAGTCTGATGTTGCAACCACATGACAAAAAATTATTTTTTAAAACTTGATATAATTTTTCTGGTAGTTTCACAACCGCCAGAAAATGTAAATTATGAAAATGGTCCATCATTTTATCATGATTTACATTTTTAATCCCTAAAAAAAATGTTTGACTGGTTTTTGTCCCTCAAAATTTTTTCGTTTGTGTTTTTAGTCCTTCCTGTTAACTTAGACAATTAAACTTTAATAATTAATTAATTATTATTTTCACATAATTTATAGTATTATTTTACACTCATTCTAGTTTTTTCCTCAAAATTTATTTTAACTAATAATGTATTAATTAATTATAACTCAAAAGCTTATCACAATACTTCTCTTACCTCTTCATCGATATGCTTTGATAATTTAACGTATTCATAATCTCTTATGAAAAGACTAGTAACCTATCCTCTTTGATTATCCTTTGCATTTAATCTTTATTTTATTTTTTTGCATTTTTGCTATGAAATAATATGTAAAATAACAATATAAATTATGTGAAAATAATAATTAATTAATTATTAAAGTTTAATTGTCTAAGTTAATGGGAGGGACTAAAAACACGAACGAAAAAATTTTGAGGGACTAAAACTAGTCAAACCTTTTTTTTGAGGGACTAAAAACATAAATCGTGATAAAATGAGGGACCAATTTCATAATTTACATTTTCTAGCGGTTATAAAATCACCAGAAAAACTATATCAATTTTTAAAAAATAATTTTTTGTCACGTGGTTGCCACATCAAATTAGTAGTCGACTTGGCTTCCAATGTGAATGTCATGTTATCACTTAACGGTCCAAGTTAACGGTAGGGACTAAAAACACATACAAAAAATATATGAGGGACTATGACCGATCAAAATATTTTTGAGGGACTTAAAACAGAAATCGACAAAAAATAAGGGACCAAAAACATACGTAACCTTAGAGTAAATTACATTGACACCTCCTAAGGTTTTTTTCGATTGCACATAATTCTCCTACTTTTTTTAACATTTACAACAACCTTTCTTGTAGGGGTACACAATGTAATGTTTTTTAAATAATTAAGGGGGTTAGTGTAGATAGAAAAAGGAAGGGTATCGTGTGTAATCTGAAAAAATCTCAGGGGGTGTTAGTGTAATTTACTCTTTATATTATTATCATTTTTTCATATATTACTCTATTATTTTAAATTTTACAAAAATATATGTGAGTATTTGTATATAAATATTTACACACACACATATAATTAAAAACAATGAAACATATTCAATTAATTTCTTATTAACAAATGTCTCATATCATTGTAATTTGTACAAATGTGTCTTTTGAAAAATATAATTGTATAAATATATCTATGTTTGTATAACTTATATGTGTGTGTACATACATGTATAATTTTGATAATGGATATTAATAATGAAAAATATTTTGAATGTCATTTTGTAATTGTTGGTTTTCCTAAAAAAATTGTTTCCATCACAAAGGAAAGAAGTAAATAATATTAATTAAAAAAATGAAAAAAATTATGGATATTTGACGTTAATAAGAAAATTAATGATAAGTAAAAAGATAAAATGATGGTTACATAATAATTTTTCTAATCTTATTTAGTTCTAATTAATAATAACTAAGTGTTTCCTAAATATTTTTTTTGTAATGAAACAACTTGTATCATGAGTTTTGAACAAATAAACTACAAATCTTTAATAATATTATGTTTTTTAATTTTTTTTTTATAATTTTTGACACTACAATTTTTTTATTAGTAGGTGTAGATATTAATTTAGATTTAAATACTTAAAATCTTGTTTTTTATATAAACTATTAGTTTTATAAATATGTGCCAATATAAAGTAAATTTATACACATACATAGATTAATGTCATTTTAATGTTGATATGAATTAAAAATATATGCATTTATATTTTTTCAGAGAATTTGAGAATGTGTTTCCTGATGAAGTTACCACCCTTCCTCTAGATCTTAGTGAGCTAAAGAGTTAAATAGAAGACTTATTATCCTATTAGTTCATTAGGCCCAGTGTTTCTCCTTGGGGTGAGCCTGTTCTTTTGGTAGAGAAAAAAGATGGGAGTATGAGGTTATGTGTAGAATATAGACAACTTAACCAAGTGATAGTTAAGAACAAATACCCACTCCTTAGGATAGATGACTTGTTGGACCAACTTAGATAAGCTTTGGTTTTCTCTAAGATTGATCTTAGGTCGAGATACGACTAGATTAGGATTAAGCTAGAGGACATTCACAAGACAACTTTTAGAACCCGATATGGGCATTATTAGTATTTGGTTATGCCATTTGGACTAACTAATGCTCCTGCGCTGTTCATAGATTACATGATTTCCTAGATAAATTTAGTGTAGTTTTCATAAATGGCATATTAGTGTATTCTCATATCTTAGAAGAACATGAGGAACACCTTAGGATTGTTCTACAAGTCCTTAGGAATAAAAGGTTGTTTGCAAAACCTAAGAAATGTGAATTCTGGTTAAGGGAGGTGAACTTCTTAGGACATGTGATATCCCAGAAAGGGGTAGCTGTAGATCCTAGAAAGATTGAGGCAGTGTTAAGTTGGGAGAGACTAAAGACCATAGCCCAAATTCGGAGTTTTTAGGATTAGTAGGTTATTATCGAAGGTTCGTCAAGGGATTTTCCCAACTAGCTTTGCCTTTGACTGGATTGACTAGGAAGGGACAACCTTTTGTTTGGGATGATAGGTGCGAGAAGAGTTTTTATGAACTCAACGAGAGGTTAACTTCTCCCCCAGTGTTAGTTATCCTTGACCCTTTAGGAAGCTTTAAGGTATATAGTGACGCCTTGGCAAAGGATTAGGATGTGTTTTGATTCAAGATAGGATGGCAGTGGCTTATGCCTCTAGATAATTGAGACCACATAAGAAAAGTTACCCTACCTATGACCTTGAGCTAGCGGTTGTTGCTTTTGCCCCTAAGTTGTAGAGACATCATTTGTATAATGTCTAGTTTGTGGTGCACAGTGACCATAAGAGTTGAAGTATTTGTTTGATCAGAAAGAGCTTAACATGAGACAAAGGAGGTGGATGGAGTTTTTAAAGGACTATGACTTTGAACTGAAGTACCATCCAGGCAAAGCCAATGTAGTGGTCAATGCCCTAAGTAGGAAATCTCTGCACATGTCTTCTATGATAGTTCATGAGATGCAGCTAGTAGAGGAGTTCAAGAATCTTAGTCTAAATGTGACCTTAAATGACCATAGTATAGTATTGCAAAGGATTGATGTTTCTTGTGAGTTGAAAGGTCAAATTAGAGAAGCTTAAAGGGAAGATGTAGATTTGCAAGCTTGTAGAAAACACCTTGGATTCTCTAAAGCAGAGGATGGGCCCATTCTTTTCCAAGGAAGAGTATGTGTTCCTAAGGATAATAGTTTGAGAAACCAAATTCTAGAAGAAGCCTATAAAAGTGGATTTTCAATACATCCTAGGGCTACCAAGATGTACCTAGATCTCAAGAGGATGTTTTGGTGGTCAAGCATGAAAAAGGATTTAGCGAAGTTTGTGGCCAAATGCATAGTCTGTCAATAAGTCAAGATTGAGCACCAAAAGCCATCTAGCAAGGTTTGATGGCATTTGGGTGACAGTGGATAAACTCACTAAGTTTGCTCACTTTTTACCTATTTGAGCCACTTTCTCGTTAAAAAGATTGGCTAAACTTTATTTTCAAGAGATAATGAGATTGCATGGTGTGCTAGTTAACATAGTTTTAGATAGATATCCTAGGTTTACTTCTAGGTTTTGGAAGGAACTTCATCAAGCCTTAGGAACCAAATTGAGTGTTAATATCGCCTACCATCCTTAGTCAAATGGTTAGACTAAAAGAACTATACAAACCTTAAAGGACATGCTTAGGGCTTGTGTCTTGGAGGAGAAAGGTAGCTGGGATAAGTACTTACCTTTGATAGAGTTTTCTTAAAACAACAATTTCCACTCTAGCATAGGTATGACACCTTATGAGGCCTTGTATAGTAGAAAGTGTAGAACCCCTTTGTGTTGGTTAAGATAGGTGAGAGAAGTCTTTTTGGTTTAGACATAGCTTGGGAAACCACCCAAAAGATCCAAATGATTAAGAATAAGTTGCAAGTGGCTCAAAGTAGACAAAAGAGTTATGCCAAGCAAAGGAAAAAACCTTTAGAGTTTGAGGAAGGTGACCATGTGTTCTTAAGGTATCCCCTACCACTAGCATTGGAAGGGCTGTTAGGGCTAAGAAGTTGAATCCTCATTTCATTAGCCCTTTCTAAATCCTTTACAAAGTTGGCATGTGGCCTATAAGATTGCCCTACCTCCATCTTTATTAAATCTTCATGATGTATTCCATGTCTCCCAGCTTAGGAAATATGTTAAGGAACCTTCTTATGTCATTTGAACTGAGTCGATACAATTAAGACTTGACCTTACCTTTGAGTCCAAACTGATTTGAATTGTTGTAGTGTGAAAACACTCAGGAATAAACCATTCCCTTGATTAAGGTTGTTTGGGATGGGCTTACCTCTGAAGAAACTACCTGGGAGAAAGAGGATGAGATGAGATCAATTCATCCGCAGCTTTTCGTCTCATATATGTCATGAGTTACAATTTTCGAGGCCAAAATTTTTTGTATGGACGGGAGAAATGTAATCACTAAATTCTTGAGTAATGTAATCATATATGTTTTTATTATCCGTACTCTAATGATTAAAATGTAAAGCTTAAGGTAATACCCCTTAGAATGTTACAGGTTGCTAATGCCATCTACTATTCAATCACATGTAATTATTCCAAAATCTTGGGAAATAGGAACAACATGATAATTTTTGAGATGGGCAAGTTTGCGATAAGGACTTCTTAGTTGTCGATGTCAATGCTTTAAAGGTCACATTGTTGTGGAGGTGATAATGGAACTCGAAAAAAGTGGGTTAGGTGTGGTTGAGCCTGGTCTGAGTGTCGAGAGGATGTGATAGCAAAGCTCCAATGTTCTTGGCATTGATCACAATGAGAAGGGCATGTGGCTATGGCTTTAACAATGATAAAGTAGAGTTTGAGATCTAAAGAAGAATCCTTGCTGAGATTTCAACTTGTTGAACTTCTAGATGCTCAATCTTCTGGTTTTGACCGTGGATTGATTGAGTTTGCTCTTGGATCAAATTGAGGAAATATTCACACTTAAAGGTGTGACCATTGGGAAAAAGGTGATTTTGATCCTTCACTATTGGGACAGGGGGTTGAAAGCTTGCAATATGTGATGGCCTCCTTGATCCTTGATAAACCATTTGGATTATCTAATTTTTCTTATTATTTTGATGGGATTTTTAACCTTTTTTATATAAATTTTAACTCATTTTGTCCTTAATTAAATAAATTTTAGAATGTTAGAATGAAGAATGTTATTTTTTTTTATTTTCTAAATTTTTAGTACAATTTTTATTTATTTTCTTATTTTTCTTTTGTTTATATTTTAGGAAGTAAAAAGAAGACTAAAAAGAGCTTTGGACAGCTCCCTTTATTAGAAGCTACCCGACCCATGAATAAAAAAGAGGAAAAAAAGAAGATTGGGGTATCACTTTCTATTATAGACTCTTTAGTCATCATCAAGGATTCCCTCTCTCTCAAGGAGCTACACAGACATAAAGAGAACAATTAAGGTGGAAGCTCATGTCTTTTTAAGCGTTAATGGAATTATATCTTTCTTCCTCTTTATCTTTTGTTGTTTATAGTTTTTCTATGTCTAGCTAAACCCTTTTTTGTTAGGGTTAGGTGGATTTCTATGTAACCTATGGATATTTGATCCGAGAATTTTAATAAATTTTTGTTTTTCCTATCTTTGTGTTTGTATTCTCTTTCCTTAATACTTCTTAAGACTTAATCACCCTTAAAAAGATTTTTAATCTATTTAGTAAATGAGAATCTGCTCTATAGATGTGCTTTGAGACACAAACTGAGCTATCCTTTAGGTTAGTGATAGTCATTGGTTGCTTGTTACCATTAAGGATTTCTAATGTTAGCCTTATTTCTTTTTATTTTCACCTAAGGAATTAGGGTTGTTAATTGGGTACAAAGAATTAATATTTAAATAAATTAGAAAATTTGATAGACAAAGGAAGAAATAAAATTGAATTAAAAATCCAAATTAGAAATTCTAGGTGAAATTGAATGAATCTTAATTCCAATGTTTTCTCCAATTTCATTAAACCAATTTTCTTATGTTCTTGCATATTAAAATAGAAAAGCCCAAAAATAAATCTTTCTTATTTTTTCTTTAAATTTTAATTCTTGTTTCTTTCTAAACCAATCAATCATAAGTCATTCTTCTTGGTTCCTTTTTTTTTTTTTTTGGAAAAGCAAACAACCTTTTATTGAATATTAAGTGGGTTAAGATCGCAGCACAAGTGGTGCATACACCTATAGCCTAACAAAGATTACAAGATAGTGACTGGCCCACATAAAACAAAGTATATACAACTTATTAAGGAATAACAAATGGGGCTCCAGCTAAGGAATGAAGGTATTAATCAAATCTGTGTTGGTTGCATTTACCTAATAAGTAAGAAGCATGTACATGTATGCCATGAATAGCCCAATGAGACACTTGCAACTACAATTCCCCCACTATGTGATGCAGTCACAATATATTGTGTGAGCTTTATGTATTTAGATTAAAACTTTCACAAAAATAACATCCACTTTCATTGGCTTTAATATAAGAGTAATCAAGAGTGTGGCTCCTATCATAATTTCCACGTCCTAGCACATCTTTATGTGATGCACATGTACTTGTACCCTCAACAAGAGTTAAACTTCGTGCATATCACCAATCATTGCATCACAGACCAAATTTTTCTAATATAGGCCACACCACAAGTTGTACATTAAGATAGTGTATATCTATATCAGTTTCTATTTCTTAACCCCCGCCTATCAAAAGGCCACCACAAGCAAATGTTACCTCCTCCACACCATTAAAACCCAAATACTACCAATTGTTGCACTAAACTGGCATAACCACTAAAAAATACACATTCAGCCTCTCGCTTGCCAACCTCCCACCGAATAAATATCCTGATTAAGTTGCTATGCAGGTTAACGCTTCTTACATCAAGGTACAATCGTCACGACACCCTTTTTTCTCTTTAGTATTTAGCTCGAAACAATGAAAATGGTTTAGAGACTAGCAAGTCAGGGAATAATTGAAACATTTTCTCCTTGATTTAAGCAAACTCCAACATGTGAGTTTGACAACTTCTAAAATATCCTGAATATGCATAGTTTTAGACTTGAAACCATGTTATTATGGGTTTTCCAAATGGCCCATACCACTACAAACCAAATCACTTGCCACCCTTCAAAATCAATACCTGTATGCCATGAGAGTCCCTGAAACTATTAGAACCAAAGACGCAGAAGCGTCTAGATCCTCAAAGTTTGGAAGATAACAAACTTATTAATGTTCAAGTTTCTGCCAAAGAACTCAACTCTTTGCAGCATACAAGATTCCCTTTTAAGACCGTCCAGTAGACATGTCAGAGAAGACCGTCCAAGTAGACGTGTCAGAGAAGACCGTCCAGTAGATGTGTCAAAGAAGACCGTCCAATAGACGTGTTTAAAGAAGATCGTCCAGTGAACAACTTAAGATGATCGTCTGAAGAATAAATTCAAATATCTGATGCAAGCTTCCAACAACAAACATTCAAATGGCTAAGTTCTATTTTTGAACATCCAATTTATTTATGCTAGTTTTTCTTGAAACTAACATATTAACTATCTAATGATCTAACGTTCAAATTGTTTGAAGCATTTAATTGTATCAGAATCATTCTAGTGCAAAAGCGCAGCAAAAACAGATAAAGCAAGTCAACTTATCAAGCTGCCATGCCGAATGAAGAATGTTCAGAAAAGTAGCTCGTTAGCATAATCCTGAGCTTTCCTCTTTAGTGCAAGTCTAAAAGCTGCCACGCCTGATCACTCTGAAAGGACAGTTTGCACGCCCTTCTTTGCATAACGAAATCAAGTCTTCAATGGATCTTTTCTCTAAAGACTATATATATATATATATATATATATATATATATATATATATATATATATATATATATATATATACCAAGGAAGAACTTCATAGATACATACGTGCTTGGTGCAAAAATTCTTAGTTAACAAATAACTTTTGAACAATTAATAGAAGCGTCCAGTGGACGATAGCAAAAATCTTGTAAAGATTTTCAGAGTGTGCTTGAGCTTTATCTTTCAAATCCTCACTACGTGAGTTGATATCTTTATAAAAACACTTGTCTGTGTTGTGAAAGCCTGGAGAGGCTTAGTGTAAAAGAATACTTGGGTTAAGCAATCTGGGGTGATTGTTGTGTAAAGCCTGAAGAGGCCACGAACAATACTTGTATCCATAGTTGGTTAGTAAACACCTTTGGGTGAAAGGACTGGACGTAGCTCAGGTTGATCGAACTAGTATAAAAACTTTCTGTGTTCTTCTTCTCTTTATCCCTGAGCTTGAAAACTTTTTCAAACTGTTTTACTTGTTTAAAAAAAAAAAGGGAAAAAGGTTTTAAACACACAATTCAACCCCTTCCTTCTTGTGCGCTTTTTCTATTTCAATTGGTATCAGGTCTCGGTCTCTTGGGGTTGAGCATCTAACACTGCAAGGGTAAAACAATCCTGATCACTCATGGAAAACGAAGGACAAGTCGTTAATAGACCGCCTCTCTTTAAAGGACAAAAGTACGATTATTGGAAGCAAAGAATGATAGCATTCTTTGATGCATGTCACATAGACATGTGAGACGTAGTAGAAACCGACAACTACCTGCCCCTTGACCATGATGGAGTCGAGCTGCTAAGAAGTCAATGGACAGAATCTCACAAATAGAGGTATCTTCTAAACTCAAAAGCTAGAAATGCTATGATGTGTGCCTTATCTGAATCTGAATATGAAAAGGTACATAGCTTAAAATGTGCTAAGAAAATGTGGGACACCCTCGCTCTTGCCTACGAAGGCACTTCACAAGTAAAGAGGACCAAGTTGAGCTTACTCGTAAGACAATACGAACTCTTTACGATGGAAGAAAATGAAACTATCGAACTCATGTTTGGTAGATTTCAAACTATAATAAATAACCTGAGATCCTTAGGTAAAACCTATGACAATTATGATCACATTGACAAAATCTTGAGAAGTTTGCCTAGGCAATGGAGACCGCAGGTTATAGCCTTAAGAGCTTCCAAGGATCTAACAACTCTCTCAATGGAAGAGTTACTTGGAACTCTTAAAGTCCATGAACTGGAGTTGAAGCAAGACGAAGGACAGAAGAAGAAGTCCATCGCTCTAAGCGTCTAGCGTCCACCCAGAGGATCATCGTCCAAAGCCCTAAACGTGGAAGAATCCTCTAAGGAAGAGTCCGAAGAGAATGACTCTGATGAAGATAAAATATCCTTCATCTCTAGAAAAATATAGGCTATGTGGAAGAAGAAAGGAGGATCCAGAGCTAAAAACTTCACAAAGAAGTTTAACAAGGCACCAAAAGAAAAAAATCCTTCAGTCTGTTATGAATGCAAGAAGCCTAGACATTTCAGAGGTGAATGTCCCAATTTGCAGAAGGACGAAAAGAAGATGTTCTTCAAGAAAAAGGGTCTCATGGCTACCTGGGAAGACATTGACCTATCTTCATCAGATGAAGAAGGAGAGGAAGAAGCCAACCTGTGTCTCATGGCAGAGACCAGCTCTGATAGATCAGATAATAAGCAAGACGAAGAGATAAACTTTGATAACTTAATATCTCTACAAGAAGCCTATAATGATTTGCTTGCTAACTCATCAACTTTCTCAATAGGATATAAAGAACTAAAAAAGAAATTTTCAAAAATAACAAAAGAATTCAATTTGCTCAACGAAGAGTATAAAAAGGTTTTAAAAGAAAATGAGCTTTTAAAAAGAAAGAACATTTCAGAAGAGACATCCTCTCATGAAGTTTTTGAACTTCAAAAAGAAGTCACTCATCTAAAAGAAAGTTTGTCCAAATTTGTTAATGGAACTGAGAACCTAAATAAAATTCTATGTTATAAAAAAAATCCTCATGACAAATCTGGACTTGGTTTTATTAAGGAAGAAAATTTTAAACCTAGTAAAAACATAACTTTTTGTAAAATATGTGGAAAGAATGGGCATGAATCAACAGAATGTAGATATCATCCAACGAAGAAGGAGTCCAATGCTTTCAGAACTAACAGAAAAGGAACTAAGTCCATTTGGGTACTTAAGTCTATGATAATACCTATTGCAGATTTGCTTGACAACCGAAAGAAGACCCTAATCATGGTACCTGGACAGTGGGTGCTCACGACACATGACGGGAGAAAGGTGTATGTTCCAAAGCCTACAACCCAAGAATGGTGGATGGGTCACCTTTGGAGGAAACCAAAAGGGAAAGATCACAGGAATAGGAACAATCAGTAAGCACTATTTCCCCTCCATTGAAAATGTTTTATATGTTGAAGGACTCAAACACAATCTACTGAGCATAAGTCAATTATGTGACAGTGGACACAATGTCTCCTTTGACAAAGAAAAATGTATTGCCAAGAATCTAGATGGATCCATACTATTCTCTGCTAAGAGGCAAAGCAATGTTTATAAGATTGATCTCAATGACCTCACAAATCAAAATGTATCGTGTCTAGTATCCATCAAAGAGAATCAATGGACTTGACACAAGAAGCTTGGACATGCAAACTTGAGACTAATCTCAAAGCTAAATAAGCATAACCTCATAAGAGGACTTCCACATCTTGCTTACAAGTCTGATGTTCTCTGTGATGCATGTCAAAAAGGGAAACAAGTAAAAAGCTGTTTTGAATCAAAAAATATTGTTTCCACAACTAGACCTCTTGAGTTACTACATATTGATTTGTTTAGTCTAACCAGAATAGCCTCCTTTAGTGGAAAATGATATGGATTAGTCGTAGTGGACGATTACTCTAGATGGACATGGGTTATGTTCTTAAAACACAAGGATGAGTCTTACAAGATCTTTTCAATCTTTTGCAAAAAAAATTCAAAATGAAAAGGCATTTGCATAGCTTCAATCAGAAGTGATCATGGAGAGGAGTTCAAAAACAAAAGTTTTCAAGGGTTCTGTGAGGAGAACGGAATTCTTCACAACTTCTCTGTACCACGAACACCACAACAAAATGGTGTGGTAGAGAGAAAGAACAGGTCATTACAAAAAATGGCTAGAACCATGCTAAATGGCAATTCCACTCCTAAGCACTTCTGGGCTGAAGCAGTAAACACTGTATGTTATTTACAAAATAGAATTTATATAAGACCTATTTTGAAAAAGACTCCTTATGAATTGTGGAAAGGTCAAATACCTAACATATCATATCTTTATCCCTTTGGATGCTAATGTTTCATCTTAAACACTAAGGACAATCTTGGAAAATTTGATTCTAAGTGTGATAATGGAATATTGTTAGGTTATTCCGAAACATCCAAGGCCTATAGAGTTTACAACTCTAGAACCTTAACAGTTGAAGAAGCCATCAATGTTAAATTCAATGACAATAAGCCTGATAAAGAAATATTAGAGCTAGACGATTCATTTGTAGATATGAAGCTAGAAGATGCCAGACCTTCAGCGTCCAGAGATCAGATAGACGATCCAAAAGAAGAAGAAAAAGAACAACTGGATGCTTTTGGCAAATGAAGACCTATTATCCAGATAATTAAATTCTTGGAAACGTTCTAGATCATGTCAGGACAGGATCGACCTTCAAGGAGCAAGCTCAAACTGCTTTGATTTCTCAACTGGAACCAAAAACAGTGGACGAAACTCTCCTGGACGATGGTTGGATCAGCACCATGAAGGACGAACTTAGTCAATTCGAAAAGAATGATGTTTGGATGCTAGTTCTTACACCCAAGAACAAGTCTATTATTGGAACAAAGTGGGTGTTCCGCAACAAGCTAGATGAAGCTGGCAAAGCGGTAAGAAATAAAGTGAGACTTGTAGCTCAAGGCTACACTCAACGAGAAGGTATAGACTTTACCGAAACCTTTGCACCAGTAGCTAGATTAGAAGCCATTCGCATCTTACTTTTATTCGCTGCTCATAGTAATATGAAGCTTTATCAAATGGACGTAAAAAGTGCATTCTTGAATGGCATAATAAACGAGGAAGTCTATGTGAAACAACCTCCTGGTTTTAAGGGTGATACTTTTCCAAAATATGTTTACAAACTGAAAAAGGCTTTGTATAAACTTAAACAAGCTCCAAGAGCTTGGTATGAAAAGCTAAGTTCCTTTCTTTTAGAAAATGGTTTTACTAGAGGAAAAGTAGACACCACTCTCTTTCGCAAAGACGTTAAATCACACTTTATTATTGCGCAAATATATGTAGACGATATTATATTTGGTGCTACTAATGATGCTTTATGCAAGGATTTTTCTAAGATCATGACAGCAGAATTCCAGATGAGTATGATGGGAGAATTAAAATTCTTCCTGGGATTGCAAGTAAAGCAGACTGCAAATGGCATATTCATACATCAAAAAAAATATGTCAATGAACTTCTCAAGAAGTACAAGATGGACGATGCCAAGGAAATGAGTACACCTATGCATCCATCGTCAATACTCAGCCTGGACGACTCTTCTAAAAAGGTAGACCAAACTACATACTGAGGTATGATTGGGTCTCTTTTATATCTCACAGCGTCCAAACCTGACATTATGTTCAGTGTATGCTTATGTGCCCGTTTTCAGTCTGACCCTAGAGAAACTCATTTAACAGCCATTAAGAGAATTTTTAGATACTTAAAAAGGACCACTAACCTTGGTTTGTGTTTTAAGTCAAACAAAGAATATAGGTTAATTGGTTACTGCGATGCTGACTATGCAGGAGATAGAATAGAACGCAAAAGCACCAGTGGAGAATGTCACCTCATTGGTGAGAATCTAGTCGCCTAGATAAGCAAAAGACAAGGGACGATTGCCTTGTCCACAGCGGAAGCAGAGTATGTCTCAGCTGCGTCTTGTTGCTCACAACTTTTATGGATTAAGCATCAGTTAGAAGACTACAGTATCTACGAGAGTAACATTCCTATCTTTTGTGATAACACTGCTGCTAAAAAATCTATCTAAAAATCCTATTTTACATTCTCAGGCAAAGCACATTGAAATAAAACATCATTTTATAAGAGATTATGTTTATAAAGGAATTGTCGATATTCATTTTGTTAACATTGAAAATCAATTGGCAGACATATTTACAAAACCCCTTCCTGAAGATAAACTCATCCATATTCGAGATCTTCTTGGTATGGAATTTATAAATGAATAATCTATTCAACATGCCTTGACCGTCTAAAGATGTGAGCATCCAATGTATTGTAGCGTCCAATATTACATCGTCCACTTGCATAGCTTTTCGTATTCCATAACAACTTACATTTATGTGTGCATAAAGATCCTTATCCGTACTTAATTTTGATTTCCCCGAAAATGATTTGAAATAAATGCCTTATTCCGGTCTGAGTCACTCATGCGTCGTATAACCAACCTCGAGAAATGTAAGCACCTGACCTAGCATTTATTGCACATCACCTCTCTGTTCGAAATTGAAAGAACTGCCAAAAAGCAAAACTTTTCGGTTTCTTCATATACACTCAAACCTAAACCAAACACTCACATCTTCTCAAATCCACCTGAACTTTCTTAGTCTCTCGAAACCTCTCAAACCTTAACAATCTTTCAAGCTCTCAGATATGGCAACTGAAAAGGCTGGTCCTGCTGCAAAGGCCATGGCTCATGTGGAGAGCCTAGACAAGGCTATTGTTCTTATCGAAAGTCGTTTCAATATCCAAGCTCTGGAGGACATGGGTGTGAATGTAATGGACAACTTGCTCAAATGTGGAATTCCCAACTACTTCCACTTGAATGAAATCATATACCCAGAATTCATCAGACAGTTCTAGAACTCTGCTATTTTCTCAAATATGGACATCATTAGAACTGCTCTAGGAGTTAAGGTCACACTGTACCTTGACTTTGTTGCCCAAGCCATTGGCTATGAGCGGGCAGGGTCTTGCATCAAGAATGGCTGGGAAAGTAATTTTGGAGGACATGACACGGTAGATGCTGCTTTGATAGGTCCAGAAGGGGAAGGGCCAGTAGAATACTGCAAGTTGACAAAAGAGGGGAAGATATTCCAACAGTTTCTGAACAAGGAAATCCTTCAAAAGGCTGGATTGAAGGACAGTGTTACCTTCTTGCATAGGTTCACGCTGTTCCACATGATCACAAGCCAATAGTTCAACCTGCCGCACCTCATCCTGAGCAACATCTTTAGGACCATGAGATGACGCGGAGAGTGCGACCAGATCACCTATGCCGCTCTACTTAACAGACTTTTCTAGCAACAGCAGGTGTATCATGCCTTTTTTGCTCTATCTATTGGAGAGCAAAACCAGATTAGGATTCTGGGTGGTGGCCATCGTTTCACTCAATTGCCGTTTGCAGGCAACAATGTTGCACAGATGAAGGCTGGGTTCGTACTGAAGCCTTTGGAGACCACATCCAAACTAGTGGACGATAAAAAGGAAGTTGCTGAGATGGCACCTCTGCAGACAATTGAACCAATCTTCCAGCTTGCTAAGCCGATGGATGACGAGGCATTGTTTGTGAATCCAGTTGCTGCCAGACTGTCCACCAAGAGGAGGTCGTCCAAGACGCAAGCGACTAGGGTAACAAGATCCAAGACCCAAAGACCTTCAACTTCGCCTGCTCTTCTTGCAGCTACTCCTATCACTGCCTTTGCTCCTTCACCTGCTCCGGCACAAGCTCCTTCTAAGAGACG
The DNA here is from genome assembly GCA_004329165.1 of Spatholobus suberectus. Classification (NCBI taxonomy): domain Eukaryota; kingdom Viridiplantae; phylum Streptophyta; class Magnoliopsida; order Fabales; family Fabaceae; genus Spatholobus; species Spatholobus suberectus. The sequence continues at coordinate 14,688,577 of QUWT01000781.1, read as the reverse complement.
GTTGATCGTCACTTCTGACGACGAAGACGATGAGCCAATTGGTAAGCTTGTCAAGAAGCAGAAAGTTGCCATGTTTGATGTTCCTGTTCAACCACAACCACAACCATCTACCTCATCCAAACGACCAGCAAAAGCACTGTCAAGGGAAGCACAATCCAAGAAAAGTAAGCTTTCCTCTCCTGTTGCTAATGAACCTATTAGTGACATGACTGCATCAATCTTTATTGAACCTTCTGAACCTCTTACCCAAACACAAGCCTACACAAAAGCCACACCTGAACCAGACTTGTTGCTGACTGGTGACAAAGGTTATACCTGCACCATCCCTACCCCCGGCATATCTAAGACACATCTCTCCATCAAGCCTACTAAATCACCTTCCTCCTCAACCATCATTTCCTTTCCTACATCTTCCACCCCCTCAGACACCTTGACCAAAACCAAACAGAAATGGCCTCTACTCTTTGTTGAAGGCAACCCCCAAAATCGCATAGACGACAATGCTATTATCTTGCGTCCAGAGCTCCCTGAACCTGTTTTTAGTTTTGATTACTCTCCACTTGATCTTGACAAGTACATGAACGACTATGTCCATCAACCTTCGGAAGCTTATCTAGCACTGCCTCCTGGGGCTATTGAACATTTACCGCTCAAGCGGTTTATCAGACGAAGGTACCCAAGAGTTGTACGAGCTTGGCGCATCAATGCACATCCTCCTGGAGTACTTCAACACAGAGTACCTCTAGTAGACCACATCGAGAGGGCTCTGCAACAAAGGAAACCTGAGGGCGAGCAGACTGTTCACATAAGGCCTGCAAATTTGAAGTTTCGGCCTCTAGACTCGACAGAAGATGGATTCTTTCCATCTTCCTTTAAGCATATGTTTTACAACACTTTCAAAGGTTCCACCACCTTGAAGTTTCAACTCTTCATTCCTCCATCATAACATATCCAACCTTCCACATCCATCCGCATCCAACCAGATCGCGTCTGCCCAAGACTGCCAATCATAGATGACAACCGCAAAAAGAAGAAGATTATGACCAAGGCACTATCCTTACCTTTGCCGTCCAGAGCTGATGTTCAACAACATTCAACTCATTCCCGTGAATGGTTCCTAGCTCAGCGTTTTCATACAGACTTGGACGAGGCCAATGTTGAACGCTTCTGGCATCAACATATGTTCCTATGCAAACAAGAAGCGTCCAGTAGTGGAGTTTCAGCAACGAACTGTGAAGTCACGCAGCGTCCAGCTCATGTATTTAACTTTTCAAACTCTTCAGCTGCCTTTGTTCGTCCAGCAAACGAGCGTCCACTCCTTGGTACAAAAACTTCTATCCTATACACTATGATTGCCGCTCTTACTCACCATAAAAATTTTCAACCACCCTACCCTTGGACCTCTCCACGTCCATACCAACTAGAGGTACAAGACTTAAAGCATCTCGAAGCACCTCCTCCCCCCTCTAAAGCTCTTCCACCCACTCCTTCCCAACCACCATCACCTACACCTCCACCTCCACCACCGCCTACTCCTGGCTCTCAAGCCTCCGTAAGCCTTCCTATCTTTTCTTCTGCCCCTTTACCCTTTCCCCCTGTTGACCCCGTCGTTCAACAATACGTTGCAAACCAACTGCAACCCATCTTCACCCTTCTTTACCAAATTCTCCAGAACCAACAAGCTCTCCTACACCTTCCTGAACCTTCCCCACGTCCTCCTCCACTGCTGTAACAGTGACTATGATGACGTCTCCCTTCTCTCTCTGTCTGCTTTTTGCTAATGACAAAAAGGGGAGAACTAGAAAACTATAGCTTTTTTGTTTTGCTATTTTGTATGATCTTCCAGTACAATAAAATACATGTTTTATTCTAACATATTTTAAATGTTGCTCTATTTATGGTTAAACTTATAACTGTTAGATATAATATGATCTGACTCATGATATTTTATTCGATATGGATTTAAACTAATATTTCTTGTATCTCAAAAGTATACAAAATCTTGGAATATCAGACTCAGGGGGAGCATAGTAAGTCTTTCGAAAACTCTTTCATGCATTCCTTTATATTCTAGTAAAAACTTAAAAATTAATAAGATTTGTCATCATCAAAAAGGGGGAGATTGTTAAAACTAAAGACGTAGAAGTGTCTAGATCCTTAAAGTTTTAAAGATAACAAACTTATTAATGTTCAAGTTTCTGCCAAAGAACTCAACTATTTGTAGCATACAAGCTTCCCTTCTAAGACTATCCAGTAAACGTGTCAGAGAAGACCGTCCAAGTAGACGTCTCAAAGAAGAGCGTCCAATAGACATGTCAAAGAAGACCGTCTAATAGACGTGCTTAAAGAAAATCGTCCAGTGAACAACTTAAGATGATCTTCTGAAGAATAAATTCAAATATTTGATGTAAGCTTCCAACGACAAATATTCAAACGGCTAAGTTCTATTTTTGAACGTCTAATTTGTTTATGCTAGTTTTTCTTGAAACTAACATATTACCTATCTTATGATCTAATGTTCAAATTGTTTGAAGCATTTAATTGTATCAGAATCATTCTAGTGCAAGAGCGCAGCAAAAACAGATAAAGCAAGTCAACTTATCAAGCTGCCATGCCGAATGAAGAATGTTCAAAAAAGCAGCTCGTCAACACAGTCCTGAGCTTTCCTCTTTAGTGCAAGTCTAAAAGCTGTCACACCTAATCACTCTGAAAGGACAGTTTGCACGCCCTTCTTTCCATAACGAAGTCAAGTTTTCAACGGATATTTTCTCTAAAGACTATATATATATATATATATATATATATATATATATACCAAGGAAGAACGTCATAGATACATACGTGCTTGGTGCAAAAATTCTTAGTTAACAAATAACTTCCGAACAATTAATAGAAGCGTCCAGTGGACGATAGCAAAAATCTTGTAAGGATTTTCAGAGTGTGCTTGAGCTTTAGCTTTCAAATCCTCACTACGTAAGTTGATATCTTTGTAAAACACTTGTCTGTGTTGTGAAAGCCTGGAGAGGCTTAGTGTAAAAGAGTACTTGGGTTAAGCAATCTAGGGTGATTGCTGTGTAAAGCCTGAAGAGGCCATGAACAATACTTGTATCCAAAGTTGGTTAGTAAACACCTTTTGGGTGAAGGGACTGGACGTAGCTTAGGTTGAGTGAATTAGTATAAAAAATTTCTGTGCTCTTCTTATCTCTATCCCTGAGCTCGAAAACTTTTTCAAACTGTTTTACTTGTTTAAAAAGAAAAAGGGAAAAAGGTTTTAAACGCACAATTCAACCCCCCCTTCTTGTGCGCTTTTTCTATTTCAGAAACTATTGAAAGTGACCACACACCTCATTATGTAACATTGCAGAATAGTCTAACCATCTTAAGCACTCCATCCACACTTGTGAGAACCACTTGCACATGTGAAACAAGTGATTAATGATCTCCATCTTCTGTCGATACCCAACCCACAAATAAGCATCACTTGCCAGTATTTCCCTTCGGCTCAAATCATCTTTTGAGGCAATTATATTTTGTATTAATTTCCACGTAAATATGACCATTTTTAGAGGTACATCCTTATTCCACATCTTCCTCCAGCACACCTCAAGGGACACATCACTTGGCTCTATGAGGGTCTTATATGTTGAATGAATAATGTAAGCACCAAGTGAATCCTTCTTCCATTTCCTTCTATCAAACCCACTTTTCGACAAACCTACCTTACCTACCACTTGCTTAAATTGTTCAAATAACTCCAACTCCTACTAAAAGAACTCCTTCCTCTAAAACCACATCCAAACCCATCTCACACCCACTCATTCTCCTAATTCTGCCACTGTTGCCTCTTTATTTCTTGCTAAAGAGTATAACTTATGAAATTGTTCACACAATACTCCACCCAATGATCCGTCTAGAAATAAGTGTTTTGAATGTTACTCACCACCTTATCCATGGACTCGCTATTTTTTTTTTAAAAAGAGATTCAATTTTAGAGATAATACCTATTGAAGCCCTAAAGAAGGAAAGATAGTAGATCAAAATGGTTGACAGAGTTGCCCTTAAAAGAACAACACAGCCTCTAATGGATAATTGTTGGCTTGTTTAGGGCAATTGTTAGTTCTTATTAAAACTCATTTTAATTATTACTTGCAATGATCTTATACACTTGCTGAAGTTTCATCAATCCTCCATTTGCCTTTATTGGATAGAGGAGGCAACGTTATCTCGTTGTTGATGGTGAGAAGAATTCTTGCAAATGTCCACCATCGTTGTATATAAAAGAATTGACTATTGATGTAAAGAAACAAGTAAACACAATCAACAACGGAGATTGAGTCCTTCAATGGGTGAAAACATTGGGGGAGTGATCTCGTGCTTCGTGGTGTCTAAATTTGATGGTGACACTGGAAGGGTGGTCTTTGATAGTGATTGCTGAGATATTCTCGTCAATGGTAGGAGATTTGCTTTCAAGGACTTTAACTCTTAAGTAAGGTGCAAAAAAAGGAGAAGAAAATCAAGGAAATACGTGCATCAAAATGTTGGATTTTGGGTTTAAATAGTTCCATTGACCTATCTTTTAGCAATAAATGCAATTATAATGTGATTAATCATTTTTGAAATGTTCAAAAAATATTTAGTTAGCCATTATTTGGTTTAAATGATAAATTGTTCTAAGCAACATGTTGACCATTCAAGAAAGCAGTCGTAGCATATTTGGATAATAGGTTGATCTAGATTCCAATATCTCGCTATAGTTGAGTCGAGTCTTGTCTAGAAAAATATTGATAATGCTTGTATATGTCGATTACTTTGTTGGGATTTAACAATGGTTATTTATAATTTTTTTGCTTATGTGGCTTGCGTAAACTCAAGATTTATTTTTGTTTTCCTTTTTTTTTTTAGAGATTTGTCTTTTAAAATTTTAGCCCCTATGTAAACATTTGGACCATGTAAATTGATTAGGCTTGAGAGTATTTTCTTTTATTATTATTAAAAATGTCATATAATAACAAAAATATTAGATATATTGGGATTGTCTTTGTTTGTCTAACATCAACCATTGTCTAATAAAAATTAAACTTTTAGTATAAACATTGTGAATTTATACTAATAATACGAGTTACTAATAGTATATATCAATATTTATATTAAAATATAGTTTATTTAACATGATACATCATACTATTAATTTAGACTTGAATTGTTTATCCTGATAGTTTGATTTCTGTTAGGTAAACGTTATATTTACTAGTATTACAAAGACTTTAAGATTAGATGTTTTTTTTACATTCTAGATTGCTTTTACATACGAATATGTAAAATCAACTAATATAGAAAATGAATATTTTTAGATCAGTTCTAGACAGAAATGATCTAGATACAACTGATATAGAAAGATGTAACAAGGTTTTTTTTCTTTTTAATAACATTACAACTACATTTCCTCCTTTATATACTATACATTCTAATACCAAAACTATAAATGCTCACAAAACACTTAATAGTTTTATTTCATTATTGTATATAATACATCTCATATATCAAAATATAAGTGTAATTTTCTTATTACAATGACTAAACTGAAAATAACTGCAATTCATTACATGTCTTTTTATTTTTGTTTGATTTAATAGAAATTCAATTCCTTCTTCTGATGTAGCTCTTTTTCCCTTTTTGTTCCATATTTTTGTTATTATAAATCCCCACTTGAATTATATTCGTTCATGTTCAATAAAGCTATCACCATTGTTGTGTATGCTCCAACACCCATTTTCTAGTGGTGATAACTTTTCAAAGATGAATGAATATAACCTGAGTGAGAGGTTTATAATAACATAAATTTGAAACCAAAAAAGAGGGAAAGAAAGCTACCTTAAAAGACAAACTTAGATTTCTATTGGATCAAACCAAAAAAAAGAAAAGAAAATACATGATCAAATGATAGACAGTCCAATAGATGAGGCGTTGTCCATTATGAGGTTTAGGATTAAGTAAGGATATATTCTTAATGTGCCTATTAAGACAACAAAACAAAACAAGGTAAGTAAATAGAAACAACATAGAACAACCTATAATAACAGAGAGTGATAACATACATGTTGGAGCAAAGTAGAACGAGAGTTTTGTTGTGGAAGAACACATTGCAAACAAAAGAGAAAAATAATATTCATTAAGACGAAGACAAAGAACATTCAAAATGAAGAGAAAAAAAAAAGATGAAGAGAAAACAAAGAGGAACACAAACCAAAATGGTGTTGAAAGAGAGTGAGAATGGCATTGATAAAGAGGGAGAATGGGGAAGAAGTATCTGAAAATATGAATGCATTGATGTGCTTGATGTGTCTTCGATGTCATGATCTATCAGTTCTTAGTACAACCAATCTAGAAAAGTTTTGTTAGAAATTCCAAAACTTGTAAAGGGAATTAACATTCTGTGTTAATTATTTAGCAACTAATCTAGAGTGTCAATCACAATATTACAAAATTGTTACCATCTCACTTACTACATTGATTTTTCAAGAATTTAAGTAAATTATTGATGTAAAAGTCTGTTATTTACTAGTGAATAAAAGAAGTAATTGTAATGTCTAACTGGTAATATATTTTTATTTTTATTATTAAATAAAAGAAAAAAACTTGCTTTAGTAAGAGTGTGTTTAGTAAGACATTTAAGTTAAGTTCTAACATGTTTGATTAGCTTCAAACTTGTTTGACTAAATTAGACTTATTTGGAGTAAAAAAGTTTATTTTCATACCTTATAGATTTTTTTTTAGCATTTTTTGAAATAATACTTTATGGGCACCAGGGGATCTCCTTGAGCATCCATAAGGAGGATGAGAGTAAACTCCAAATCATTAACCATTTGTACCAACCCATTTGCTTTCGTATTTATCTTTAATACATTATCTTAATTCTTTCTTTTATATCTTTTTATGATATTTTTTACTTATCAACTAATTTAACAGGTAGGTTTACTAAAAACTTTGTACAACTTTCTACTGTTTTTTAAATTTTAATTAACTTATTCGCTAATTTTTCAAATACACTCTAAATCAATGCTACACAATGCATTTGAAACATAGGTTAAACGAACTGTACATGAATAATTGATTTAAATAGGCATATAAAATATCTAATCCTAAATGTAGGTCGTGTTTTAAACAGAATAGCTCGTGGGCTGCACCTTGTTTAACCAACTTTACCTATTAAAATATCATAGCAATTCCGTCAGTTATAACTAAGTAAATATTCAGATGAACCAACCAGTACTCATATGGGTATTAAATATAATTATGTGGCAATGGTATAGATCTGTGCAACGTTATATTAGTCAATTACTTTTGCATAAATCAACATCATTTAATAATTTTACATTTTTAATTTTTTTCACTTTTTATATTTTTAGTAATAGTTATTCATATTAATTAATCATTTAGTGATATTCTATAAATTTTGTCCCTGCATTTAACTTTTAATAATGAGTCATAATATTGAAAGAAAAAAAATCTGCAGTGGCTTGCTTAAGTTCAACAAACATCACGTTTATACAAGTTATCAAGATCATGCATGCTAGCTAGGAATATAGTTTGTCTCGTATTCTTCCATAATGATCAATCACAGAACATTAGGGAATTGTGGTTAGAATTTTAAAAAATATATATAATTATGTTATCATTTTTAATAAAATAGTTATATGATTTTCTATTATACCTTTTGTTTATCTTATTAATTAATTTCTCTACCAGTCATTATACTTTATTTCTCTTTCTTTTTAATTTTATGATAAATACGTAAAATAATTAAAATTAGGTAAAATTAAGTATATAATTAACAAAATAGTAATTAATATTATCTTGAACTTTTAAGATAATAAATAAATAGAACAATTTTTTTCTTAAAAAAATTAAAAAACCGAAGGTAATAACAATGTAAGAAACGTTAGAAAAATAAATAACATAAATAAGGAGTATATTATAAAAATATAAATAATTTGATTCGATAGAAAATTAATTATATTTTTAATTTATGTGTAATGGGTCGAGCACTTTAACAACAATAATCCTTGTCTTGACTTTCTTCATCAATTGAATAATTGTAATAATTTATTACATGGTTAGAAAGTAGAAACCCGTTCTCTAAGAAGCAGAAAAGGATCCAAGATGCCCTAACCGTCCACGAGCTGTGGGATTCTGTGATGATTGTGATTGAGATTTGAGATAAGAAAAGAGATACTGAGAGATTAGAAAACGTGCCTTTTGCCTTTTCATCACCCCAAGAGATCAAAATTGACACGTCATGCGGCTATTCAAGTTCACAAAAGTAGTTTACAAACAGATTACGTTTTGATTTGAACTTTGAAGGGTACCAGCCTTACTTCCTCAGTCTGAGGGAGAGGAAATGAATAGAAATATGAAAAAGAGTTTGGAAATAGGAAGGTAAAAGAAAATTTGGATTTTTTGGTGGAATAGAAATAAAAAAGGTGAGAAATTAAAAGGTGTTGAATTCCACCAAAATATATTTTCATGTAAAAAAGCTGTGAAATGGCAAAAAAAATACCGATCGAAATATTCATAGTCGACTACTTAATTTTAATAGTTTTACCATTCAATGTTTTTTATTGATAGTCAAATAATGCTCTTCTAAATAGATGAATGTTGTGATAGTTGATTATCATATTTTCTTAATCGATTATTTAATTTTAAAAATTTTAATTTAATTTAAAAACTGAATTTATTTATTTTATTTCTCACTTATTTTTTTTAAACTAAATACTTTTATTTTTTTATCTTATTTCTCATTATTTTTATTTATTTATTTCTCTCTTCTCTATTTTTTATTTATTTTATTTTTCACTTATTTCTTTTTTTGTTACCAAATGCTTCCATTGGGAGATTTGCCCATATTTTCCCCTCTTGATTACATGCCGACGTACAACTTTTTTCCGTAAGGCGTCGTCTCCTAAGAGGATGCTATAAGTTTGTATTTTACTTTACTGTTCACTGTCAAATGGTCAGAGTAAGCAGCCATCCTCTTATTTCTACATAGATTCTTTCAAATTTGTCCCCACTACGAGGAAGCCAGTCATGAACTTCGTCACGAAAAAAATGTTTTAGTACTTCAAACTTATTCACGAGTTCTTTCTATTTGATTTTCTGTATTCATATGCCTCATGAATATTTTGAGACTAACGAAAGGTTGCATATCATTATAATTAAAGTAAGCAACTGTTTCAATATACCTGAAGATATATACACATATATCAATTTTATTTGAGAAGAAAATTCAATTAGTTTAGTCATTCACACATTGAAAGTGAAATCAAAATCATCATTAACTTATATGGACATGTATAATATTGTTTATAAAATTTTTGATTAAGAAATTAACCACTAAAAATATATATCATATATACTAACGGGAAAATTATTAAATTTAAAAATATCGTTATTGGTATAATTTTTGTCTAAAAAAATTAGGTTTAAATATAGTTTTTAGTCTTTAAATTTAAGGCAATTTTTTTTTTAGTCTCTCAAATTTAAAATTGATCTTTTTAGGTCCTGTAATTAAAGAAAAACCTGTTTTAGTCTCTATGTCCAAACGTCGTTAGAGACTTCACTTCGTGAAAAACGAATTACAAATTGCTTACATTGGCAACTCACCTTGATTTTGCATTATTATTATCAAACACCCTACTACATGTGTATTTTCCTTTCAAAGTATTTATTCTGATGACGTTTGGACAGATGAACTAAATAGATTTTTTTTCAAACTACATAGACTAAAAAGATCAATTTTAAATTTAGAGGACCAAAACAAACTTACTCCAAATTTAAGGGACTAAAAACATATTTACATCTAAAAATTAAATTGTTAGTATAAAAAATATGAATATATTCTTAAAATGCGTTATTCTCATATATGACATGCCAATAGTAAAAAGATTATATCAGTATAATTGTTTATTAGCATGATACATTATATTGTTAATATAGACATGTGATGTCTATAATACTAATAATTTAATTTAATTTTAAATAAAAATTATATCCATAGAAGCAAACGTGATGCATGAACGATAATGTATGACATTTTTAATGGTGAAATTGATGTTATTTATTTATGATTAATTGACAACTACTCTAATATTAATTTATTTTCATTTTATTTGAAAAAAAATTGATGTTTTTGTATAATATGTAACAAAAATAATTATTCTCTCTCTCTCTCTCTTGCTATATACATATATACATATATATGTATATAGATAGATAGATAGATAGATAAAGAGAACAGAGATATAAAAAGGGAGGGAAAAAAGAAAAGAGAAACTAAGAGAAGTAGTTAATGATGTAATGAAAAGAAAAAGAGGATAAAAAAAAATATACGAGAAATGTGTAAATTCTAACAATACATGGCCGAAAATTTGAATAATATCAAGAGAATAAATATACAATACAGATGTATATATAATTAATTATATATTTACAATTTTTTTGGCATAATTTATATTTACAATTAATAATTTATTTTTGGGATTGTTAATTCATGAAATTATATTAAATTTTTATGACCAGATAATATTAAGTTCAATCTGTGTTGTTCCCATTTTCCTAACGATTTCATTAACATCAATCCTTAGGACTAACTTTAAGTAATAAAAAGTAAAAACTTTTATTAAAAAAGACAGTATTCATTACACTTATATTTTTATATAATAAATAGTTTCTTTTAAAATAATTTTTTTAAAATTTTAATTGCTTAAAATGAACCCTAAAAGTTGATGTTACTAAAATCATTTTTCAATTAAAAATTAAATCTAAGTACAAAGTGGATAGGTTGCTACATTATTTACATTTCAAGTT